>BGPR01000692.1:28908-53214 GCA_013235015.1 Araneus ventricosus
GCTCAGAGAACACGTGCGCAAACCACGTGACTGCATCCATTTCCAACTGCACGTGACTGCATCCATTTCCATTTTTCAGTGCACCTGAAGCAATGGGGCAATTGATTGGGTCACACATTCATGACCAATCGCATGCAGTGATGAGACTGACTGTTCATCTCCCAAACCAATAACGTGTCACGTTTAACCCTCCTGGGGTCAGGCCCGAGAAATCACTGCGAACTTTTTTCCTCCCATAACGGCAGACCCGATACTGTCTCGGGAAAGAAAAGTCCCTTATAAGTGTCAGTCCCGAGATTTTCCTTCTACCAGTTTTTCTCTTCCCCCCCCCAAGTGTCACGCGGCGACACAATAAGAGGGAGTGTCTGCGGTCATGGAAGTGTCAGCTTCAATATATCTAATCTTTCAACACATATTTCGTTCAGCAGCGTAAAATTAGGACCAGATATCCCATGGCCCTGGAGTAAAATTGAAAGCGCACTCTCAGTTGCTACTGTTTAGATTTAGAGAGTAAATGTGTATCCAAAATGAGTGTCAATTAACGAGAATAAAATTGAACGCTTATAAACCTTGAATTTACAAATATACGTATTTTTATTAGCCTGATCTATAAGATTTTAAAATTTTTGATTTAAGAAATGTTTCTAATTTAAAAAGCCAGAGAAATATAAAATTAAAAATTAAAAAATTGACAATTTTCTCTTTTATATATTACTTTCATTTAAGTACTTTAGAATTCAAATTGCTTTTTATACTTAATTTTTGAATATAAAATACAATACATATGTACAAGATTTGCTTAACATGCGAGTACGTTTTTGTTTTAATTTATTAGTGTATTTAAAAAGGACAATACACAAAATGTATGTAACCAACGTGTTGAGCTGTTTCATTCTGAATAGATTGACATTGATTATATAAAATCGTATATTTGCTTAACATAATATTTTGTTATCATTGGGATTTTTAAGGCAGTTCAGCATTATATAAGATTCTAGCTTGGAATTTTTTGAATAATAAAATCAAATAAATTTCTTCCTTATTTTTATGAACACGCACAAAAGAACAGATAAAACTAATTTATTGACAACTATGCCAGTAAATTTATTCCATAGAAAATTTATAAAAAAGAGCATAACCTAAGACCATCAATGGTAAACCTACAGAATGGCATTATAAAACAAGACGATCAAACAAAATATTGGGAGATTTAAATACAATACAAATTTATTTTTTCTAAAGGATATAAAAATTATAAAACATTTTTATGAATAACTAGGAAGCAATGTGGTATAATAAAAATAAATGCAAAACGCCGAATATATAATTAAGAATTTTAATGCAGTTATTGATTATAAAAGATTCCAGCAGGACATTTTTTCCGATTTATCAAAACCTATTAGACGTACATCGCATATATACAAAACGTGGCGAAGGGGATATATGGTCAGATCTGTCAGCAATTGTTTTAAAAAAAATCGAATGTGATATCTTATTTTGAGCTTCAACGGTATTTGGATTCAGCAGTAAATAAACAACGCTAAATTTAATTTCCTAAGTCAGCATCTTTGAGAAATGTATTACTAACATTTAGTTAAAACTTCTCCAAATAAAAATCTTACCGATTACGATATTGGTAAAACTATGTTCGTTGCTCAGAGAAAATATCGATTCTTACTTACATGAACGCGCCTCGTCAGAGTTGACATTTTGTCATAGATGCAAAAATAGTATTTTGTATCTATGACAAAATCGATACAAAAATAGTTCAAAATATGGCTAGCGAATTGGGAAAGTGTGGTTAGGTTGATATATTTTGCAAGGAAAAGTCACGTAGTTTATAAACGACAAATTGGCAATCTTGTAAAGAGGTCAAAACTCTGATTAAAAAAATTAAAACAAAACAATTTTATCTAATTATAAAGCTTTTTTTAAAAGTTTAAAAGTTAATAATATGAATAATATTTTTTCACAGTATCCTTCACGAATTCCAGGATCCGATGCTGTATATATTTAGTAAATAAAATTTAAATATTTAAAATTTAACCAATTACAACTTAATTAATTCATTTAAAGTTAATAATAATTTAATTACGTTATTCTTAATTTTTAAGATTTCAAAACACGGAATTTTTTTTCTATAGTAGTTCCCACCCCCTTAACGGATTCCTAGATCCACCCTTGAATGCAACTACTAAGTTATGAAAATTTAACAAAAAAAAATCTTATTCACATGCAGATAAACTTCAGAAATAGTTATATCGTAATCGACATAATAAAAATATTTTTACAAATATATAGTCAAGAGAATCTCATGAAACTTATAGATTTAATTTGTAAGAATAAGACTCATATAAAAAAATTTAAATATTAGCCTTCTAACTTAAGGTTTATGTAGGGTTTTAAGATAAAATTCTTAAAACGTTCCCTGGTTCCCATTCCGACCTCAAAAAAGGGTCTTCTTACAAAGAGGTCTTTTCACAATAGATCCTTTCACAAAGATCAAAGTTCAACAGAAGTCATCTGTCACTGCCGCCCGATGACAGATCTAATAGCCCCCATACGGCGCGCGAATGACCGCAGAAGGGGGAATACAATCCTTTGTCCAAACCCTGACAGTTTAGAGAGAAGAGCTGTTCTTTCGGCTTGACGATTTCGTTAAACTTAGCAATTTGAAGGCCTGCCTCTAGGAGGGTTAAGGACGGCCACGAAGAGGAGGCCTTGGAGGCTGCAAGATCAAGACAAACGATGCTCGAGTCATGCATCCAGTTAAATCAAAGCGACCCTGATGCTCAAACATTATTGTACACTGACATTCCATACAATTACGTGTACGATCGTAATAACTGGAAAAGGCGAAAGAGAGGAGGTAACAAAATAGTCGTGAGAATGTACGTGGTGAATGTCAAAGACGCTGAACGATTCTACCTACGCATGCTTTTGCTTCATGTTCCTGGTGCTACAAGCTTTAAGTTTCTACAAACGGTTGACAACGTCATTTATGACACTTTCAAACAAGCAGCGTTTCACCGTCACTTGCTGAATTCAGATGAAGTTTGGGATCATTGCTTCCACGACGCTTCCACCAATCAAATGCCAATGCAACTACGTCAAATCTTCGCCTTTATTCTGTGCTTCTGTAACCCGACTAATGTGCTCGAGCTTTGGAACAAATACTCGATCGATATGTATCTCGATTATATGCACAACAACATCGAAGCAGCTTCTTGGAACTTGGCACTACATGACATCAATGCAACCCTTGAACAACACGGATTGTCATGTGCTTCAATCGGTCTTCCCGTGCCAAATGGAAATGCCATTTAAATGAATAAAGAGAGGAAGCCGAACAAAGAATATCATCCCTGAATAGAGAACAGCTGGCCGCCTTCGAGACGATTACAAGAGCTATTGGGAACAACAATGAAAACGACAGATATTTTTTTGGATGGTCCTGGAGGTTTTGGCAAAACCTTTCTCTACTCAACATTATTATCTTTCATTCGGTGTAAAGGAGACATTGCACTTCCATTCGCAACAACTAGTATAGCAGCAACACTGCTTAAAGGTGGAGAAACTGTTCATAGTGGATTTAAGTTACCAGTTCCTCTTCTCGACACATCAGTTCGTCAAAGAGACCAACTTCTCCGGAAGCAGATAAACTACATCAAGCAGTGCTCATCAGTTTTGATGAAATTACGATGCTCACAACAGACGGTCTTCGTTGTATTGACTCTCTTTTGCGAGATTTGATGAATAACGATAAGCCTTTCGGAGGCAAAGTTATAATAATCGGAGGCGACTTCAGACATACACTTCCAGTTGTTCCAAGAGGTACACGAGCAGATGTCATAGAAAGTTGCATATAATCAAGCCCGCTTTGGAGCAAGTTCACTCACCTGTCACTCACAACAAATATTCGCTGCGATGGACAAACAGAGCACGACATGTGACTATTGAACATCGGATCAGGCTATCTTCCTGAAATTTCAGGATTACCTTTCGATTCCATCGAAAAACCTCAGCAAATGGTAGTAGAAGAAAACCTGATTGATTTACAGCGAAAACTTAAACGACATGTAAGTCAAACAACAAGCAAAGCGTGTCATTTTAGCTCCAACCAACAAGAAAACACTGGAAATGAATAGGTCAATCATCGCAAAACTACAGGGTGAGCTTCAACCTTTTACAGCTCCGATTTAATAATATTCGCAAATCAGAACGACCTGCAAAACTATCCACCTGAATTTCTGCATGATTTAATTCCATCAGGCATGCCACCGCACGCATTGATGCTTAAGAAAGCAGTAATCGTCATGTTGCCCAGAAACTTAAATCTCAAACAAGGACTTTGTAACGGCACTCGCTTATTAATTACGGGTCTCCATGAAAATTTCATAAGTGCGAAAATTGTATCTGAATGTAATCGTGGCGGCGTTGCTTTCTTACCAAGAATTGAACTAGCTTGCAGTGACGTGAATCTACCATTCGTCCTCAAGCGCCGCCAGTTCCCGTTAATTCCAGCTTACGCGATGACTATCAACAAATCTCAGGGGCAAACTTTCGATCAGGTTGGAATTTACTTCGATGAGCCTGTCTTTTCACATGGACAGCTCTATGTTGCACTTTCAAGGTCTAGGAACCTCAATCATGCTAAAATTTACACGAAGACAAGTAGTGAGGAAAGGTATGTTCTAGGACACTTCATCAAATTCGTGCACGAGTCTCTATCACATCTCATGTTTTTCAAATAACATTCATTTTTTCAAAATATTTAAACTTTTAACAGAACAGAGAGAGAGAATCACCCCTGCACAAAGCCAATGTTTTTTAAAAAATGAATATTATTTTAAAAAATGAAATGATCAGCACGCATTGTTATAATCATTAAAGGATCTAAAAAAATCATTAAAAAGATATAAAAAATTGAAAATATCATTGAAAAAAAACCACCCCCCAAAGGAGACGCGTCATTTTTTAAAGATCTAAAGGGATTTCCATCTAAAAAAATATAAAAGTTTCTTTATATAACAATTATCATCAATCCTACCTCTATAGTCAAAAATATAAAAACCTTCATTAATAGTATCAATTGTTTCATCAGAGATGTTTGATTTATGTTTAGGGAGAAAATATTCTTTTTCCTGTCCTTCAACTTCTAATTTTACAATAACTAAATATCCATATTTCATAGAATAAATTTTTTTCAAAGATAATAGAGTATATTCTCCTATCTTTAAATCTTTTAATCTATATGTTATACGTGGTTTAAGTCTATTGAAAGCTTCCATTTATTTAGAAATATTTTTTATAAAGTATTTTTTCAAAATATCATCTTTCACTTTGTTTAAAGATTTTAAAGCTATTTATTTTTTTCACTTTCTTATCTTTAATGGAATCGACTAAATCTTCAAGTTGTATTATATATGTAAGCAATAATTTTAAAAGTTCAGGAAATTCATATTCTTTATATAGCGGAAGTAAATCTTGACAAAATCTAGCTCTTTCACATATTTTTTCACCTAAAGGACTTTCAGCGTAAATTTTACGATTACAACTGATGATGCATCTAATATCGTCTAGAGCTTCATCCATTTATTTAGAAATATGTTTTCTAATACTCTCTTCAATTCTTTAAAACAAAGCATTAGAGAACAACAAAATGGTAGTGTAATAATAGAAACTGTTAATTGTAAAACTCTTCCTATAAGTCTAAAAGAGGAAAATATACTAGTATTTTAGTAAAATCATTAAAATTTTTGTTTTCATCGTAAAACATATAATACCAACCAATAAATGGTGAAATAATAATAGCAACTACTAAACCTAAAATTCCTCCTATAATTCTTAAAGGAAAATATATTAGTTTTTTAATGATCATTTATTAGAGTTATTTTTTAAGTTGAAAGACTTACTTCTTTTTTGAATATCATATAAAATTCCCAATCCACTCAGCTTAATAGCTTCATTTTTCTCCTTTTCAATCAAATCAGTCATCTCTTGAAAAATTTCCAATAATTTATTTTTGATATCATCATATTTATATACTTCATACAAGCCAATCAAAAAATCACAAAAATAGGATAAATAACGAATTCTTTCACGATTGTCTTCGTTTGTAAAATCTAAAGCTATTATATCACCAAACAAATAATTCATTTATTTAGAAATATTTTTTTAAGAATGAAAAGTCTTCATCTTTAAGAATCTTATAATGTCCCAATGCAAAAGTATGAATTCCATCTTCTCAAATGTATCTTTTATCATCCTTTGCAGATAAAGCTAACTTGTTTATTTCTATAGAATACAATTCATGATTTTTACTTCTAATTAGATTCATGGATCTATAATGATTTTTTTTGTTAAATAAGCAATCTTTATAATCTTCAAACTTAATTCTATTTTTAACTACACATTTCTTAACTCCTTTTGATTTCTTAGTTATTTGGTTTTCAGTTTTATTAGCATACATTTTTTATCTTAATCCTATAAAATCAATTAATATTTCACCTTTGTTTTCATCTTTCATTTTGCCCAAAACGTTTTTTATTTTTTCTTTCCTTATTATATCTATTTTCTTCAGGATAATCTGATCTATCAATATAATCAATCATATCTTTCATATCTTCATAAAAATCATCGATTTTAATATCATACGTTAAACTATCTGTATCCATATAAAGTAATGTAAGATCATTATATTTAGGTTTCATAATATTATAATGAAAATCGTGCATTAAATGTTTCGATAAATCTAAAATACTCATTTCTACATATATCGGTTTATTTAATTTTATTTCTGTTTTATTCATATGAACAGCTACTATATTTTCATCAAATATAGTCCTACCTTTAAAATTTGGTTTAGTAATTAATTTTTTAAATTGTTCATAACTAATACATAATCTTATATCGATTCTCTTTCTAACATTTTCGATAGTTTTTCAAAATGGAGCATTATTCATTAATTTAAAAAAATCTTTCTCAAAATCATTAGTAGCTTTTTCCTCATTTCAGTATTTAAATCTATATATATTTTTAGCCAGTCGGATTGTTTGAATTCTAAAATTCTATTTACTTTTTCAGTTTTAATCCCATTTCTAAATACTGATTCAAACTTTTATAATGAATAACATAATTAGTTTTATCATACGAAGTCGTTAATAATTTCTCTTGTTTAGATCCATCGGGTATTTTCTTTTCTGGAGCTAAAGGCAAATCTGTATGATAATCGTGTAATTCTCTTGGATATTCTAAATCAACTTCTAATATATAACCTTTTTTTGAATTATCTGGAATATCTTTAACATTTATTTCTTTGATCCATTTAAATCCTCCGTAAGGTAAATATTGACTCATAGCCCACCCTTATAGATTATTAGCATCTAAATACAATAAGTAGTTAGATTCCTTATTTTTATCATATTCTTTCAAATATTTATTATTCGCTTTTGCATATCTATTACAGCATCGGGATATTCCACCTCTTAAACCTTTTTCTATCATTAAAGTCATATTGACATGATGTATCAAATCTAATTTTTAATTTTAGTCTTTTTTAACATAGTATCCGAAGATAGTCCAGGAGTTGTGAAATACCAAGCAGGATCTAATTTATAGGGTTTTAAACAAACGTCTCTAAAATTTTCGAAAATATCCGCCAATATTAAAACATCCGTTTTAACATATGATTCTGAATATTCTCTTAAAGTTTTAATATTAAAAGATTTCCACACATTTTGCGCATACTTATACACTTTGTTAGATATATCGCATTCATTCAATCTATTATAAAAATATTTTAGGTGCTAATTCGGTTTCTTTATACTTTTCTTCAGAATCCATATAATCGTAAGGATAAACACCTTTTCTTGTTATCAAATCTAATTTATATTCAGGAAAATGTTTAGCAGTTTCTTTAGACACAGATTTCAAATATTTATTGTATTTTATAGCTCTTATTTTAGGTGGATATTTTTCGAACTCACTTTTAATATTATCAGGTAATTCTCTTAAATGTTTTGATAATGCATCTATACTATTAGACATAAATGTAAATGATTCTATAAATCTTAATTTTAAATTATTGCCAAATTTTTTACTAAAAGATAAATATTTTTCTTCATTAGATGCAAGAACATCTAATCTAGAATCATCAAATCCAAGTTCTTTTATAAACAAATGAGCATCATAACCAGATAAATTATGTATAATGGTAGGTATGAAACTTGGAATTTTATAGTTCAAATTACAAGCATTATGAGCTGGTCCTCTATATTTTTCAGTTAAATGACAACGATCAGGAACTTTTTATGCTCTAGTAAAATCGTTTTTTCGCATATATGACATTTATTAGTTCTGTTATAATGGTTTTTATTACCATTCTAAATCTATCATTGACTTAACATCTTTATATTTTTCTTCTTTTTCTTTAATAAATTTCTCAATTTCTATAGTATCTTCTTTTAACATGGACACAAATTTCTTCACAGCATCAACTCCATGATAATAAACTGGTTCCTTAAAATATTCATTATTGTACTTAATATAATAGCTGAATTCCATCGCATTATGCTTTTGATATGGAAGTGAATAAGAGTTTTTATTTAAATTTAATTCTATTAAATTAATTTTTTCATCACTAAGATTATATCTATCTTTTAAAATTGATTTATACAATCCAGTATCTATATCTTCTTCTTTTTTAAATTATTATAAACTCTTAATAATTTATATTTATAAGCCAAACTAGGATTTGGTTGGCAAGTGCTTATTTTTTAAATAAACATTCCAAATCTGCATAAATGTCAAATGGTAGTCTCATAGAACGATTATAGTTATTAAATTCTATAAATTGTCCTTCTCTAGGCATTTTAATTTTACAGGGTTCATTTCGTTTACAGTCTTGTTCGTGTTCTATTAATTTTATACTCGAATGTAAATCTAATAAACATCTATCACACCAATAAACATGATGAGAGCTCATTTGAGATCTTAATAATCTAGACATACTTTTAATCCAACAATAATGATCATTTTCATCATCTTTTATGTAAAGCAAATTAACGTGTTTGGTTAATTTATTTTCACTGTATACTAGTACAGTAACTTCTTTCTCCTCATAACCATATACATTAACGGATATATTATTCAGTTTTTCAAATTTTTTAATTTTATCTAATGAAACAGGAAAATCAATTCCTTCAAAATTTAATTTATTTTCATATTCTTTATAATTTGAAACTCATTCACTATGTATTTTTACTGGGAGAATTGCAGATAAAATAGACCACATGAAACATTTATTATCATTATTTTTTACATTTACAATTGCTTTTTTGTTTTTAAGTTCTTCAGGTAAAACCTTATAACTCGATCCTTTTAAAGGATCATATTTATTTATTGGCAATTATAATTGTTTAGTTTTATCTAGACTCCATCCCGAACCTCTTCCCTCAAAATCATCAGCTTCTACTAATAATTTTTCAACAGCATTATCACAAAATTGATTTAAATTCGTATACTTACTTTACTATAATACTATTTTGTCTTTTAAATGTATGATCTTGAATTTCACTCCCTTCACTTACACAATCACAAAATAGTTTTAAATTTAGTTTTAAATGCTTATTCGTATTTAAAATTTCATTTAGTAAATCTTTAACTATTCTCTTTCTTCTATCATATAAAAATTCAGTAAGATCGGTAACATCTTGAATATTTATAACCCAATATGTTATTAATCTACTCTTAAAACTTGAATCTCTCTATTTCTATAACTTCTTCACTACCAAGTAAAATCGCATTTCTATGTTTTAGACTTCGTAAATGTTGACTTTTGTAAGATTTTTTATAATATTCTCCACAGATTTCACACTTAATTTGAAGATTTCTGGGTTTTTTCGCTTTCGTAAATAAATCATTGTCAAAAGGAAACAAATTCAAAAATTGCTTCTTTTGAACTTGATCTATGATATATAGAATAAGATCAGATTTATTCTTATTCTCAAGTACTTCAAAATTATGTCTTTAACAATAATCTAATAATTCTTTTTTTGTTTCCGATTTTAGATACTTCTCTTCAATGTTTTTTCTCATTTAATAAAGCAATTCTATGTTTTAATGATCTAAAATGATTATTTTTATAAGATGGTTTATAATATTCACCACAAATCTCACATTTCACTAGTGGTCTAGAAAAATAATCATTTTCAAAATTAAATGTTGTTATAAATTCTTTTCTTTTCATCTGATCTATCAAAAAATCTATGAGATCATTTTTTCTTAATCTTGAATATCCATGAATATTATGCGTTTTACAATACGCACGTAGTCGTTTCACAGTCTTAGACTTTAAGACAAGCTCCATTTATTAGAAAACATTTTTAAGAAGACTTTGCGTAACATGCTTGATATGAAAATTATTTTTAAATGTCTTTTTTTATAAGTATAAGAATAAGATTTTCCGCATTCACAGTTAATTTTTTTATATTTGATATTAGAATCACAGTCTTTACAATGAGATTGATGGTAAATTTTAGCTGATCCTTTTATTCGTTGAAAACTATAGAAATCATTTATTGGTTTAAAAAGTAAACAAAAAAAATGTGCACGTTTTACTTTCATCTTTAGTAAATAGCTCCATTTATTACGTTACATTTTTTTAAAGGTGATAACCTTTCGGTTTAAGGTAATTGACTTATAAATTCATTCCATATTTTTTCATTTTTTTCTTTGATCAAATTGTGTGGAATATTATGCAAATCGCAGATTTTCTTTACAAAATAATAGTAACTAAAATTTTTCTCAAAATACATAAACTCTAAAAATTTTAAAAACATTTCGTCCGCTTCGCTAGTAAATTTCAAGTTGTGTTTACTTTTGAATTTATTAAAAAATAGAATCCTAGCATCGTATCTAATTTTTAAATATTTATCCATTTCACTCGATTCATAATAATATACATTTTTTTCATCATCAAAAAGCACATTTGCTTATGTTTTATTTGATTAAATACTTTCAAATACTGATCAGGAATTTTAACATTTTCTTGAGAATCTGAAAAAACACTTTTGCTTTCTTCTTCATCATTATCCGAAAGACTAGCGTCATTAAAAAAATTAACATTCATTTATATTATTAATTTTTTTTACTATGTTTTTTCACCACAGCCATCTAGAGGGCTGTAATTCTTAAAGCAGACCTTTCAAAAAGAACGTAAGATTCGAACTAGCAATCTTCAGCATGCTATACGAGCGTTATAACCACTATACAATACGGGAGCGTACTAAGAATGAGATAATATTGTAATATTACTTTTTTAAAAAATGAATAATAATTATAAGTCTTAAATATTTACGATAATAAGAGTATATGATTTATTTTATCGATTACTCAAATAAAAATGAGTAAACGAATTTTTTTAAAATATGAAAAAGAGAAGCTAAGCGCTAGTTCTGTTTTATCCAAAACTACTTTTCATGAGGAAGCATTTCAAGAACCGCTAATATACGAGGTAAAAGCCTTCTCAATTCTGTATACGATTTTTTCACATACAATAATCTATGATATGGCCCAATATCTCTGCTGAATTTTCTTAAATTTTTTTCAGCAGAACTTTTCATCTTCAATTTATTTTCTTTAAAAAATTCTTGAATGAATTCATCCCAGGTTTTTAATTTTTTTATTTAGTTTTCATGAAATCTATTATTCAGTTCATTCAAGGCACATCCTAAAAAATATGACCTGATTAACATATTTTGCTTTGAAGATTGATAATCTAAAAATGCAGCTTTTGTATATTCCAATATTTCTTGATTTGATATATTATGAGGTAAATTTTGAAGTCCAATCGCTGTATATGCATCATATTCCTTCTTTAAATCCTCTAAAAGCTGCTGAAAGTCTTGCGAATCTTTTTTTTTACTTCTTTCCTTCACCAATTCATTATAAATAGTTATGCACTTTCCTTCTGTTCAAAGATAGGAATCTTCATAACAATCTATTTGTCCACCAGTTTTAATGCTTTCTTCGATATAATTTTTAATTTTATCATTGAATTCCTTCATGAGATTCGACATACTTCTCTAACGCTTAGCTTCAAAATGAGTCTTATCGCAAGATGTTCGTTACAACTGCACTGATCAAAAAGTACTCTGATTAGTGCTGGCATCTTGCTACTAAGCTTTCAATGAGTATCTTTTCGGCTTAAGGAGACAGGCTTTCGGCTAATCCAACTGTTAAATTCATCTGGATATCCAAGCCATTTAACTAAATATTTATCTCCTTCCTTTTTAATAATTTTTTCAATCTTAAAAATATCATCTTTTTTATTATATTTAACCAGTTCCTTTTCTCAATACGTTCCTTTGATTTCTTTTCCATTTAAATCTTTAATTTTATACGTAATGGGATCTGTTTTCAGTATTTCTGAAATTGTAAAAATCTCTTCAGTAAATGTAGGATCCTAACCTCTCAAGAATTTGGTTTTATATTTAGATGTTCTAACAGTGTTACCGATTTTAAAGCGACAACCTTTCAGGTTTAATTTCGTTTTTTCTTTGAATAAGTTATGATAAACTAATGATTCGTTTTCTTCTTTACTCGCTTCAACTGGAGTCATTTTAATAGATCTGTGATAAGAATTGTTATAATTTTTAAGCAATTTATCTAATACATCTATATATCTGTTTGTATGATTACTGCTAAATATTTTCTAATTTTAGTATTAATAGTGCGATTAAATCGTTCAACTACAGAAAATTTAATTTCTACATTTTCTGTGGTAAAACTATGTATATTATTATCTTTAAATAACTTTTGCGTATGTTTATTAATGAATTCAGTTCATTTATCAGTTTGAAGTTTTTCAGGAATTCTATCCCTAAATATCTTTTTAAATGCCTCAGTCACTTCTTCTGCTGTCTTTCTTTTAATAGGTATAGCCCAACTATATTTGCTAAAAATATCAATAACTGTTAATAAATAATTGGTTTCATCATTTTATTTACTGAAAGGTTTCATAAATAATAAATCAGCTTGCCATTCATCAATATGTGAAACATATGTTCTTCTTCTTTTAAATTTACGAATAACAGGTTTATATCTCGTATGAACGTCTTGAGAATGTAAAAAATCTTTAATATCTTTTTTGCTTGCCTCTGTTTTCCTTTTCAATTCGTTTATTCCACAATAACCCGTTTCTGGATCATAAAATGATTTTTCTAGGACATTTTCTTTTTTGAGATTTGTTCTAAAAAACGATTCTTTTTACTTCCACAATTAATACAAATTCCTTTTAATATAGGTCTATTATTTTTAGTAGCAGTTTCTTTCATATCTTTTGTTTCTGTTTTCTTTTTACACTTTAAACAATATATGCTCAAAACACCTGCCATTCCAAATCTCTTTTTAGCTTTGATAATTGGTTTAATAGTAGCTCTTGCCTGTCTTTCTCCTAAAGGATAAATACCATTTGTAGGATTTTCAATAGCATCTAAATCATCTAACAATTCTTGATCAGCAATATGTTTTAGTTTTGTATCTTTTGTATTGCTATATTTAATATCGTGTTTTTTACAAGCTTTATCCACTCTATTTTTACCTGGATCACCTCTTTTTAATCGTTTTTCTAATTTTGTAAAAGGTCCGCAATATTGATAACCTGGAATGTGCATTTCAGGAGGATCGAGTTTATCTTGTAACCAGCTAACAATATCACCACCTTTAATAACTCCAAAGATACCTAAACCATTAGTTTCTTTAAAAATATTAATATTTTTTTTACAAACCGTTTATTTAGGGTGAAAAACCTTTCGGCTTAGCCGGAAAGGCTATAACCTTAGGATAAAGACAGCGGAGCTGACGCTCCTAATCCTTCGTATTTATATATTTATATCCGTTCATTTGAGTCCTTTTTACATATTTTTCAACAGGAAAATAGTTTAAAGCATTAATAAAATCTTGTCCTCGTTGATAGATTTCTTCTTCAGAAATTCCTTTAGCTTTCCATAAATTTAACAATTGTTTATAAAATCTATAACACTGCTTATATTCTTCTTTTCGTTCTAAAATATTTAAAGATTTTTCAATAATTTCAACAACTCCTGCACTTAAACTCAATGCTGTTAAGGTATGTGACTACCTTCGGAGCACTTTTTTTCAAATTTTTAAATTTTTAATGAAACATTCATGTTTTTAATTAAAATGAGTTATAAAACTGAGAATTCCAATGCAATTTCATTGGAAATTTCATTCACTTTCAAATTATAGGCAATTTTTAGCAAAATTTTAGTGAAAATTTGCACTTACGCCAAACCTCCTATAAGAAGTTGTATTGAATATATTTCATCAATATTTGCACAGTATATAGCTAACATGCTTATCTGTGTTATGAACTAGGATATTTTTAATACCTCGAAAGGTGTTGGAGATATTCCAAACTTTGCGAACAAACTCGAATTTTTTAAAAAAAATCATCGATTTTTCTCACTAAAAAGTCAATAAAATAAACAAATACAGGCAGAGAGCTTAGATTCTAGTTCATAACATAGCTAGAAACAAATAAAACATATTGGCCAAATTTCATTTTAATATTCTAAAAACATTTTCCAAAATTATGTTTGCCGCGTAGAAAAATATCGGAAATTCCAATTTCTCAGAAAACGCTTTTAAAGATTTTCATAGAGTACAAAAAATTTTGTACACATCTTAGAATCTTAAAACTCGCCATATTTACAAGTCAAACCCTCTTTTACTTGATATTAAACGACTTTTGTGTTCTTTCAGCTTTTCAGATTTTTTCTGAATAATTTTGTATAGTAGATAGTTAGTGGCGTCTCGATATCTGAATTAGCTTTTTGTCAATTTTCATGTAATTTTTAAGCATCTATGGATAAATTTACATTTCAGAACACATGAGAACAGGTAACAGTTCAAAATAAATGGAATTAAATTATAAAACAGCAATTTGAGCGCCAAAAAGTAATTTTTATTGTTGTAATTACTGTTGTGTTGTATTTTTTTTAAAAAGCGTCGCCAAAAACCAATAAAACAATAAAAATAAGAAATGGAAGCTTAAATCTATGTTTTTAGACAATATATTGCTTGAGAATTTAAATACAGTTGTTCAAACTAATTGTTTGTATTTTTAAGGCTCTTTTAATTGCCACTTCCGGTCTCAGAATTGTCACTTCCGGTTATTATTTATGCTATAACTTTATTTGTAATTATAGCAGAAACAAAAATAAAGCATTTTTAGATACCTAAATGTATGGACTACAAAATAAACAAATAAAACAAATTTCGAAAATTTTCTGTAAAACGAGGAATTTAGGGTAGTCACATACCTTAAAGGAATAAAAGCAAATGCCGATAAACCAGTTCCGCTTAAAATAAACTTACTCACTGATAACGAAATGCTTATTTTGTGAAATCAATTATAACTCTTTCTGTAAATAAAGATTCGTTTTTCTAAATATTCTTCCATTTATAGGTTCAAAATTTTTTCTATATCTCATTTTCGGATTCACTAAATCTAACATGAAGAAATCATACGGTTTTTGTGAACGCATTTATTATATAATTGTTTAAATTCTTCTGCGCTTAATTTACCATCTATTTCCCTTATTATTTGTTGTATTTCTCTTGGTTGAAGATTGAAGAAAATAAAATAATTACAATTCTTTTGAATGTTGATTGGTGATGAATAATAAGATTGTTATAAATATATAATGGAGGCATTTTTTTCCTTCCTCTTATGAAAAAAATCTACAATAATTTTTTGATTTTTTTCTGTAACACAATCATCGAATATAACTAAATTTTTCATAGATGGATCTAAATCATCCACTGTAATAAACTCATTCAAATCAGACGAAAACAAAACTTCTTTTTGAACTTGTCGTATAATTTTAATAACTTTTTCAGCCGGGAACCTTTACGATTTTTAATGATGTCTTCTCTTTCAATGTCTTGAAACATTGTATAGGTTTTCTTGTAATTTAGAATATTTAGGTTTAAATAAATCTTTAGCACACACGTACAAAGCATCAAAATCTAAATGGTCATAAATCAAATTCAGTAATAAATTCGTTTTTCCTGAACCTGATGCTCCTGTAATTAATGAACGAAATGGATGAATCATTAAATGTGGATTTGGATTTGGATATGCAAATTCTTCTACTTCACTATAGTTTTTAATTTTTATCATTTATTTAAGGAGAAATATGTTTTGCATGCTGTAGAATATGTTTTCATCCTAAACCGAATGGTGTTTCACCTTAAATAAATGAATTCAAAAGAATTAAAAGAAATAAGAGATTTAAAACGTATCAATAAATTATAGAAAGAAAAAAGAAGAAATGAGGAAAAGGCTAACACTTTAAAAAGACCTTTAACTGAAAAGTTAAGGATTAAGACGGAGTCCTTAGGTTCAAAAAAACAAGAAATAAGAGATTTGATACATATCAATAAATTAGAGAAAGAAAAAAGAAGAATAAATGAGGAAAAATTAACAGATCAATTGGGAATAGAAAGATCTTTAAAAATATTTCATAAACCTGTTTTAGAAGAAATAGAAAAACAAGATACAACTTGGAAACAACAAATACAAGCAATCCAAAATTTAGCAGGTAATTTATCGATTATTCCTCAACATGAATCAACCAAAATTTTAGAGATAGAACCTGATTATTCGTCAGATGCTACAAATATGTTTGATAGAGCCGAAGATATAGTGAGATACATAGGCGGCTGGTGCACCAAAAAAGTGGGGGGTCAAAAGAGATGCGAGTGTGTGGGTGGGGCGCACCTGAAGATGATTTTATTTTTGTAAAATGGACTATATTATTGGATTTTAACGTCATTATTGATTAAATGACCTTCTCTAAAAGATTCGGGACACGACCTCAAAAATCGGAACGGATGGCCACTGTAGAGTCCCTCCTTCCAATTCAAAGTTCCATTTCAATTCTCATGAAATAATAACATGAGGAAAATATAAAACACTTACCTATTAAGTCAATTCTTCTTTCTTTAAACTCGTGAATCGATCAATGATGTCGTCACAAAACGGCGTACTCCCACACACAGAGAAAGCAGGTCAGTTATAAATTTATTTATTTGATATTATGTTATACAATATACATCCGTATTATAAATTAGAAGAAAGACAGTCTGCGATTTCTGTTTTTCGCAAATTGTTCTATTACCTTAGTAAAGTCAATATCTACAGTATTTTCGATCTTCAGAACAGCAAGTGCAAATCGCCTCTCTTGACACAGACTATTTCTAAGGTATGATTTTAAAGATCTTAAGCATGAAAAACTTCTCGCACATGATGCAGTTGAGACAGGTATCACAAGGAGAATTTGGATTAGTTTTGTCAAGTATGGAAATATGTGTATCTCCGTGGATATTTCTGGCAAAGAGTCGATGTATTTTTTGTACATTTTCTGAAAAATTTGTATCTCCCCCTTTATTTTTTTCCATATCAAGATCATATGTTTCAGAGACTTTTTGAACTGATGCATTTTTTATGATCTTTGATGAATTGGAACATGTTACATATTTTAGAGATCGAAAAATATCCAGCTCATTTTCTTTGAACCTTTCGTCTATTGTGTTTAAAGCAGCATCTATAACTGGAAAAGCAATTTACGTTTAATAGAACGATTTAACACTTTGTGACATGCTGAAGGAACTGCCGCCTATTTCCGAAGACACCTTTCTAGAGCGTGGAAGTTTTGGAGAAGGTTACGATTTTGCTTCACAAATATCGTTAACATATATCCACAACTTTTCAAAAAATTCTTCACTTCGGAATTCATGCAAACATTCTTTTGTTGCATTAACCAGTTCTTTAACTGTTAAAAAAATTAGCGATTTTGATTGCAAAGCTTTTGAAAGCGTATCTGTAGCTTCCAAAACTCTTTGGATCAGAAGAAGACAAAAAATGAATTGGAAACTTTCGATATTATTCAACAAAGCTTCAGCTTGGGATCCATTTTTCGAGGGATCGTTAATTTTGAACTTTGAAAAGTGAGGGGGCAAGGCCCCTTTACTTTTGCAAGTGAGGGGGCAGTTGCCCCCCTTTCCCCCCCGGACGAGCCGCCTATGGTGAGATACTATTTAAATAAACATTTAGACACAAATTTTTATCAAAAATGAAGGTTTTGATTTACCAACTGAATTAATAAATAAAACAAAAGACGAACTGAATAAAATAATAAATTCAGCAAAAGAGCGTAAAAAACATTATATACTAATGAAGGCGAATGCGACAGAACACGGTAAAAAGGATGTGATAAAGAATACAGATTATAAAATGAAAATGATGAATGAATATATAGAAGTGTTGACTCTTGTAAAACAAAGTGACAAATATATTGGAGAAGGTTTAGGTGATAAAATAAAGGTTTTAGGTAAATTAACAGATAAAATATGTCAATCTAAAAAAAGTATTCCCCAAAGAATATATAACCAAGTCATTATACTGTTAGATAGATTATTAAAAGAAGGAATCATGACTAATGATCAATTTATACAATATTATCATAATTTTCTCTTACAAGAACTTTTTCATCCTTAAATAAATGAGTAATAAAAAAGACGCAGGATTTGTTGTTGTTGTTGTTTCATGTCCCCCTGGCCCAAGATTAGACGAGGTCCATGTCACCATGTCGCTCTAACGACTCCACAAGTCCTTTGCCCTCCTCACTCCACAGATCCCTCGCAGAGACGCCAATACAGTCAATGATATGGGCAGGAGAAGCAGGACAGGAACAAGGGCAAGAAGAAAAAGTCTTTTCCTTATCGATGAATTTTAAGCTTTTAATGTGTCCACTACGCAACCTGGCCAATGCAGTCTGAGCGGGTCTTGTGCCTACGGACTGTAGAGACAGACGGAGGATTTTCATCCTATATTAAAAAAAGTTCATCTGAGTGATGGACAGAGAGATAAATTGAAATCAGCACTTAGAAAAAAAGAAGAAATTGCTTTACAGATGGATAAATCTAAAAGACCTAATTATGATATGTATTTAACTAAAACACAGATAAATCAGATTAATCAAGGTAAAAGAATTACGATAAGTAAAACTCAATTGAAGAAAAATGGAGGATTTTTACCATTTTTAATACCAATTTTAACAAGTTTAGGACTTGGAGCTGCAGGTTGGAGAACCAAAAAAATAAATTGTCGGGTTCTGGTAACCCTAAAAAATACGAAAAGTGAAAAGGTAGTGTATCAGACTTGGGAATATCCGAAGCAATGATTAAGAAAAATATGCGAAACGAGAAAGGATTTAGAGATGTATATACTGTAGATTTACTACCTTAAAAGATGAAAAAATTTGAAAATGCAATCATTAATTTAGATATTTCAACAAGTCCCGGTACTCATTGGGTTTGTTATTATAACGATACAAAATATAATTTTGTGGAATATTTTGACTCTTTTGGCCAATATGTATATGAGGGAAACTTAAAATGTGGTTTATTTTGCATGCCATACATAAGTGAAAGAAATAAAGGAAAATCACCTGTTGATGTTTTATATTCCTTTACTGAAGAACCAAGTGTTTATAATGAGAATTTTGTCCTAAATAAATGAATGTTAAATTGACATCAGATGGTTATGAAAAATCTGAAGATTTTACAGTCGAACTTTCACCTCATTTGCCTATTAAAAAGTTATATTTGCAGTCATTTTCGATGAATATGTCTTGGTACAACATAAGTGAGAAATATAAAAATAATACGTTCAAATTAATCGAAGGAGATAAGGAAAGGATTATCACGATTCCTGATGGTAATTACACTGTTAAAGGATTAAACAGATATATGACTGAATTGTTTGGAAAAGATCCACCCATTTTATTCGGTAGAATCGATGAAAGACAAAGAATTTCTATTAAATTGGAAAAAATTATAAAATGGATTTAAGAGACAGTAATCTTCATCGACTATTGGGTTTTAAATCTGAAATATTGAATCAGGAAGAACAAGAAGGTGAATATATCGCCGATATTACACATGGAAATGATAACATTTATATTCATTGTGATGTCATAGATGGAGCACTCATCAATAATATAAATTCTGATGTTATTTATTCATTCGTCAATAAAAATCCTCCTGGAAGTATAATATTTAAGGACTTTAATAATTGGATATTTTTTCCAGTAAAAATAAACAATATCTCTAGAATAAGAATGAGAATCACGAATCAAAATAATGAACCAATAGATTTAAATAAAGAAAGAGTAGAATATAATTTAATAGCTGTTTATGAAGAAGATGAAAACTATCTTTAAAAAATTTACAACATGATACAAAATCTCACCCTAAATAAATGAATAAGCATAGATTGTATCGTAGAAGTAAAAAATACAAGGAAGAGGATTTGAAAAGATTTATTTGTAACCGTTGCTCAAGAAGCTAAACCTATAATAAAAGATAAAGCTGAAACGTTTTTTAGTGATAATGAAATAGTAAATGAAAGTTTATCAGAAAAGAAAAATGGAAAGGGATTAAAAATTTATCCTAAACCCCATAGTATTTAGACATCGAAAGGTTTTCACCTTAAATAAATGGAAAAGATTTACGATTTGACAGAGACTCATTATTTTCAAAACGATGGAATCGAAAAATTCGAATACATCGAAATAGAATGTGAAAATAAGAACAATATTCATAAGGAAGAAGCTACTTATAACTTTGATATTCGAGGAGAAAATGATAATATTTTTTATTCTGAAGGTTATCTACATCAACAGTTGAAAATCACTAACGAAAAAGGTGAATCGATTGTGAATAAAAAAGTTAGTTTAGTAAATGGAGGTGGTTTAATTAAATCTAAAAATCTGAAAGTTAATAGTACTGTAATCGAATCTAATACTGATTATTGTTGGATTTTAGATCACGCTTTAAGACTAATTAATTTTACACGCGAATATACTAAATCAGAAGGTAAAAATATGCTATTTATTCCTGATACACACGATACTGGAGATATAAATAAATTTAAATATGAAGGTGTTTTAATAGAAGCAACTAAAATAACTTATTTTTTAATAATTTAAAAATAAATGAAAAATATAACAAATTATTTGATAAAAGATATTATTTCACAAAACATAGCCAAACCGTTCTTATATGGATTCCTTTGAAATATATATTTGATTTTTTTAATGAATATAGAAAAGTGTTGCCAGGTTTTCATGTGAGAATGGAATTTGAAAGGAATCATAGTAAGAATATGATAATTACGGATGAAGTAAACCCTGATTTTCGAGTAAAAGTTGAAGATATATCATTGCTTTTACCTTATGTGGAATTTCGATTTGAAGAATTAAAAGCTTTAAATTCATATGTTGATAT
This sequence comes from Araneus ventricosus, assembly GCA_013235015.1. Lineage (NCBI taxonomy): Eukaryota > Metazoa > Arthropoda > Arachnida > Araneae > Araneidae > Araneus > Araneus ventricosus. The sequence continues at coordinate 50,290 of BGPR01000692.1, forward strand.
ATATTGGGATCATTTTAGAATTGATGTGACGAATACTCAGCTTAAAGTTTCGAATGGTTCATGCCCCATTTCAACTCAATGGGATGAAGTTTCGGCTGTTTATATCATTCCTCAATATTTTCATAGAGATGATAATTATGAGAAAAATAATTTAATATTTGATAATTCAGATATAATTGAATATTGGATTACTGTTAATGGTCAAGATTATCCTGAAAAACATTATAAAGTGGATTTCCCTAAAAAAGCTTATAATCATGCATATACTGCTGTTTTAAAAGCAGGCTTTAATACTTTTAATACAGAAACAGGAGGTATGATAAGTTATGAAGGATTTGGAGAATTATATCCAATTCTGTGCATCGATTTATCAGCTCATAAAAATTTGTCTTTTTTAGATAAAAGAACATTGCACTTGAATTGGAAGTTGAGAAATAATACTCAAAAAGATTATAGATTTTATGCTATTTTGAAAGAAAGAAATAAAATCTATTTAAATATGCATAAAAATGAATTTACGTCTACTAAAAAAGATTAGAGGTTTTCACCCTTAAAGACGCAGGATTTTATCCTAAATAAATGGCTGCTTATTATCCACTTTTTGATCATGAAATAACAGAAGGACCTATGGGACCTGCAGGTATCGGTTTTAAATTGACAGATGATGGTAATTATGATATGGAAAAGAAAAAAATTAAAAAAATGTAGATGCACCTGTTGATATAAGCGATGCATCCACTAAATCATATGTTGATTTAATTCAAGTAGATTTAAAATCTAAAATGTTTGAATTTCAAAATAAGTCTTGTTCATTCTGAACATGGTGATTTCGATGCGAGAGGTAAAACTATTGGAAATGTTAAAGATCCTGTTCATGACATGAATGTTGTCAATAAACAATATTTTGAAAAAAATGCTTTAACTTTAAGCGAAGGTATTTATAATATAAAAAGTATTCCTTTAAAACATCTTCCTAATCCACAAGATAAAAATGATGCGGCTCATAAACAATATGTTGATAAAAAGACAAAAATAAATGACAAAAACCTGATAATCTGTTAAAGAAAGATCATGATGGTTTATATGTAGAATGTAAAGATTTCTGGGTAACAATTAAAGAAGATTTTCAAACTTTTGAAGATTCATCATTTGATAATGTAAGTTTCAACTTAAGGAGTTCGGAATTGCTAAATAAAAATTTGAAGTCATCGATGGATATGTATATGAAAATTACTATCTATTTACAGTTTAAAGGTACTCGATTTAAACTGAATAATTTTATAATAATTTTGAAAATCAATGATTCATCCATTTTTGATGTAATATCAGAGGGAAATTCTGTATCTTGCTTTGTTGAAGGGAAGAAAAATTATGTTATTTCGTTAATATTATCAAAGTCATCATATGATACTGAATATGTAAAACCTTTTATGCATATTGAGAAGTTAGATTTCAACTTGAAAAAAATATTTCTTAATAAATGCTTGCTATATATATATATTGATAATAGAGAAATTTGTTATAAAATAGAAAAGATATTTAAAAATCCTCATGTTGTTGTAGCATTAGATTGTGATGTCAATCATTTAACATCACTTCATGGATAGAAAATTTAATAAATTTAGAAAAATTAGATTGTTCTAATAATCCATTAACATCACTTCATGGAATAGAAGATTTAATAAATTTAGAAAAATTATATTGTTATGATAATCAATTAACATCACTTCATGGAATAGAAAATTTAATAAATTTAAAAGAATTAGATTGTTATGATAATCAATTAACATCTATAAATGAAATCATTTTCTTACCCAACTTGAATTCAATTAATTATGATGAAGATGATGTAATATTGCCTCCTGTTTTAAGAAGACGACTCATGTATCAAACTATTTATAATGATTCACAAAACGTTCATGATAGTTTTATTCAAAAATCCTTAAGAGATTCGGTTATTAAATTACTCCAAACTGATATTCAATATGATTTATATGAATGATTTCAAGAATTAAATATATATCAAGACATTAAACGCTATATTCCCATACTCAACGAAGAATTTCATAGCATTAAATTTAGAGAAATATTAATCATTGTGTTGAATAGAATTTTAAAAAACAAGAATAAGAACGAATTAATACATATATTAAAACATGAATTAAAAGCAGAAGATGATAAATGCTTTGTAGGAAAAGTGACCATAATAATCAATGTATTAAACGGATTCGATCCTGACGTGTCAATTCAAATTTCTGAGAATGAACAAAAGAATAACATAGCACAGCGAATATTTATAGAATCTAAAACGGATGAAGAATATAGAGAAAAACTCATAAAAGAAATGAAGGAAAGAAGATATACAGATTATGAAGATTGGCTGGATCTATTTTCCTAATAAATGGATGAATTCATACTAACATTTCAAGGATTACCGAGATTCCGGGATAAAAAAATCTAGCTGGGAGTATATATCTAAGTATCGAACATTATCTGAAGATTTTATTCGTAAATTTTAAGATAAAGTTGATTGGTATTACATCTCAGATCGTCAAAAATTATCAGAAGATTTTATTCGTGAATTTCAAGATAAAGCATATTGGGAGTTTATAAAGTGGATTGGTATAATATATCAGAATATCAAAAATTATCAGAAGATTTTATAAGAGAATTTCAAGATAAAGTTGTTTGGGGATGTATATCTTCATCTCAAGAATTATCAGAAGAATTTATTCGTGAATTTCAAGATAAAGTTGATTGGTGCATGATACCAGAATATCATAAATTATCAGAAGATTTTATTAAAGAATTTAAAAATAAAGTTGATTGGTGCATGATATCAGAATATCATAAATTATCAGAAGATTTTATTAAAGAGTTTAAAAATAAAATAGATTGGTTTTGAATATATATAAACATCAATAA
>BGPR01000692.1:53224-182900 GCA_013235015.1 Araneus ventricosus
GATAAAGTTGATTGGTATTATATATCAGATCGTCAAAAATTATCAGAAGATTTTATTCGTGAATTTCAAGATAAAGTATATTGGGAGTTTATATCAGAATATCAAAAATTATCAGAAGATTTTATAAGAGAATTTAAGGATAAAATATCAGAACATCAAGAATTAAGGAAAGAATTTGTAAGAGAATTTAAGGATAAAATATCAGAACATCAAGAATTAACGAACGAATTTATAAGAGAATTAAAGGATAAAGTTAGGGATAGAAAAAAAAGTTTCCCTCCTAATAAATGGGTGAAGAAAAAGTCAAATGGGATGAAGTTTCTAAAAATCCTGGTCTGACTGAAAAATTTTAGAGATAACGTCGATTGGAATTTAATTTCTAGATATCAGAAATTATCAGAAAATTTCATTTTAGAGTTTAACCCTTTGAACGGCTCAAATATTTCAGCCGAATGCTTTGAAACGGACCCTCTGTAGCTAGATGGAGAAACTCAAATTGCTCCAAGATAACTCACAGACGGTGTGAAGAACGGCAGAATAAGTTTTCCTTCCCCCTCTGCCTGTTGTTCCGGATAACAGCAGGGGATCATCTTCCCCAATGCCCCGTCGCTTAACAAGAGGGTAGGACCATTCAAGGTCATAAATCAGTCTACTGATAGTAATTGTTGTCTTGTGGGTTTCAAGTAAGAACTTTCTTGTCGATTTGAAAACGATTCCCTTTCAGTCTGAAGCTTTTAGAGAGTGTGGAATTTTTCATATTCTTATTTTTAATAAATATAGAGAAAATTTGTTTCATAAATGATTTAGAGAAATATCACTCATCTAAATGCATTTCGAAAACAATAATTCTTTCTGCTTTCAATCAAAGAATTTTACTTTAGTTTCTTTTCATTTTTTTTTAGTATTAAGCTTTTACTAACATATTTTGTATATCCCTCTGATTAAAATATATTATATTTTTTTAAAAAAATATTACTTAATAATACGATAATAATACAAATTCTGCATTCAGTTAGAGAATGTAAAATGAATTTGTCGTCTCCAATAATTAAATAAAAAGTTTGTATAATTTTCTGCTTCAAGAAGATTCGTGTTTTTCATTTCATTTTTAAGCTTTTAAGATATTGAGAAAATAGTCTTTTGTCAGGGGTAGATAAAACACCATATATTGCGTTTGAAAAAAAATTCTTCCAAAATAATCAAGGAAGATGCGAGATAATAAGATTTGTAAACTAAATTTAACACTAAAATAAGAAAATATGCTAAAAATTCCGCGTACATGCGTAACTTGTTATTGATCAAAATTAATATCTCTCTTCTGTATTAACATTTAAATATTTCCAATATCAGTTTCTTATTTTATTTACAGACTTGATGCGAATTTGAGTAAAACTAGTTGATGTACCTGGAGACCATGTACTCGAGACCTAAAATATTTTCATATGTCCATTTAGTATTCATAGCAATCGAAACATAAAGTTTTAATTGATGAAATAATGTATGAAGAAAAATATTTTGGATTTTCCCCGACTTTCAAAAAAGTTTCAAATCGTTTATAACGATCATAAATGATTTTGCTTGCTGAACAAAATACTTATTTGCATTTTCTTAAAAAATAAAGCGTTTATTCGGGAACATATACATTTTTAATCGCAAATTTTTATTCCGCAAATGTTTTGTTTATCCCTTTCAGGGGCGATGGTTTCGCTTTGAAGACAACTCTTTACGAATTTTTTTTCGTATGTAAGATCCCACTTTTGGGGATGCAATTCGCCAAAATAATTTTCTATTGATTATTATAATTTTCCATTCATTTCAGTGGGAAAATCAGTTTTCTTTTCTCATGGATTTATACTCGAAAAAATTTTTCTTTCACAAAGGAAAAAAAATCCTTCTTTTTCAATCAATTTCACAAAAATAAGACCAGGTTTCCAGTCAAAGAGTAATAATTTTTTTCTGACTACTCTTTTGTTGCAAAATTAGAAACATTAAATATTTAAGAAGAGAAGTTTGCTACTCATTTCAAATTATTCAATTTATTTCATTTATTAATCACCGCGCATTTAGAGCTAAAATGTAAGAACTTTTTTTTCTTTTGAAGAGGTTATGTGTCATGTTTCTTGCAACTGCTGTCATTTATCCGTTTCAATGGTACAATGTAACAAATCAAACGCCTTAACAATAGAGGGGAACAGCAATAGTAAAGAGAAGGAACTTGAACAATATTATACGGGCTCATCTAAAGAGCCCCTTGTGTAGCTTTGCAACATTCCCTCACAGTTTGAGTTCCCTCACAACTTTTTCACAAATGATTGTATTTTTCTTTCAATGGATCACGAACACATGTTTACCATATGGCTAGAAGAGTGGCAATTTAGTAATTGAACACTCTTTTAATAATACTGAAATAGGTTCTAATATTTCAGTACGCAATGTTGTTTCTTGTGATAAGAATTTACTTCAATTTTACGCTTGGTTAATAATAAAAGCATGAAAAAATTCTATATGCGAAGAGTGGGAGCGAATTAAATTTACTTTTAGAGGAAACTAGCCACTAAAAAACTGTTCCTCGGAATAAAAAAATTTTATGTGTAATAATTTTAATCAAAACTATTTTTGTACAGAAAATTAAAATACCCAAAATTCTTTTGTCGTCTGAATCGTTTTATAGTTGTTTGTTTTCAAATTTTGTTCATAATTATTAAAATATGAGAAAGACTTTAACAAATATTTTGGGAGAATTAATTAAATAGTTATTTTTTCACTGTTAAATGTATTAAAATAATACATATCAGTAGTTGTTCCCGATATAAATTATTAACAGTGCTCTTAAACTTTCCCTTAGTGTACTACCAGAAATCTGTTGATGTGTTCTAGCAGAAGCTCTTCGTATGTATTCTTGTTCTTCAACAATAAAAAAGTATTGTTATAAATTGTAAAATTTATACACAATTTAATTTTTTTAAAAACTGAAAGTGAGAGCAACAAATTGAACGGAAATGAAATTTGAGTCACTGGAAATATTGTTTTTCGAACTTTAATATAGTATCAAAATTGTTATTGTGAGATAAGATTTTCGAAAAATAGCGCTGAAAAACGCAAAATATTGCTTAATTTTTAATTAACTAAAGCTTTAATTAACTTGTGTGCTTTGAGAAGTTGATTATGATCTTATATTAAATATTTGCAAAAATAAACAGAAATAAAAGTAGATTAGTTCAAAGTCCCACCGTTTCCTAGCAACGAAGTTTCTATAAATTTGTTTTAATTTCAAAATCCTCTACATGTAATCAAGTTTTTATCAAATTTTAAAAAAATAGTAAGGGATGAAGGAAAAATTACACATTTTAAAAAATTAGTATCAATGAAAATTAAAAGTTTCAGATGGCATAAAAATATTTTTTTGAAACAAATAGCTCCGAAGTTACTGCGGAAAAACGGCTTCGGTAAATTTCTAATTATCTGAAACTTTTGGACATGGAAAAGGTGACAATAATGTTCCTCTTGTTTTAAATGATAACTCTGCAAAATGTAGCTGTAATCGATGTAGTGGCTTAAGAGGAGAGGTGGATTATACATACACACATATCCACTCAAATAACCACAATGACTTTTATTTATATTAAGATACTAGCTGATATACCCAGCGTTGCTCGGGATTAAAATGCTCTCAAGTCTAATATTTAAAGGTGAAAAATACTTTTGTATTATAAAATACTGTAATGCACAAAATTCTTTTATCGTCTTAAAAGTCTTTTAATTAAAATGCGAAGGGACGAGTTTTCTGCTTTGTTTGTTTACATTTAATTGCCTGTACTACGTAATTCCGGTATAATGCTAAATCAGTGGAATATTCAAAGTGGAAATCGAACATACAAGCAGATAAAGTCAAGGTTTTTAATGTTAGTAAAGAAACCAGAAAACTCGTAAATATCGATTAGACCAGACGATTTTTAAAAATTGCCGATAGCTAATTTTCTCCATAAGGCATTAATATTTGATATAAAAGTAATTCATTTTTTCACAAATGGTAAGGGATAATAAAGGTTTTAATAGACGTTTCGTCAAAAAAATATTAAAAAGAAAATTTTTCAGAATTAAAATGAATGAAAATAAACTAAATCAATAGTTGCTCCTGATATAAATTTTTCATTCGACTCTGTGAATTGTCTTTAAAACTTTTCTTTTAGTGTTCTTTTAGAATTCAGTTAATAAGTTCTGGTAACAGTTCTTCCTCTGTATTCTTGTTATTTAACAATAAAAAAATATTATTGCAAATTGTGTGTAATTATTAATCTTGACAAATTTATTAAAAGTAAAAAAAATAAATGAAACAGAAGTGAAATTTGTGTCACTGAAAAGGTAATTTTTATAACTTTAAAATTGAGTAAAAATATTTTTTGTGACTTTATATTTTGGAAAGATATCTTCGAAAAACGACAAAAATTCGCTTTATTTTTAATTTTTTGTGCGTAAAAAATAAAGGTTAAGTATTTCGAAGTTACACCTTTGCCTAGAAACGAAATTTCTATAAGTTTGCTTATTTCAAAATGGTCTGCATCTATTCAATTATTTTTTAATTAACTTTTGAAAAATTAATAAAATTTCAAGGAAATCTGCCACAGAAACGAAGTTGGTATCACTGAGAGGTAGAAATTTTGAACTTTAAAATGGTTTAAAATATATCTCGTGGGGGATATATTGCTCAGAAGTTAATGCGGGAGAATGGCAAAATTTTGGTCAATTATTAATTATTCGCATGTTTAAGTAACTTTTGCTCTTTGAAAAGTTGACAGCAATCTTCCTCTTGTCTCAAATAATAAGTTGAAAGTTTGTCAAGTGGTTCTGAAGAAGATATGGAACATACATACAATGACATTTATTTATATTAATATTTGCTGCGCTTTTATCAATTAGAAAAAAGAAAAGTTTAAAAAAATCTTGCAAATAGAAAAAAATTAGTCTTTAGTTTTTATTGCAATTTAATAAAAGCACTTTTAAAAGTTTATATGCACTTTTTTCATATTTATCAAGCAAGTTTAGAAAATTCAAACCCTGTCATGTGAACCAGTAACAAATAATTGTTAATGATCGCTGTAAACATGAGAGAGTTTCCTATTTTCAGGAAAATTTACACCAGTTTTAACAATTCCATTAGTCTTTTGCTCGATATTAAAATTGCAGTGAAACATCGAAATATTTAAATCCATGATAAAGTTTATTGTTCACCATCACAAAGCTATCCTGATAACTTTGGCTTCAGGAATAACGTTATTCCTCTCCCTCAAAAGTTTATCCCTCCAAAAGGGAGCTCCCAAATTCTAATTGCCAGTGAAAACCACAAAACGACCTTGACAAGCAGCTCACTCGCTTCGCTTATTATGAGCGAGGGCACTAGTACTAGCGATTTCCTACGCCGGAGCCGTTTTTCGGGTAATAAACAGAGAGCAACTTTCTACGCCGGAGCTGGTTTTTGAGCAATTATCGAAGAGCGACTTTCTGCGACGGAGCCGGTTTTAGAATAGTCATCAGAGAGCGACTTTCTACGTTCCATCCGGTTGAAGGGTTAAAGGTAGAGTCAATTGGCAAAACATCTCAGCTTATCAAAAACTGTCAGAAAAATTTATGTCAGATAATGAAAATTTACTGGATTGGGATATCATTTCCAAATATCAACAATTATCTGAAAAATTCATAATAATGCATGATCATAAAGTTCATTGTCCTGCTATTTCAGAATATCAGAGTTTAAGCGATTATTTTATTTTAGAAAATGTGGGGAAATTAGATATGACCTTAGTCTCTAGATATCAAGATATGAGTGAAAAGACAATCGAAAAGCTTGTTAAATCGGTTGATTGGAACGAAATTTTTAAATATCGAGACAATCTCACCTCTGGATTTGTAATTAAACATATAGAAAAAATAACCGATTGTAGAGTTATGATGAAATTAAGACTTTCTGATGAAGAATTTAATAAAGTCTACAGACGTTTGAAATTATGGTATAAAGTTAGAGAGTGTTTGAGTAAGTCTTAAAATTTTTTTCCTAATAAATGTTTATTACTCTCGATAAGATTAGAGAATTCTTGGCTAAGAAAGGAATTAGTACAATAGCAAGATTTACTGAATCAAATGGTGGTACTGGAACCGCCTTTTTAAATAATTTTATTGCTAAAGAAATTAAGGGACTTAGTAAAAGTAATAAGTTAAATTATGATTTTATAGGATGGAAAAAATTCGAAAAAATTGTATACAACTCACTTTTGAAGAAAAACTTCTAAAAAATCATTTAAAGATATAACTCCTACAATTATAAAAGAAATAGAAGCTAAACTCCACTCCTAATTAAGCCATACAAAAAATAGTTCTAAATAAATGGGAGGTAAGCAAACAAAGATATTAACAGGTAATTGCTCAACTGATCGATTGAATGTTAGTTTTCCAGAAACCTTCAGAATTCATCCAATGATAACTGTAACACCTGTTTGCAAATATGGTGTTCCTTTTATCGTTAAAATAACAGAAGTTGATCAATATGGTTTTAAATTTCAATGTTTAAAATTAAACATGAAGATTTCTTTCATTGGGGTGCTTGTAGTATTTTGGAATGATATTTATTTTTCTCTTTTTAAATAAACACATCTTCCTTGCGGGGTTTGTCTTTTTTCAACGACATTTTAATTTTTTTATGTTTTTTAATGATTATAACAATGCGTGCTGATCACATTTCATTTTTAAAATAATATTCATTTTTTAAAAAAAACATTGGTTTTGTGCAGGGGTGATTCTCTTCTGTTAAAAGTTTAAATATTTTGAAAAATGAATGCTATTTGAAAAACATGAGATGTGATAGAGACTCGCGCACGAATTTGATGAAGTGTCTCAGAACGTACCTTTCCTCACTACTACTAAGACATCTAAAGTACAAGGAAAATTGTTAAACAACGAAAAATACTTCACACGGAATGTTGTTTACCAAGAGGTTTTTAAATAAAGAAATATGTAAATAATATGCAAATAAAACAAATTTAATGTCATAAAACATATATTTATTTTATTTGTGTTCAATCAATTTTAAACATTTCTCTCGCATATATATCTATATAAACACTTCAAATTTGGTGGGAAATCTCTCGAATTAAGAGGCAATTTTTACCCGTCATACCATGACGGGTGATTTTCTAGTTTAAAATAATCCAAATAAAACTTTGAACCGCAAGAGTGAAAATAAATATTCGGACACAAAACACACTATTCCTTTGTAACTCAAAGACTGTTCCAATTATATCAAAACAGTAAAAAAATAAGAATAAAATAAAATCATCTGCCTTATTATCGTCTGCGTGTTTCAGATCGGAAAAAATATATAAAATATTTAAATCCATGAAAAACAAAATATCGAATAATAATGAATGATGTTCTAAAATAGGCTATCATTTTCCAGTGCTTTCAAATATATGCAATTTTTAACTGTATCTTTAATAAGTAAAAAGAAAGAAATTTGAACTTGAATAAAAAGTTTGAACAGAAGATGAGAAAAAAAGAGTAATAAGAAAAAAGGGTTGGAATAAAAATGTCCTGAAATAATGCTTGCCAAGAAAAGTGTGCCAAATTAATTTTTCTTCTGTTCTCACATTTGTGCATTTCTTAGGTTTTTCTTTATTGTAATGTAAATTTAATAAATTAGATTTTTTTATATAATTCTTTATAATTATTGCGACTCTTGTTATTAGAATTGATATTAAATTGCTTTTCCCACTTGAAGCAAAATAAAAATAAATATTATTGAGAACGTTTTTGTCGTGTTGGGGAATTACATATCACTAGGGGGTTACACCCCCTACTTGCTCCGCTCGTCAACACCCAAGAATCACGTTGTGATTCTTACTTGATCCCAGTTCACTTCGCTCGCTTGCTGTAGAGTTATGAGTGCCTGCTAGTAATAGGAAATCATAAATACATTAATTACTAAAAGTAAATTTAAATTTTTGAGTAGCAGGAAGTTCTAACTAAATTCTTTTTTTAAAAAAACTAAAACAAAACTTTCAATTTCTTAAAACTAAATAATCAAATTATATAATTACAATTTTACCTTTATACCATATATATGTAAATATTAGAAAGAAATTTGAATGCTAAAATGTATGATATGATGTTTACAAATAAAAATTATTTTCATCAATCAGAAATCAGGCACTTAAAACTTCTTTGGTACACACAATTGAATGTTTTCTCAACAGTTTCATTAGCCCAAACTTCATTCCAACAAACTTCTAAATATCCACACTTCTCAATGAATTGCTGCTCGGAAAAGCTTCGCCACATTTATGTACACACTCTGCAATAATTATTTAGACAAGAAAGATATAACTTTTCTCTCTAAGTAGCTATTTATGTGTTGAAACCTCAGAAAAATTTAGTTTTCAAAAGATGAATTAACTCATTTCACAAACTTTCTGCTTAAAAAGACACTCTAAAGTGGCAAATTGCTTTAAATATGTTCAGATTCACTATTCAAAATTATGACCCATAATAATTATTTACTTTTACCTTCATAAAATTAACAAAATAGCCCTTTTTCAATTTTTTTAAAAAATTCTAAAATTCTTGCTTTTGTCACCAAAATTTTAAACATTCTTTTTTTCACAGGAATAATAACCAGAAAATCTTTGCCACACGTATATACATTCACTGATTCAAAAAATAGAATTGGTCCGTAATTTAAACGTACAGGGAATATTAATGAGGACAAATTCGAACTAGGCTTAGTAAAGAAAATTTCAGAAGCTTAACATGTGTAATATACAAATTAAATGTAATAACATTCTCAAATACAATAGAAATAGAAATAAATAATGGAATATCAACGACAAAAAATAGCATTATTTATTTATTTATTAAAGCTGAAGGGTCTGAAGCCTGTGCCTACTCTGCCGGACCTGAAAGCTGGATCATGCGGAAGAAGAACATATGTTTATTCAGAAAATTGTTTTACCTTATTGCTTACCCATTCAAAGACACACAGAAAGGCGCGAACGCTGGAAGCACGTTTCTGGCTCCCGGTGTATTTTCCCCTCCACCCGTATTAGGCGTATACGCGAAAGCTCCGGGGAGACCACCCCCACTGTTTTTTTCTTGAATTTACCTATTCTATTATAAGAAGAATGAAGGTATAATTTATGAAAAACTGTCTGTTATGAACCAAGGATCTAGTTAGAAAGTTCCTGTATCCTATTATCTACTTTTATTGCACTCGGAAATTTGTCCTGAAACGGCCAGTTTATTGTCGTCAAGATTGCTTTTGCTAGCATATGTTTCGATATACATCCCACAACAGAAATCGAAAGAAATAATGGAATATCAACTACAAAAAATAGCATTATTTATTTATTGTGCAGAGTTGTAACTTTAGAGACAAACATAAGCTTTGCATCTTCACTATTGCCACAACAAAAAGTGAGAGAAATAAAATCGATTTACAAGCAAAATTCTGAAAGAAATGAAACATTTTGAGTAACAACAATAGGGAGAAACAAAGGGGAGACATCTTAAAACAAATAAAATGATGAGGTTAAAATAAACTAGAGGCAGTTGCAGGAACTAGCAAGATTATCTGACAAAACGAGAAAAATAATACCAATGCCACAAAAAATGTGAGAAACAAACAAATTTAATTTTGTTGTTTTATCGCGGAACAAATTGTAGCGTCCCTCCAGCTGTTAAATTTGAACAATTATGTAATATAGAACAAAAATAACATAAATAACTTATACATCGATATTATTTTTTAGTTTCTAAATTTTTAGAACAAAATATTATAATAAAGATTAAGAATTACACAGCTTTAACTATATTTTTTCCCTTCGTGATTTTGATGTTTACCGATGATAATTTCAGATAAATTCAATTCAATTTCAATCTCAATTATTTTCTTGATATTTAAAATATTACCTTTACGATGATTATTTTCATTTTCAATCATAGCTAGTATTTTCAATGAACGAAATGTCCACGCGCGTGCAAATAAACGATGACGGTAACGGAATATATGTTACGGAGCATCGACACTAGGACGTCTAATTTTGTATGTTTCCTTTTATTATAAATTCAAGTTAAAAATGAATTTGAAAAAAATGAGGGAGAATTCATATCGTGTTTAAGCTTTTCGGGTGTTTAATAAGGATATGATACTATGAAGAGCTTTTAAAATTATGAAAGGTTAGGAAAATTGCTATATATTTCCGATATTATTTACTGTTTCTGAGATTTGGTTTAATTGGCTTTAAGTCCAACTGTAAAAAATAGTAAAATAGAGACAGATATTGGTAGAACACAAATTGCTCACCAGCGTTTGATAATTGGCCTAAATAGACTAGCTAAAGTTCAAAACCCTGAGACCAAAGACAGAGCTAGAATCATAAGGTCTTTTGGTAGCGGGAAAATAGTCAAATTTAATTCAACCATCATTAGTGCCCTAGAATAAATGTCCCTACGGAAAATCTTCCTGATGTTTCTATCAAGCAACAGTGACAAACGGTAATACACCAGATTCACACAATATACATGTAAAACAGCAATAAATGAGAAATGTTTACCAAAAGTTATTGCAATTTATCAACAGCTGGCATCAGAAGAGCTTTTTGAACATTGTGTGAGATGTCTGACACAGAATTTAAATGAAAGTCTGCACAGTGTAATACGTAGCAAGTGCTCGAAAAAAACTCCAGCTTCACTGCTTAGAGTGAAAATCGCTGGGGCAGATGCAGTTTGTGAGTTCAATGTTGGAACTTTAAAATATTTAGAAAGTGTTCAAGAAGAAAGCAACATTCTCCTGAACAAACAATTAAGGTATTTAGCCATTTGACCAGATTATAGGCATATCATTAGGTTAACAGACAAAAAATGTATTTTTCCTTGTAAGGTGGTTTTATTTCAATATTAAGTTAAAATGCTTGTAAAACTTTTCAATAATAGTTAAAATTAAAAATAAATATTCAGAAGGTACCGTGTTCCCCTTAAGAAATGTGACTCATTTAAAAACCAAAGGAGTATAAAATGAAAAATTAAAAAGGTGACAATTTTCTCCTTTTATACTTGATTACTTTCATTTAAGGATATTCGAATTCAAAATGCTTTCAAAATTAACTTTTTGAATATAAAACAGTATACAGACATAAAAGAGTTACTAAACATACGAGTACATTTATAACTTTTAATGAAAACATTTTCGTAGTTTTCACTAATTTAAAAAGGTTACAAAATGTATATAACCAGCATTTTGAAGTGTTTCATTCTGTAAAGATTAACATTGTGTATATAAAATCGTATATTTTTTTAGAGTAATAATTCGCTATAATTGGAAAATTTAATGCAGTTGAGCATTATATAAAATTCTTATTTGTGTTTTTCTTTTCGGAATTACGAAATCAAATTATTTTCTTCTTTATTTTTATGAAAACGCAGAAAAGGACAGATACAATTAATTTAATTCCCAAGCAGCTAGTAAATTTATCCCATAGAACAAATCATAAAAATTTCATAACCTAAGGGCCTCTATGATAATCCTACAGAATGGTATAATAAAACAAGAAAATTCATACGAAATATTGAAATATTTAAATACAAAGCAAATCGTATTTTTTCTGACTGTTATGAGAAGTATAACATGTTTGTGAATGTCTATGAAACAATGTAGAATAATAAAAATAAATGGAATATACCGAATATTTAATTAAGAATTTTAAAGCAATTAATGGTTATAAAAAATTCAAACTGGACTTTTTCTTCGGAACTCTAAAATCAAAACAGTCTTACTTATTCTTGAAAATGCACAAAAGAACAAGGTATGTGCCTACCTAAAAATCACCGTTTTCTTGAAAATTTTCGAAATTTTTTTTATTAGATTTTATAAAAGGCCATACATTTATGATTCCAAAAATGGTTTACTTTTGTTTCTATGTTAATTATAGCCCAAAATATAAACCGGAAGTGCAGTTTTCGAAACCGAAACTAAACCGTTGAAATGTAAACAATGCAACTAAACAGCTGTTTCTTTGCTCTTACACAATGTGAATGCCTAATTTACTTTTTAAATGTAGAATGAAGTTTTATTTATTTATTTACTATAGTTTTTGGCGCATCTGGCAACAGTTTATCTACTTAATTTTGATTTACAGATTGGCAATATTTTGATTATGCTCACATTGTTTATGTTTTACGTGCGGTCGTATTCTGTTTATTCTCAGCTACTTTTCTTATAATTTTCAACTTGTTTTTAAGTTCTTAACAGTAATTGAGGCTTATTTTCGTTTTATATTGTTTAGAGATGGTAAAAGATAGGTCAACAAAACGTAAAAAGCGTCCGTTTTGCGGAAACCAACACACTTCTAAACAAGTGGATGTCAACGTCTCTACTTCTAGTTCTTCAAAGCTAAGCATTTTGGATACTGCTAATGTGTCTATTGAAAAAGAAACTTTTGAAAAGATTAAAGGTAACAGAATAATAGACATTGGAACTTTGATAAGTATTTTTTCAATTCTCTGCTGCCCAAAGTGTTTGGCATCAGGACTAAAATTGACAGAGGATTCAAAATATGGTCTCTGCTCAAACTTTGCTTTAATATGTGATTGTGGCTTTGTAACTGGATTTACTTCAACTCCCAAGACAAAAAAAGCGAATACCATAAATCTTTTATTAGTATTTGGATTGCGATTAATTGGAAGAGGTTTTAATGCTGGCAAAAAGTTATTGATGACTTTGAATCTACCCTTTGTAACCAAATCAACTTTTAGGAGCCATGAACTGAAACTGTATGAAGCTGTGAAATTTGCATCTGAAGAAAATATGAAAATGTCATCCAAGGTAGTAAAGAATCTCAAAAGAAGTGGATCTTGTGGTGTGTCAGTAGACGAATGAGTCTTTCAACAATGTTCTGTGGAATATTTTACCGAAAGAGAATTTTGTTCAATTCCAAACATTGTTATTGGGTACTAAGATAGCAGTTTTATTATTTAATTCAGGCTACATGGGGCTGATACCTGTATTTAACTATCTTAACATAAAACTTGAACCAGAAATGATAAAAAACTACAAAGAAATTGATGTCGAGAGAATTAAAAAATCAAGGCGACAGGTACAGCCCAAAGCAAAATTATCAAGAAAAATATTAAAAGCTAAAAGAAAATCAAAATTAGTTAAAAATGAAGTCAAGGAAGGCTTGTCTTACAAATATGGTGAATTTTAAGGTGTTGAAAAATGTACATAATTTTTTGTGGAACTTTAAAATCTCTATTGGCATTTTCTGGAAAACTGTTATTTGCATTTTTTTGTATTTCGATAAATCTCATTTCTTAAAAGGTTTTTAATATATTCAAATGAAATTTCACCACAATATTTTATTCATCTGTAGGTATGTTGTGAACCTCAAACATAGCTTTTAAGTATATAATTTTTTATTTTAGAGCTATTTTTATTTGAAAAAGTGATGTTTTTTTTGTAAAATCTTGTTGTGTATACAAACTTTAGCATATCTCAGTAACTTTCAAAAGTAATGCAAATATTCTGCTTCATAACACAGGTCAATATGTATAAAATATTTTATTGAAACAAAAAGTGAAATATATTTATTAGAATTTGTTATAGGAAGTTTGGCGTAAACATCAATTTTTACTAAATTTTGACTAAAAATGACCAAAATTTGGAAAATAAATACTAAGATAGCAGTTTTGTTATTTAATTCAGGCTACATGGGCCTGATACCTGAATTTAACTATCTTAACATAAAACTTGAGCCAGAAATGATAAAATACTACAAAGAAATTGATGCCGAGAGAATTAAAAAATCAAGGCGACAGGTACAGCCCAAAGCAAAATTATCAAGAAAAATATTAAAAGCTAAAAGAAAATCAAAATTAGTTAAAAATGAAGTCAAGGAAGGCTTGAATTACAAATATGGTGAATTTTAAGGTGTTAAAATATGTACATAATTTTTTGTGGAACTTTAAAATCTTTATTGGCATTTTCTGGAAAACTGTTATTTTCATTTTTTTGTATTGCGATAAATCTCATTTCTTAAAAAGTTTTCAATATATTCAAATGAAATTTCACCACAATATTCTATACATCTGTAGGTATGTTATGAACCTCAAACATAGCTTTAAGTACATAATTTTTTATTTTAGATCAATTTTTATTCGAAAATTCGTTATGTTTTTTTTTTGTAAAATCTTGTTGTGTATACAAACTTTAGCATATCTCAGTAACTTTAAAAAGTAATGCAAATATTCTGCTTCATAACACAGGTCAATGTGTATAAAATATATTATTGAGACAAAAAGTGAAATATATTTATTAGAATTTGTTATAGGAAGTTTGGCGTAAACATCAATTTTTACTAAATTTTGACTAAAAATGACAAAAATTTGGAAAATAAAAAAAAAATTCTTGAAAATGGCATTTAAATTCTTAGTTTTATACCCCATTGTAGCTGAAAACATAAGTTTTTGATAAAAAATTCCTTTTTTTCAAAAAAAGTACTCCGAAGGTAGGCACATACCTGAAACAACAGCAAATAGATTTATCCCACATAAAAATTATAATAAAAGTGCATAACCTAAAGGGGTTTTATAGAAAACCTTCCGAATGGTATAAAATACGAAGGATAATGCAAAAGTGTTGAAAGATATAAATACAAACATTTAACTTTTTTCGTAAGATTACTAGATATAAAAATAATTTTGTGAATGACTAAGAATTAGTGTAGTACAATGGTGCGCAGTCTATTTTCATTTCCAACCCTTGCAATTTGCGTAAAATTTTTTCGAGACCCCTCTGGGTGTCACAACCACTTTTTTCGAAGAGAAGCCTTATATACTGTTTTATTGTCAAATAATTTTCTTTGAATTTAGCGAACTACAAAAATTTTCTCACGACCTACGGCTTGCGTACCACTGGTGCAGTATAATAAGAATAAATGCAATTTACAGAGTATATAAAATATGTATTGAAAAGTGTGATGAAGAAGGTATCTAGGATATAACTTATTTTAACAATCTCTAATACTAATAAAGATGAATGTCTGTGGGTGTGGGTGTCTGTTGGCGGTCTACAGAACAGACAATAGAACACAGAGCTACCAAATTTGAGACAGATATACTTTGGATGATGAAAATGTGCAACTCGGAGCCGACTTTTTCAGTTGTAATTCAAATTTAAATTACTTAAGAATTAAACCAAAACGCGTCGTTTTTTTGCCAATAACTTCTTAATGAATTGAAAAAAATAATTTTATGTCATTTACCTATGATGATGTAGTTTTGGCTATCAGGGAATTGAAACCTTCCCTAACTGTGGGTGTTGATAATATACCTTCTTTTATTATTAAAGGATGTACAGAGTTTTTGATTTATCTTCTTCTTATTTTGTTTACCCTGTCGTTGAGAACAAAGGTGTTTCCTGATGTCTGCCCTAGTAGCAAAATGTCATCGGCCATTGAAAGACCTTTCATCGAAACCCGATCACACAATGATCGGCCGATGAACGGATTCTTATCGGATAGGGATGGATTTTCATCGGGAATTGCTCCGAAATGTCTCATCGGCCATAGATCAGCCGATCATCGATATCGGATGAGTTTTGCTAGCCGATACGATAGAAAACCGAGCAGTGCGGTTTCATGGCAATGAATTTCCGATAACTTTTAGATGAATATACAAACAGATTTGGATGTGTGTACGATGAAAAATTGGTTGTTCAAATAAATGGCTGTTTCTTTAATAAAAAAGATGGCCAGTAGATTTTCGGTTGGAAAGGTTTTGTCAATAACAGGGCCCATTGTTTTCCAGTATTATACCGGAAAACCGGTATTTTCTTCGTCCTTAGTACCAGAATTCCGATATTTTCTGATAAATCTATTTTTTAAAATTTAAGAGTACCAAAGACTCAAACTACAACGGATTCTCAGTAGTTTCTGAACAATTTTGGCTTCTAATACAGACTGCACAAATTATAATCTATACTACAGAGTTCTAGGTTGAAATGTTTTATTTAAAATATAATTAGAAGTCTTAATTTACATTTTCTTAAAAAATCATTTCATGAGAGATTCTTTTTGTAGCAACATGAAACTTTTATAAGAAATCTGAAAAACCAAGGGAAAAATATTAGGTTTTTTGGAGAAAAGTTTTTTCATATATTCTTGTTGTTTACTTTGGATTATGCTGATTCAATCCAAATGAATTTTTTAGAAAATGCCATACCATAACTAAGAATAACTAGCTCTCTTAAGAATGGTCCCATAAGAATTTATATACACATATATATATATTCATTAAAGCTATTCAGACAAAATGTTATTATATTTTTATTATTGTTTTGCTATCAATTTTCATGGGCTTTTTTCATGTGTGTTATAGAATGTTATTGAAAACTCGTGAACTAAGACAAAATAAATTAAATCAATTTCTTATGTGAAAAAGGCATATTAAAAATTGCATGCAGAAGTTGAATCTGCGCCGTAATAAATGAATACATATGTGTTCCCTACACATTATTTTCCTGTTAAAATTTCAGGTATTTTTTCATGAAGCCACAATTACCCCTGCAATAAGCACATGGATATCAAAAAATACCCAATTATTAATATTTTTAATTTATGAGATGCTAAAGAACCAGTGGCGGCGCTAAAAACTTCAGAGCCCCCCGCAAAATGTTTTAGGGGCCTTCCTCAAAAAATAATGCACAACGCTTTTGCATAGCTCATTTTTCCAGCTATTTTACAAATTATAATTAGGAAATAATAATTAGGAATCCAATTATAATTGAAAGAAGTACTAAACATTTTGGTTTTTCAAATATTTGGCATTTCTGGCTCCATTGCATTTAATAATGCACATTAAAATGAGCAGAAACAATATTTTCGCACTTGTGGCCCTCTTGCATTCAAGGTGCGATATGCACAATTGTGTAAATTAATAAACTATTGCTATTCTTTCCTTCTAATAACATCTTTCATTCTTTATACAACAGTAAACATTACAGTATTGATAATCTATAAATCTGCATATTTCTAGAAAGATTAAACAAGAGAATTGCAAAAAGTAAACTTTACAGTTTTATTTTACGCATTTACATTTTTATTTATGATCATTTTACACTTTTATTTATGTTTGCACTGAATATGCTCTGAGGTTCCTTCCTTCGTTCCATTCTTTGGCATGCATAAGCCAGTTTTTAGTAACATTTTGGACTTCCACTTCTGTTGCTTCCGAAAAGATATTACTTCTCATGGCACCTGTTAAAAAGGAAATCAATGTACCATTATTAATTTACAACAATTATATATAAATCATGCATTGATTTGAAGAGATAAATCACTCAACAAATTTATAAATTCCGGGCAAGTTTCTGAATGAAAGTTCTATGGAACCATTCAAAAGATAATTAACCAAATTATTCTGGGATATGAAGAACTGGTTTCTGGCTTCATATGTTTTTTAAAAGAAGGAGGGGGAAATAGTTTTTCCTTCCCAGGAGGTTCCAAAAGGAATCATCAAATCAAATATGAAAATTAAAAATAATAACACACAAAATTCAAAATCCTATAACTTTATGTTAAGTTCAAAACCCTTAAAATTTAAAGTAACATTTTTTCTGCATTTTATTGAAATGTCCCTGTCTTTACTCACAAAAGCATGGAACATGAATGACATACTTGCAATAAGCTAGGAAATGTTTGAGACTGTAGTCAGATTAGACAAAGTGTTATATAGTTTATCTATAAAGTAGATGAAACTTTCTTTTTGGTTTATGAAAATTTTAAATAAGCAATCTTACAATATTGACAGATTATTTTCATTTACTATTTCTATTCAAATTTTGAATTATTTTGAAAACAAATTCATTTGTTCAAATTAAATCCCTCGGTTTGGACTGTAAATTCAACTGTTCATTAATTTGGTTTCTTTTTCTGAGACAAAAATGAAAAGTTGGCAAGGTAAAAGATTTTGCTCAAGAGTTTCATCTGAAATCCACTATCAAACTCCAAAGATTTGACAGGTATGTCCATCATCAAAAGTCAAAATTTTTGATGGATAACAAGCAATCACACTATATTACAATACAAAACATTCTCCAGCAATATCCTCTCACATTTTCTGAAGTATCAAATTAGCCACAGAAACCCAGATAACACACACACACACATATATATCTATAGCATCAGACATCAAGCATAGAACCACCAAGAAAGTACAAAATAAAAAATTACCTAAAATCAACTTGTTTAGGAGATTGAATGTTGAAAATTCAAACTTCCCAGTTCAAGTTCACTAGTACTCATCTAATACCACTCAGAAAATCACACTGAAAGAATGAAAATAGATTAAATGCATGATTTGAAACTGTTCTTTAATTTAAAATTGTCATGTTTCCATAAGATACTTTAATGATATTTAAAAATAC
Source organism: Araneus ventricosus (assembly GCA_013235015.1). Lineage (NCBI taxonomy): Eukaryota > Metazoa > Arthropoda > Arachnida > Araneae > Araneidae > Araneus > Araneus ventricosus. The sequence continues at coordinate 71,688 of BGPR01000692.1, forward strand.
AGAGTTCTCCTTAAATATATTGAAACATACCGTTTAATGTTATACACACAGTTTAAATGTTACACACACAGTTATATAACAGTTTAATGTTATACACACAATGTTGGAAGAGAAATTGCCCCAAACAACTTAGAAAAACAACAAAACATGCTTAGAAAAACTGGATTTTGATAAAATTGAAATGGCCAATTTCAAAGGGGAAAAATCTTAATTTGTTAGAGAAAAAGAAATAATGTTAAAATATTGTTACCCACAATTGATATGAACTAAATAAGATGCTAACAGTTTGTATATAAGAAGAAAATGGAAAAAAGTAACATTTATTCTTCTCTTAATATGAGCGTTTTGTCTGTCACATGTACATATAATTTCACATATATGTTATATATTCTTATTCGTATGAACAAGGCAAAGCTTTTAAAAACATATTTAATGCTATGAACACAAAATTGGAAGAGATATTGCCCCAAAACTTAGAAAAACATCTGAATTTTGAAAAAAAAAATTTGAATTGCCAATTTCGAAGAAAAAGATCTGAATTTATAAGAAATACAGAAATTAACAGTTATAATATTGTTTCCCACAACTGATAGGCACAGAAATCATCTGTATTTGACTGGTCGAGAAGGCTAAACTATTGAAGACGGTGCGAGAGCGTTTGTTTACAGTTAATTGGAGAGTAGAAACTGGAAAAGATGGTACGAGTGCAATAGTTTCCACTGTCCAAAATTATCACCAATTTTCATTACGTATGCGTGTGCAAACTTCTTTATACACAGAGAGTAATTAAATATTCTAGCATAGATATATTGTTTTGCACTGAGAATGATAATTATTCAATCATAGGTTGCATGTTATATCTAACCTTCAAAAAAGCGTTATAATAATTTTATTCATTTACTAAACATACCGTAAGTAATAAAATTAATAAAGATAATTAAGAATAAAATAAATACTTACATTTTTTTTCCAAATGAAAGGCGGTCAAATCAAGCACTGTCCTAGTGGAAGCCATTGAAGTTGGTTGCAAATACTCTCGAACGACACATCACAGGGTCTATGACCAATCAAATTCGACTATCAGTGATTTCATACAATTTTCAGCATTATCCGAGATCGGAACGATATCTATATGCCGTGAAGTTCCGATTGGCAAATTTCCATCGGAAAAACTGCTCATAAACATATCATTTTCCGATCAAATTTATCAAAAGGGAAACCGGTTCTCGGATACTGATCTGAACGATATAGTCTCGAAGATACTGGATCAGTTTCCGATTAATTCGATGAAAGGCCATGCAAAAAACGATGAGTTCATGCTACTAGGGTGGAAGCATACAGGAATTATTCCTGTTTCAAAAGAGGTGATGGACAGAATTGAAAACATTATCGACCTATTTCTATTTTAAGTCCATTGTCTAAGATTTTCGAAAGTATAATCCATAAAAAGCTTTACCACCGAGTTAAAAACCTAATTTCTATATCTCAACATGGGTTCATACCAAGCAACCACTAATCATCAACAACCACTAACTTATTCTGTTTGACAGATAAAATTATTTCATCATTTGAATATGGTTCTCAACTTGATGTTATTTACACCGACTTTTCTAAAGCCTTTGACTCTATCGATTTTGGCATTCTTTTTAAAAAGTTAGGTGGTATTGGTTTTCATGTAAACCTAATTGATTGGTTCTTTCTTACTTATGTAATCGAACACTGTATGTTTATTTTAATAATGCTGTTTCTCATGAGTTTACAAGTACTTCCGGTGTCCCACAGGGCTCTAATCTTGGGCATCTGCTTTTTATATTATTCATTAATGATCTTACTTGTGTTTTTAAGTACTCTGATTGTCTCTTATTTGCTGACGACCTGAAATTGTTCAATACCTTCCGGTTTAGATTCTGTTCTTTTACAAAGAGATCTTGATTGTCTTTTTAAGTGGTGCACAGACAAAAGAATGCACCTGAACATTGAAAAATATAGTGTTCTTAGTTATACTCAAAACGCTCAACCTTTGAATCATGTATATAAAATTAAAAATCTTGTTTTATCACACTCAAATATACACATGGATCTTGGGATAATCTTTGACACCAAACTGGATTCTTCCCAACACATCGATACCATGATCTCTAAGACATATTGCAGGCTTGGAATTCTTAAGCGCAGAACCAGAGAATTTTCCAGTGAACTTACTCTGAAGGTCTTGTACTGCGCTCATGTCCGATTCAATGTGAATACTGCAGTATTATCTGGGATCCCAATTACCGAAACAAAATTGAAATTCTTGAGCGAATACAAAGCATTTTCTTGATATATTTACTTTACAAGAAAAATGGATTTTACTTGCAGGATGTATATTCTTCAATCCTACGTAATATTTTTAATATGCCTAATTTATGTTCCAGACGAGATGTTCCTTGCGTTTTTTTCTTCTACAAAGTTATTAATGGTTCAATCGATTGTAATGATAAACTGAGTGTTATGGTGTGACTAAAAATATTATGTTGGGCCTAACCCTATAGCTGAAAAGAAATACATATAAAATGGCACTGTGATCGTATAAATGATTAGTAAACCAAAGGCAAGAGCACAAAATTGAGTTAGACAAGAAAAACAATATTTATTAACAATTAAGCACGACATTACTGTAGAACAAACATTCGACACATCAAAATCTATAAAAACCATTAAAACACGTGTATGCAAAATGTGTATAGTTACTATAAAAATGTGATACTTGTGGAAAAAAATATTATTTTATCTGTAATAGTTACTATAGAATGTTGCAACACATTGAGAAAAAGGAAGCTTCAACTGCAGTTGAGAAAAAAGTCTTACCAAAGCATGCTTAACATCAGGATGAGGAAACGAAGCTTGAAAAACTATTCACTCAAACCGAGATCTCCATTATGCTACACTTTAGTATAAACACCACTGATGAAGAATTCTTTGGGACAATATGTCCTTAAAAGCACATGACAAATCGCTTCAATCGATCTTACGAAAACATGGATCGTACACTAAGTAGCAACACGAAAAAGCAGGAATAAAAAAAAAGGAAGGCGACATCACTCCAAACCCATTCTTCACCTCTCCATCACATCTAGCTGAACGAACCCCGAGAAGCACGTGTGCACCACCTGTTGCCATTCATGCTCTTCTTAACAGAAACCTGTTCTAACGCAAGTTCAACTAGAACATTAGTCTGTGCACTTTCGGTCCAACTATAACATTCCTGTGAACCTTCAGTCCAACTATAATGCAATCCTGTTCACATTCCTCTCCCCGAAGAAGAATGGAGCTCCAAGTAGAACTTCAAAATAATAATAAAAGTTGCAAATATAACACAAAACATATTACATCACTATAAATGAATTTCAGTTGACACACACTGTATGCACGCAACAATTTCATATCAATGATTGCAGAAAGAAAATTTTAATATTAAACTTCAAAAATTTCATTAATTAGACCAAGATAACCATAATAACTCTTACAAACTTACTAACCATAATACTTATTACAAAATCTTAACCAATGCATAATTGAGCATGACATATCATCAATACTCTTTGATGCATTTTCAAAAATAGTGATACCAATAATTACAATATTTGTTTTAATACTTGGCAAAGCCAACAATTAAACTTTCCACATGCATGAAGTCCAAATAATAAGATTACACACATCAGAATAAAAATTCATTTTCAAAAATTCATCAATTCACAAGATAACATTCACTGGACTAATATGAAAATATATATGATTACAATAACACTTAAAAATTTATCGAGTAATAGTAGTAATTAAATTCAATTTTTTTGCACAATTATTAACAGTCCACTTATGTTCTGTGCTTAAAAATTCATCAACTTCACTTTTCAATATACGATTCTTATGTCATAGTTTGATTGTATAACTTTCTTACATACATATCAGCATGTTTTCAGAATCTATCATTCATCCTATTAGTTTTTCATTGAATCACAGTTACATGTAAGGGTATATACTTTAGGAATAAGAGTTTGAAGTAACCAGGTAATAAAATTATACAGTTAAAACTTATATGAGTATCCACTCATAACTATTCAACATCAATTTATTTCATCATTAAGACAATTTTTTTGCATCTAATTATTTTTTTATCTCATTCATCATTCACATTTTAAAACAAACATAAGAGTAAACAGAACCACTGCGAAATATAAACAGAACCACCAAAGCATGAATAAAACCAATGTTTTCCTTTTTTATTTTTATTTTTTTGAAAGATAAAACACCAAGTTAACTGTTCCTCAGAAAAGCGGAACCAGCCTGCCTAATCCAAACCAAAAGTTGAACGTCTTCAAAAATTGTAAAATAGTCAAAATAATATCATATAAAACAAATTTTGTAAACGATTAATCTTCTTTTCATTAAATTTCAAAATTTTACTATTTACTTAAAAAGATCTGCCATCAAACACAGAAATATGTATACACTCTCCAAAATTTTAAACAGATTTGCAATTTTCTCTGAGTTCTGGTTGTTTGAATATTTTACTTACATGTACTTTTACAAATTTTATTTCATCACCTTCTGTTACTTTTACTAAATAATTTTTAATTCTAAAAATTTTACTTATCTCATAAGGTCCCTTGTACTTAGGATGCAGCACCTGTGGATCAACAAATACCTGCATGAAAACTTTATCCCCTAACTGTAATTTTTCTCTCTTACAACCCTTAATGTATTTATCATGTTTTTTTAAGTAATTCTCTTCATTTACTTTAACATTCTCAGTGAATTCTTTTGGTTATTTTTGAACCTTATATAAATATATAGAAAAATCCTCAACATATTTAGGATCATCATATGAATGAATTGGCATGTTAACCCTTCTTCCAAAGAATAATTCTGCTGGTGTATGTTGTGTGACAACATGTTTGGAGTTGTTGTAATGCAATTTAAAGAATAACAAACTAGTTCACCAATCATGTACTTTTTGTGAAATTGAAGCTACAGATTCTTTAAGCACTCTGTGAGTTCTCTCCATAAGTCCATTAGATTTCGGATAGTAAATAGAACTTTTCCTGTGTTCAATTCTTAAAGACTCATAAAATTTTACAATCTCATCAGATTTGAAATAAGTGGCGTTATCAGACAATATGTATTTGGGTAAAACAAATCTAGAAAAATAGTAATTTAAATGTCTAATAATTGTATTAGATGTAGTATTAGGTATTGGAATAGCTTCTAAGTATCTTGAATAGTGATCTACAATGGTCAAAATGTAATTTTGGTTGTCAACTGAGCGAGGAAGTTTACCGACAATGTCAATTGCCAAAAATTCACCTGGTGCCAAATGATGTTTTGGAATAGAGTGAGTAATTGTCTTACGTTTAGGTTTATTTTGCATGCAATTGCAACAATTTTCACAAAAATTGTTTACATCTGCATACATTCCAGGCCAAAAATACTTAATTTTGATAAAATCATAAGTTTTCTGTACACCAAAATGAGGAGCATGAGCAACTAATAAACAATCTCTCACTAAATTTCTGGGAATATATATTTTATTCAATATTTGATCCTTTCCTGAATTTATTTTAATCATTAATAATCCTGTGTAGGAATCAATAAAATATTTTTGACATGTTTTTGAGTCTTTTTCCTCAATCCTTTTTATGATTTCACTAGTACAGGAATCCATTGACTGACAAAGTTTTATATTACTGTGAGATAGTTGGTCACCCATATGGAAAAGATTATTTACTTCTACATCCTCAATTTGCATTCGTGAAAGAAAATCAGCTGGATTGTCACAACCTTTAATATGATCAATATTATAAGAAAAATCTTGTAAATATAATAACCAACGTTTAACAATGTCTGGTTGCTTATCCAAATTCATATGATAAGTCAATGACTTAGCATTTGTCAAGAGATAAAAATGTCTGCCATATAAATATTCCCTGAAATGTTTAATGCCCATGAAAATTGCAAAAAGTTCTCTACTAATTGATGGATAATTTCTTTCAGAAGGAGATAGTTGTTTGGAAAAGAATTCAATTGGATACAAATTTTCACCATCTTTTTGTAACAGAATAGCACACAATGCCACCTTACTTGCATCAGTCGTTAAAAATAGGGGTTTAGATTCATCATAATTTTTTATAGTGGGCTTGTTGAGTATAATTTCTTGCATCACATTAAATTCATCCTGACAATTCTCAGACCAAACAAAAGGTGTGCCCTTCCTGGTTAAATTTACAATTGGCTCGACCACTTCTGCATAAATAAAAATTAAATGTCTGAAATAATTCATCATGCCAAGATAAGACTGAACCTGCTTTACATTCTGGGGAACAGGGAATTTTGTAACTTTTTGAATGTTATCCTCTGAAGGAGCATAACCATTAGCACTAATATTGCAACCTAAGTAAGTGATATTGGTTTTACAAATCTGGATTTTGTTGGGATCAAGAGTGAAATTGAATTTTGCAAGTCTATCAAAAACCAGTTGCAATCTAGTGTTCATTTCAGAAATTGAATTAGCCGCAATGATTATATCATCTAAGAAAAATTGAATGATTGGACCTTTCGAATCATCAAGACACTTTGAAACAAGCAAATGGAAATAAGAAGTAGTGTTTTTACTCCCAAAAGGCAAACGAGTGGGTTGGAAGTTTCCCAACTCGGAACAAAATGCCAATTTCTGTTTGTCTGAATTCTTTAACTTGATTTGAAAAAATGCTGATTTCAAGTCGAGAACGCTATACCACTTTTTACCAAAAATCTCATGAAGAATATCTACAATTTTTGGTAGGCAAATTTTAAATGATTCTGTGACACTGTTCAATAACCGGTAATCTACAACCACACTGAATTTTAGTTCTTTGGAATCTGATTTCTTTTTGACAAAAATAATGGAAAACTCTAATTTGAAGTAGATGGTACAATTATTCCTGCCTCGAGTAACTTCTGAATTTCCTGCTTAGCAAAATCGTGTGCAATCTTTGGTATAGGGTAATGTTTAGTCTGTATGGGGAAATTATGTAAAAGTATGTTACAAAGTTATGTAAAGTTATGTACAACCCAATGTCTGATAAGACTTGGAAAATACTTTAAAATTTTGCATTAACAGTTTTAAAATTTCATTTTTCTCAGTTTCATTTAAATGTTCCAAATTAAAGTCATCTGCATTCAATTCCTCTCTGCGAAGAGTTGTAATTTCATCTGCAGTTAAAATGTTAACCTGTAATATTTCATTTGGCTCTTCATCAAAATCATTGCTATCCCTCAAAACAAAGTCTGTTGTAGAATGTACCTGTCCCAATTTTGAATTTTTTCTCCAAGTAATTTTGTTAGATGTGTTATTTTCTACAATAGTTATAATATTGCCTGAATTATCAACGTGATGTATGGATTCATTAATTAAAATATCAGCATTACAAGATGGAATGTAAACAACATTTATTTCATTCGTGAAGGAATCAGAAATTTTTAGTTTTAAAATTCTAAAAGAGTTGGGAAGAATTGACACATTTTTCACCAATCTAACCTGACTTGACTCTGTATCTGCTGACAAACTTGGAGAACTCTTTCGAGGTGTATCCTCATAAAAGCCAAAACTTTGTTTTTCGATTAAAATTTTTTGATTTGGAATACCTAAAACAATGCAATTTTTTTAATAAAATCATAGACAATATTAATACTATATTTTGAAGACCAATTAGTCTGTGTGACAAAAAATAGATTGCTAAACCATTTGTTTCCTATCCTAAACTTTATATTTACAGCAGAGTGGTAGGGAAGTGTGTTGTTATTAAGTGTGTGAATTCTTACTGATCTCGATACAAATTTTACCTTATTCTGTTCTTTTATTTTTTCAAGAGCACTGGGTTGGATCAAACTGACATTTGCCCCGGTATCTAACAGAGCTGCTAAACAACTGTCAGAAAATTTTAAGTCTATAATGGGTAAATAAATTCAAATTATTGCTAGAATTGCATGACATGATGACAACATCCTCATCTAATTTGTTTTGAACTTTCTGCACATTTATTTTACCACACATTTACTTTAATTTTATTTATATTCTTTTCTTTACTAGATGTGTTGTTTGAGACCTTTTGTTTAATGCTATCCCTTTTATATTCACACTTTTCTTCACTAATTTTGTTATTTATTTTTCTTTAATCATCTCTTTTTTATTTTATTTATTTCTTTTTACAATATTTTTTTGGGTTCTCGCATGATTGTTATTATGTCTTGCATATTTATCATCAGTATTGCAAGAACCCTCTAGAAGTTTAAATTCCTTCTGTGATAGGGATGATTTCTGTTATTTTTACTCTGATAAAATGGGCGAGACCTAGTATTCCTGAAACCTCTCCTTGGATAAAAGTTTCCTCTGTTATAGGATCTTTGTGGATGAGAATTGTGAGAGTCTGCATTACTTTCTCGAAGAAAATACCAACATTCGGTCGTTATATGACCTTTTCCACAAATATGACACTCAATTTTTACATTTAATGCACTACTACCATGATCATTTCTGTTAAATGCACTTCTATCCCATGGTTCTGAGGCAGAATGTTTACCGACAGAAATTTGGGTTAAGTTTTCAATCTTTTTGTTTAATTCTTCAATTTTTTTACTACTCTCAAAATGCTTGGCCAACAAAATTTTAACCTCTGCTGGGGTGAAAACATTGCTTGAAGCAGCAGCAGTATCATTGAAAGCAATTTCTGCATTACAAGCCTGTTTAACTGTTCCTCAAAAGAAGAAGGACCCAAAATCTTAACCTGTGTCCTAATGTCAGGCCTTAGAGATTCCAAAAATTTTGAAAATTTCATTTTTTCTGTTAATGTGCAAATTTCAGGATTTTACTGTTACCTTTATTGAAATATTTGTTAGCAGCATTTGAAATTTCCTCTGCTAGATCCTTTACCGATTGACCTGGCTGCTGAACAATTTTGTTAAATTTGCTTTGCAAGATTTCAAAAGATACAGATCTTGAAAATATTTTTTCAATATCCCTACTAGCTCCTCAAAATTATTTTGCTGCTCATTGGAAATGTCATCAGACAAAAATTTCAGAGCTTTTCCCTTTAGATGTAATTTTAGTGTTAATAGTTTTTTTTCAACTGACCATTCCTCGAGGGTTGCCAAACTTTCCAATAGCTCCAAGAAAAAAATCAAAATTTTCCTCAACCTCACCAGAAAAACAATGCAATGATGCAGCCATACTGATTTTAAATTCTTTTTGTTTTTTAGGAGGCATATCCAAGCACTAAATAAATCAAATTAAACTAGACAATGCTTAAATCCCTGCATGCACACAGTGAGAAATACTACTAATACTGAGAAATAATACGAATTATGCCAAATACATACAAATAAACCTTCAGTAATACCATAAATACAAAAATGTGCTCTCACACCTTGGTACCCAGTTCTCAAACTGAACAATTTACTTTATGTCGCGGCACCATAATGTTAATGTGAACAGGACTGCATTATAGTTGGACTGAAGGTTCACACTGAGCTCTATAGATTTCGCTGTGCTCTCCAGAATTTTAAGGAGCCAAAGTTCTTTTCAATCTTTATATTCAAAATTTAATGATATTAACAGGTTCTCGTTATATAGATTTTATAAAATTTTAACAAGTTCTCTGATGAACTTGATATTTTTAATATGTCTCTTAGTGCTTTTAAATCGAAATGTTTGCATATTTTAAATACATGATGAGTTTTATTTTGACTTTTTACAACTTTGTAGATTTTTATGCGTTTTGATTTTCCGTGTTCTTATGTAATCGACCATTTTTTTAATGCTTCTTAAGTGCTACAATTTATTTTTATTTCAAGTGTGTATTTACGTCTTTAAACTTTTAAACTTCTGATGTGTTTTTAGAGGATTCGGTGCTTGCGTGTTTTGACTTTTAAACCCTTGCCTTTTGGAAATGGTCTTTAAATTTTTTTTAAAAAATACGACTTTTTGAGTCATAGTATGTTTTAATGTTTTCGTGATTATGTGGTTTCGTTTTTAATTATGTATGCGTTTGCAAAATTTTATGATGTTGTGTATTCTCTGTGCTCAACTTTTTATTTTCTAGTACATTTTTTTCATTTACTCGTTGTGGCTTTTGTTCTTTGTGTGTTTGTTGTTAATAGCAGTCTGTAAATGGTGTTTTCTCTGTAGTGTGCTTTAATTTAAATAAATAAATTTTAAAGTGCAATAAATTATCTTTCCAATTATATCAGTGTAATTTGCACAAAATTTCATCTAATATTTATAATTTTTAATTCATCAGAATCTTATCCTCGGGGGTACGAGAGTAAAGTAGACGGGGCGGAGGAGCTGTTTGTCAACTTCATGCTCGCACGGATCTTCAAAACAAAGTTATTATGGGCGATTACTTAAGCTTAATAGATATTTTTAGAATGGTAAATTTGGTTTTATTTTATTCGTTGTAGTTCATTGGCTTCAATCTTAATTATTAATCTTTTAATGCACATTATGGTAATGTGTGTTTTTATATTTTAATTTGCTCCGCAAAGAGAATAACTATTATTTAAACGTGCCCGTTTCATGGATGCTTGATTTATTTTATGCGTGTATGTATATATTTTGTTATGCAGATACTAGGCAAAATCGTTAAAATATATATAAAATCTTGGGACGATTGCCATGCTGTTGGAAATGGCTGGAACGATTTTTATGAAATTCGGTGCATATGTTTCCCAGTGGCTGATTAAAAATACTCTATGGATAAATAAACGCCAACCCAATGCATACGGGTAGGGTGGGGCAAAGTGTTTAAACGCATCTAACAAATGGATCGATTGACATAAAAATTTATACTGCTGCGGCAATTTTGATGAGACAAGCTACATATGTTTCTCACAGGTTGACTAAAAGTGCTGTGAAGGTAAATAAACACTAATCTGATTCCTAATTGTAGTGTGAGGTAAAATCATCAAAACACATGTAAACCCTTGTGCCGAATGACATGCTGATGGACATGGCTTAGGCGATTTTGATGCATTTTGGTACGCATACTTTTAATTTGAAAAGTAAAAATATTGTAGGGGTAAATAAACACTAGCCCAATCCCTGTGGGTAGGATGGAGTAAAGTTGTTTATATACAGCTAACAAACGGACCGATTGGCATGAAATTTGATTCCGATGGAGCAATTTCATGAAACTTATTACACATGTTCTTCATAGGTCAAATGAAAGCAATTTAGGTGTTTATAAAATTCACACAATTCATCAGGTAGGGTGGAGCAAGGACGTAATCCGATTGATGCGAAACTCGATACTGCTTGAACGATTTTGAATAGACTTGCTATGAATGTTCCTCATTAATCGACATGAAGTATTGTTGGGTAAATAAGCCATAAACCAGTTCTTTAGAGTAGGTTGGCCATGTGTCCGAAATGCACTTAAAAAATGTACTGGCTGAAATGAAACTTAGCTCGCATGTTTCAACACGTAGAACTAAAAATATAGAGGGATTGACTCTTTTTAATTCACCCTTTAGGATGATAACTACAGATAAGACATGCAGATTTAGGAAATTTTGTAAAAAATGTTCAGTCAGGTTTCTTAAACCTCACGTTATGGTTCTTCTTACTCTAAAAGGACCTAGTTCACCAATAGAATTTACAAACAATATATAAGGACTGCCAAGACACAACGATTACCAACGCCATTAATGAATCTACTGAAATGTTATTATAAAAATGATCTTAAATATTAAGGAAATACAACGTGTTGCCATTCGAAGACCAGGCAGTCGCAAACCCATTTACAAATAACAGGTTCAAATTGACATACGCCCCGGTGGCACAATGGTAAATGATTCGAATCCTTACATGTTCATTTAGAACGGCTGGAGCAATTAAGGCAAAAAATGTTTCATTAGTTTTTTAGACATTTTAATTGTTGAAATTTTAGTTGAAAACTGACTGCTACATTGCTCAACATAGAAAAAAATTGTATTGAGAAATGGGCCGTGTCTCGAAAGTCACGGGGTTGGTTGAAGGTGAGTAATTGAAAGAACTTTAAAAAATGGATCAATTAGCATGAAGCTTTTACGTCCTGCGTCTCTAAAATAATAAGATGCCTCCAAACATTGTCGACAATGTAAGAAATATATGTAATACTGTATAATATGAGATATGATAAATGAAATAAACTTTCAGTACAATTAATTTATAAAACATTTCATCACAAAAATTTGATAAATATTTCAGCAATGAAGGAAACTTTTTTATTCATAAAATACTAACTGATATGCCCGGCGTTTCTCGGGATAAAAATATTTTCAAGTCCAAGTACATATAACACTTTCAATTAACTAAAAGTGTTTTTCGCGGAAGCGACTTTCTTTGATTTTCGTTACTTGATTACTGCTTTGCTGTATTCATTCCAGCATTGCGAGTTTATTGAATGCTTTATTCCTTTCACTTTATTTAGTGCAGGAAACTTTCCAACATAATTAATTGCAAATATTTCAATTATTTAAAAAAAACTATGGATATGTTTATTTATTTTGGTATTGATTCATAATGACAATTATATATTTTTATTATAAGAAATAAAAAAAACAAATCTTATTGAAGACTCCATAAGAAAAGGAAAATCAGAGGGTGTATAAATAGTTTTTCCCTATGTATTTTATACAACCAGTCATTACATAACTTACAATTTTCGCAATTTAATAACTCTATATTAATACTCTCAATATTAATACTTGTAAATACTTCGTTTAAATGATTTTAACTTCTTTTATATATAAGTTTATCTATACAGTTCCATACATCTGTAATGCATATGAAAAATTTTCATTATTATCGACAAATATTTCAATCATTTAAGAAATTCTATGTGAATATGATTTTAAACTATATATTAGTTTTCATTTTTTTTATTTTATGACGAATTTATTGATGCTAAATTTTTAAATGAAAATATATCTCTTAATAAATGACCACTATATTTCTATTAAAAAGATTTAAATTCATTTTTATTACGGATGTTATTATTTTTTGTGAGCAAAGTTTATCTGGAAATTATTGTTACATAGTTTATTCGGATGAAATTGTTCTAGATAAATTAGAAACGAATGAAGTTGAGGGGGTTAATAAATACAGGGTACTAGATGAAATAGCAGCAAGTTATCTTCAATAAAGCAATGGCTAATGGCGTAATGAGACCGTTTGGTATATAAATAATATAATATGACCACAGGCCAATAGTATAGAGTAAGACGCTTTTATCAATCCTGAATAGCAGGTCAGTCCATGTGTGCATAATTGTAACACTTCAAGTTGGCACCCGCTGACAAGCAAATGCATCAGGAAATGTTTACTGAAGAAAAATTAAACTGTTTTAGGATGGTTTATACATTTATTTATTATGATTTATACTATCTGATTAAAAGTATCCGGACCCATTCAGAATTTCATATTTTTGAAATTTCTCCTGGAAGGCTAAACTGACTGCTCTTGAACTTCGACCATGTGAAGAATAGACTCTAACTCATATTTTACAGTGAAGATTCGGTCTTAAGGTCAATTAAGGGAACCCTTCACAAATTGATCAAAATCAAATAATCTACAAATAGTGATCGTCCAACTGCAATTTACATTATTCATTTTATTTATAAGTATGCCTGGGTATTCAGCATATTCAATATTTATTGCATTCTATAAAATTATTCAAAAATTTAAGTTGAAAAAACATTAATTTGTGGAAAACACCTCATATGTTTTTTTTTGTCTTAGAGGGAAGAAAATCTTCTGTTCACTGCAAGGCTGATATGTTTCTAAATCTTAATAATATTTGGCTGGATTTCTTACGTAAGTTGCCCTACATATCTGGCTTTGAAATTATGAATGAAAAATTACTCTATGTCTAGCGCATGCGCAGAAAATATTACCTCAACTACTCATATTTTCTCTAATATTGAAATTTTTATCCAAATTTTTGCACAATGTTTCTCTAACTTATTGTCAATTTTGCTGTAAATTTCATATAATTTAATAGAAATCTCTGCATGTTATAAGCAAAAAACAGGCGGGGAAATTTGGGAATTTTTAAGAACGCCTTTATATCTTCCCGAATATTTATGCTGCGTCTGCGAAAATTCATGTAAATATTATTCACAGCAAACATAACCAATAATGAAAGTTTAATCTCTTTATAAGCTTTCTTTGAGGAGGTATGGACCAAAATAATTTTAGTTCTCATCAATTTTTAGACGTTCTCCTAATTGCCCTCAGGACTGAATCTTTACTGTAAAATGTAAGTTAGGGTCTATTCCTTACATGGTCGAAGATCAACGGGAGTAAGTTTAGCCTTTCAGGAGAAATTTTTAAAAATGTGAAAATCCGAAAGTATCCGGATACTTTTTATTAGATAGTGTATGTGCTAGAGCGAAGAGAAATATTATTGCATCAATACTTCAATATAAGGTAAAGGAAATTGTATATACTTTGGGCATTGAACATTATTTCACCAGTAATGGATGAATGGATATGTTTCGGTTTCGAAACATCATCAAGTTGAAATCACAATAGGGTAGAAGTGGCACATGTCTGCAAATTGTAAAAAATAATATTATTGCCCATTCTAAACAACTACAGACTATATACTATATTAGAAAGGATTTTTTTTCTAATTAAAAATCAAAGTTGAAACATTTTGCTTCCTAAAAAATTTGAAAGATTTAAACAAACTAAAATTGCATCGTTTTTTTTTTTAAATCTTCGAAAAAAGTTATTTTTCTTTAGATAATTCTTAGAATGGACTCCCTCTAAATTTTCCAAGTAAGTAGAAGTATTTCTTTCCATACATTAATCAGCTCTTTGAAAATAGAAATAACCGTTTTTTCCCTAATTATTTGTCATGAAGTTAAGCATCCGATATCGAATCAGTGTGATCATAGATTCTTTAACATTTTATATCCGGGAGAAATTGCCTCGAGAAAAATTTGATGCATGCTGTAGGTAGGGGGAATGCGGCGGCATTGATAAACTTTTTTTGGAGATATAAAAAATGATTCCATCACTGTAATAACTAAAACAAATACAATATTTTCTTGTATTTGTTAATCTAATATGGGATTTCAGTCAAATTTTGGTCATTAATGGTATAGTAAAATAATTATTACACTTTTATCCTAAAAATGGATCTGTATCAATCTGCCCCATACTTGGGGTACATTGATACACACGGAAATATCGAAAATAATGATGATTAATAAGTTTGGGATCAAAAAAAAATTTGTTTCGTCAATAAATTTTGAATTCCAAATCAATATTTAAAAGTTTAAGAAAGTAGCACACTTTTATTTTAATCAAAATTCAACATTTTTAATGAGACTCGAAAAATGTAACAATGCAGCTTCAGAAAATAGTTTAACTCCACAAATAATAAAGGAGAATGGGTGTGAGTGGGTTTAAATATACTTTGGAAGGAGGGAATGTGTACCTCGAAGCTGTTTTTGAAAATTTTAATTAATTAAAAATTAAAGGAAATTTTCGCATTCTTCCTTGATGACTTACGAAAATAATATAGCACAAAAATAATTTTCACACCAACTGAAAATGCAAAAAATTTTCTCTTCGATGATATTAATTAAGTTTCCACACAATTTGTTCTTCAATTTTTATAAATTCGTAAATAAATATTTTAAACTTAATTTACAACAATACTTTACATTTTTGAAATGAAACTCAAACCGCTTTCATTGTTTAAACAAATACTTAATTGAGTGTTTCTCTGAGATAGTTCATTTTTAAGCTATTTTACATTTCTGAAGATTTTTTCAAAGTAGTTGTTGTTGAGGCACATTGATACACACAGAAAACGCGTATCAATGTGCCCCTGGAGTCAATTGTATTAATGTGCCCCTGGAGTCAATTGATAACCATCAAATTCATGATAACCATTTAAATCTATTCTATAAAAGCAACCATTTATAAATAATAAAAAAAAATATTGAATTGAAATGCATGAAAAAAATCCTGAATAATTATTCTGTGCAAAACAAAACAACAAACACATACAAAGAAATTGAATATCTATAAACTATAAAAACACAAATTGTCAAATAATAGCAACTGATAAAAATGAACTAAAACATACATGCATACATTTGGATAATAGTTAATAAAAACAAATTTACCATTCTAAAGCTATTTATTAGGCTTAATTAATCGCCGATACTAACATTGTGGAGAAACATTTTGTAAAATTTGAGAAACATTTAAATGAGAGAATTTTGAGACTCGAAAGAAATGTTTAAAATTACTGAGAAAATAGTATAAAAGCAAATAAGCAAAAGTTAAATGAGAGTATTGGAAGAATTTAAATCTAATATTTCCTTTTAGGTATGCAAAAAAGAGGAGGAAAAGATGACGAAGTATTTGTTGACACTGACGAAGGCAAAATTCAGGCGGGACTCGAACCCGAGTTGAAATGGTGGGAGAAAGTTTCGTAACCGCCTGCACTATCGAGTCGATGTGAGGGAGCTTTTGAAGCAGTTTTCATGGAGTATAGGCAAAATAAAATTTGGGAGCGGGACAAATAATGCTGAAAAGATTGGAATTATTTATATAAAATTGATCTGGAGCACTTACAAATTGCATGAAGTGATTTTGAATATTAAGGAGATTTTCAAAGAATTTTTTTGACTAATTTTTTATTTAGAATAAACTCTTTGAGGCTAGGAGCTTAAGCGCATTTCTCATATCGGCGTTAAAAATGTCGAACGCTTCGCCATTTAGTGTGTCATCCTTGTAAAGGGCCATGCGAATCTTCTTTGTATCGTTCCAATTTTAGTATATGTACTGCCGAAGCGATTACATCAATAATAATTTTGTTTTGAAGATACTCGCGGTCATTGCAGCTACTACGCCCGCCTCCCGTACGTAAATTTCTACTCTCACAACCAGCGACCTTAAAATTCCGATGCCTTTGAAAATTTATAAAAAATACTTAAAATTTTCTACAATAATAAAACTGGTATCATTGGAAAGATAATTTTTTGCACTTTAAAATTACACGAAAATTTTCTGTCATTCAATTCATTCAGAAGTTATTGGCAGGAAAACGACGAAATGTGGTTAAATTTTTAAATAATTTAAATTTGAATTAAAATTTTTATAAAACGGCTCAAAGGTGCACATCTTCAGCAACCGAAGTATATCTGTGACAAATTTGGTAGCTTTATGTTCTATGGTCTGTTCTGTACACCTGTAACAGACAGACATTCATCTTTATTTGTATTGGAGATAATGTCTCCCAAAGATGTCACTTTTAAATCTTTGGTTCCACCTCTTTTAGGTGACAAATTAATATAGCTTATTTTTATGAAAACATAAACCTCGAATTACATAACATTCCAATTTTTCTTATTGTTGTTTAATTAATTTCAAAATATTTAAAAATGAAAAATTAGCGTTTGAATGTGTGTGTGAATATCTATTAATGAAGCATATCCAATATGTGAATTACCTGCTGATTTTAAGCAAGCTTTTTCTTTAGTGACTAATTGATGTTATTAAATTATTTCTTTCTTTAATTAAATTTTAATGCTGTAATTTATATAAAAAATATACATTCAAGTTAATTTAAATCTTTTCTTCAAATTAAATACCCTGACTTCTCATTGATGTAATTTCATAGTAATTAAAGTTTCATGCAATAAAATTATCATTGCGTTAAAAAATGGAACAGAATCTGAAACCGAACAACACTATTAGAATTTTTCTTAAAGTTATCACGTATTCATTAAGCAACAAATTATTTTTTCTTATTACAAATTCAAAACTGATAACATTATTCTATCATTAATACAAGTATAAATGATAGAATAATGTTCTAATATTGGTAGAAATTGACCTTGAATCATAATGTAAATCTTATTCCTGTATTTCCCCTTTTTATCATTTTTTTATGTGCATGTAACGAACGATGCTTGTTTTTGAATTTATACTATAACTTGTTCACTATTAATTTGTGACTCTCGTATAACAATTATGAGTATACTGAGTTCACAAGTATCCCCTGCCATCTATAAGTATACAAAGAGATATTAGCAAACATAATAAATCAAGCTATACATACAATAGAATTTACAATAGAAAAAGATTGTTTTTCATGTTTCAGTTTATGTTCCTTGAACACTTCTCAACCCTTTGGGCTCTGATCGAAAGTGTAATTTAAGTACCTTCGATGCATACCTAACACCAGAACTATCAATTTTTAAATGTCCATTTCAAGCTATTGTACCAGCATTCCTTAGAGTTTCTATCTCTTAATAGTTTCAGAAATCAGAAAAAATATCAATAGAAACTTAGAACACATAATGTGGCTTAACAATTGAATTAAATGTGGTCTAAGCAATCAAATTAATTATCATGTAATTATTATTATTTTAAGATAATAATGTGCCAACATCTGTTGAGAAATGAACCAGCTGAGGGCGCCACCTCTAGTTTGGCACGCCAGAGGGCGTTGCTTTTGTAAATAAAAATCATATCAAGAGTGTGGTAGAAAGAGTGTGCGTTTGGCTTGCTCTTCATTGCCTGTGTGCGGTAGGATATTTGTTGATGGGGTTGGAAGTGCTTTACAGAAGGTGTGTATTGTGCTTTTCACATGTGCTGTGACTCGAGCGGTTCACCTTGAAGTGGTTTCTAATATGAGCGTTAAGAGTTTCATTATGTCATTACGTCGGTTTTTGGCTCGAAGAGGTATAGTATAGGTATAGTATAGTAAAGGTATTTTATTCTGATAACGCTAAGACCTTCCGAAGTTCATGCGAAATCCTCAAGGGATTCAAGAGTATAATAAGGCAACGTGAGCTGAAGAGATTTATCACTTCCGAAGGCATATCATGGAAGTTTATTCCAGAGCGTTCTCCATGGTGGGGAGGTTTCTGGGAACGGTTGATGCGAAGTATTAAAGAACCACTGAGAAAAACGCTTGGAAGAGCATTATTGACTTTGGAGGAATTGTCAACTATCTTAACAGAAATTGAAAGTGTTATTAATAATCGACCTATTACTTACAACAGTGATGAGTTAGATGAACCACGAGCTCTAACTCCCTCTCATTTCTTGCTTCCCGGACACCGAAATACTGAAATTGTACCGGAATATTTTTTAGATTTGTTCGTATCTGCATCTGATCGTGTAACTTTGAGCAGGCGTAAACTTTTCCAGACGAAACTTTTGAAACATATTTGGGTAAAATGGAAAGAAAAGTATTTATTAATGTTAAAGAGTGCGCATAATCTCGCTAATCCATCATCTTACAACAATCTCAAAATAGGAGATATTGTTTTGGTTTAAGGTGCATCTAAGTCAGAGTTGCTCTGGGAGATGGTAGTGACGCATGAATTAATCATGGGTGGAGACGGATTTGTGAGAGCGTGCGTTATAGAAACTTCAAAGGGTAAACTAAGAAGAGCAGTGCAGTTGTTGTACCCTTTGGAAATATAATTGTTTCAAATTTTAGGTTATTTGTTATTGCCTATTGTTCTCTATTGCTTTGTATTATACTTGAAGAATTGATTGCATGAAATTAACTTTTTTATTGAATTTTTTTCTATTTAGAATTTGAATTTAATGATGATCATAATTTTTAAAGTATTTATGAATATTTAACTCTGAACGTATTTTATAGATGAATATGCACATTGCCATGTACAGGTGGGGAGGATGTTGAGAAATGAACCAGCTGACCTCGCCACCTCTAGCTTGGCACGCCAGAGGGCGTTGCTTTTGTAAATAAAAATCATATCAAGAGTGTGGTAGGAGGAGTGTGCGTTTGGCTGGTTCTTCATTTCCTCTGTGCGGTTGGATATTTGTTGATGGGGTTTTTAGGTTGTAGCATGGTCCGTAAGATTTAATCTTTAAAGTTTTATTGTTCTCTGATTTCTTAGTTTAGTAATGTTAATTGTGTTCTATTAAATGAGTTCTGGTTTATTTAGTGTGTTGGGATTGTGATTTTAGTGTAGTGGTTTTATTACAACATCTATTACTGAAAAGTAGATTGTCAGAAGTTCTCACCAAATCTTGGACAAAACAAAAATCTAATTATTTCAGTTTCTTATCACAAACCATAACAAAAAATTTTAATTTGCTAATTAATTCCTTATTCATGAGAGTAACAAATCAAATTTGATTTTATCTAAAGTTAAATGAGTTTCGTTTCTTAAATCAGTCTGAGTTCCAAAAATATCAATATACCATAACTGGAAAAAATATGGTTCTTTAGAGGGTCAATTTATGTTTCTTGTATATTTATGAACCTATTGAAACAAATTGAAAATATATTTGCCAGCCAGTGTGAACTTACTTTTACAAATATTTATTCTTCAGTTCAAATGGTACCTTTCTAGTATATTATCTTAATATTATTATCTAGTATATTATTCTAGTATATTATCTTAAAAGAAATATAAACCATTAGTTTTTGTTTTAATTTGAAGACAAACAAAAAGCTTAAGATGGTAAAGTTGCTTCATTTTTACTGTTGAAAGTAAATTAAATAATTTGATATTAGGTGTAAAAAATTCTTACAGAAGAAAAACTGGTTATTTACAGTAGGATTTAGTGATAATACTTCTTTGAGAAAAAGCACAATATTATTAATTAGGGCAAATTATTGTTTTGGTTTGCATTGAAAGAAATGAAAATCTTTCCTTAATTATAATTTTTGATAATATAGTCGAGTTTCATGGGCTGAATATTAAAAGCCATTGCCAATCATTTGAAAAAATTAGCAAGTCCACATCTGGAGTAGCTTAGATACTATGATTGTCTAAAATACATTTAATAATAAAACCCATGCTTTTGATTTGGGAAGGAGATTACTTTACAGTGTTCTTTCTTTTCTGAAAAGTCCTGAAGGCTTTGGGTTCTCGTAAATCCTCTAAAATATCGCAATGAGGTTGCAATTCTTTTATATATTACTGAAATGTATCAAAGATTTCTGTGATGTCATTCTCAGTATAACATACTACTTAAAGCGTCTCAGTTCAAAATCTTAACTATATCCAAATAACAGATCACCAAAACCCACAAATATTGAACGTCTTGGAAAGTATGTCCTACGTTGAGAAAAGGACACTCCATAAGTAAGGCTATAATGAATGTTCGATATTCGGTCTTTTTACCGAATATATTCAGAATACTAGTTTTTAAAAAAATATACATTTAACAAATAATATTTCAGAATTTAATTCTCTACAATTATTATTAAAAATCAAACATTTCCTCAATTTTAAGTTCCATAGGTGTTTTTAATAAAGTTATATATAATTTATTATTGCAAATCCTGTCATTATTATGCAAGAACAATAATTTTTCAGCATTTTCAGGAGGAAATATGTTCCGTTTTGTTTCATAATACCAACTAGTGTTGTAACGAATATTCATTATTAAGCTTATTCAGCCGTTTCCTGAATATTCGGTCTGGCCAAATATTAAACAGATATTTGGCAGAATTAATTCTGGATAAGATGTTTAAAAATAGTGTTGCGTTAAATATATTTAATAAAGAATATTGCAGAATTATATTTATTACGAAAAACCTAGCATTTATCCAATTTTAAGTTGCATAGTACGTACATAAGTGCATTAAATAATGTTGCAATAATTTATAGAAGTCTGTTATATATGGTTTCATTTATATTATCAGCTTCAGAAAATAAACAGTCACTATATAATGCTTTCAGTTGTAAAAGACATTTTCTTGCTAAATTTGCGAACCTTAAAAACATTTTTGCATTTTTTTCCACCAATACTTCATTCAACCTATTAGAAGTATTTTATCAAAATAGGAATTTACTTCTAGTAATTTTAATTTATTCATTCAATTTTCTTCTGAGTTTGTCATTGTCATGCTTTGCAATGATGACTCTTAGATTTCTTTAAAGCAATCCCAAAATGGAGAGTGTTTCTCATTTCTTGTTATTGGAATTAAGGTATTTATTACAAATGTGCATCAAGGTATTAATTTTTTTTAATATACGGATTATAAAAAAGCAATTTTATAATATGATATATTTTATTAATTTTAATTTTTTTCCATTTAAAATTTGAAAAATACTTCATTTACAATCAAAAATGAAATATATTTTAAATTTGGTATTCGGCCGCAAAATATTCGGCTATTTGGCCAAATCGCTATTCGTTACATCCCTATCCATAAGCAGTGTTTATTTATCTGAAGTATCTTCCTGCTTTAGGCAGAATTCAATTGATGAATAAGGGGGGGGGGCACGGTGCTTATCTTTTTTGATTGATTTTCTGGACAAAATTATAATAGTTTTATTATAATATGTTTGCTCTTTGTTTCTTAAAATGTCTCATGAAATAAGACCTGATAGACAGGTAGTAAAACAATATAATTTTTATAAAATATAGTTTGGAAATAATGCTGATAATTGAGGTATTGGATGAGTTTTCTGAGCTAAAATTTGATTTTGTTAAATTTATTTCTTCTAATAGATTGATTTATCATATTTTTGGATGGCCCATGGCACTTGAAGAACCTTGATAATTATTTAGGTTCAAAATTATTTGTAGTACAGAAATTTAAAAGTACTTATTCAAACTACCAAGTATTAATTGGTAAATAACATGCATCATTCTACTGAAATATTAATCAGTATTTTGAATTTCATTCAAATATTTTCAAATTAATTACGATAAATGTATATCTTATCATCCTAAAGAAAAAATTTTCAAACATTTATGATTAAGATAGAATTAAAGCAGACTACTGAAATCATATATGTAGAACCCAAATTAATGGAACCTAATCTGAATGGTTAGGGTTAATTTATTTTATTGCAAGAAAAGAATAAATATCTCGAAAAAATTCTATGAATAAAAATAAACATGCATGTTCAGGAAAAGTGGGTGGGTTGGGATGGTATAGTGGAAAAATGGCTGGGTTGGATCCAGTTGTGAAAATGGTGCGTTATCATTTATAAATTCATTTTTCACTACTCTTCCATCTCTTCTTCGAAGGAATTTCTTATTATGTTTCTGTCTTTTGTTGCTTTTAAATGTTTATCCAAGTCTTGTCAAGTGTAGAATGCCTTTTATTTTTATGTCAGTCTTTGCCATGGTATATTAAATGTTGATTCCTCTATTCTCATTAATTTCTTTTCCCTGCAGTTTCAGGCAAATTCATATGGTATGTAATATTAAAGAGCGAATAAGTTCCTGACGTTGGTAGATAAACAAGTATTGAGTAAAAATCGGTTGTGTATACTACATCTATCTGCTTTTTGTAAAAATATTTCTTTGGTATTTAAACAAGTTTTGCCTTATTCTACTCAAAAATCGCAATTCGCGAATTTTTTCTTCAAGCTCCTTCCTAATGGAAGTTGTGAGTATTTATCTTACTGCAAGTTATTGGCATTTATTTTTGTTCTTAACTATAGAATGGTTCTACGTTAAATATAATTTTTACAATTTTAACTATGAAAAAATGCTGTCTTCCAGACTGGTGAAAACTGGGGGAGGGGGTGTTAAAATGGTCAATATATATTAAGTTAAAATATTTAAATTTAAATTTATCAGTCTAGAAATTTGATTTACAGTTGACACTACAGCATAATTATGAAAGATTGTGCATACTTTATGCAAAGCTTGAAAATATATGATATTGGTACTAAAGATTGAATACTGTAACGTCACGGCCGATGGCCGCGGTCTTATGGTTGAGCAAATTCGAGGCCAATGCAGATAATGAGTACTCTTTCCAAATTTTATTACAGCTAGATTCTATTTACATACCTTTGAAATATACATTTTCTATATTAGAATGCTTATATTTACAAAAAAACCCATAAAAAATGACCTAGAAGGGAGGAACTGTAACTCTGGTCGAGTAATTTATTAACTTCGCGAAACCAACCTGCACTGCCTTGGAAAATTCAATAAAGTCTCGGAATTCTATGATATCTCCTACGAGAAGAGCCCGAGGACCGCGTCTATCCGTAAATATATCAGAACTCGCAATCCCTGATGAGAGTACTGCGAGTTTCGATTCGAAGCGAACCTAACGCTCACCAACGTAGGTGAAGTCCAACTCTAAACTCCCTCAGACGACCGAAATCCTCCGTTTTATGTAACGATCAGGGTCTCCTCATTAGTCAGATGGCATTACTTTCCACCACCTGCAAAAATCCCCGCCATTATTTCTCTTTCGTTAGCTCTCTTCCTACAAATGCATATGTCGTCCCTCATCCATCAAATCCACGCCTAATTACTCTGCGTTGTCCAGTTCCCGTCACGTAGGTGACATTGTCAATCAACGTTTTTTTAAAGGACCCTGTTGTCAAGGCCTGGTATCCAGTCAAGTACAGTCGCCTCTCCCCTCCATGCTTTGTTAGACCGCACTTGCACATTTTCAGTCCTCAAACGGTTGACGCTGGTCGAAGAATGTTTTATTAAATTCCACCTGCAACCCTAAATCATCGCTGTTATTTGGCGACTTTGTTACAGCTCCTCTCCCTTGAGAACTAATATTTTCCGAAGAATAAAGAGGAACATTTTTCCTGGATACACGTAAACTTGACAGTGCTACACTAGAGGAAATTTTACCCATAAAAAACATTTACAATTTAATTAGCTGAAACACCTGAAAAACACAATAAAACATAAAAACACAAAAGCATTATTTACGAGATGGCATATTACCTTCCAAGTATTAGAAGAAAACGTTTTTCCTCTTGTGCCTAGCACGAATAATCATACTTCTTTCAAAGTTTGCTGCGGCTTAAGCAATCGAATAAGGACATATATCTCTATTCCTAAATAATAATCATTTTTATGGGATCTCTGAATTCCCAGTATTACTTTGTATGACACTCATATTTACCAATTTTTACAATATGAATCAATAAAAATTTCAATGCAGATTAAGGTTAAAACAATTAAGAAATAACATATTTCTCTAAAAGTAACTCTGCAGCAAGAACATTAATTTTAATTAACAATACGAATATTCAATCCGAAAGTACCTTCAATAAATCGTACATAAGAAAATAATATTTCCCAATAATATATTCCTGAAATTCGTGTTTGGCACGCATATTAAATTTTAGCCCAGAGATTCAATAATAACATAATTTTTTCCCGATTCATTTTATTGCAAATTTTACTCATAACGTTATTAAATACCATAGATAAATAATACTCCCAAAAATACAAGCAGACCTTAAGAATCTAATTTATCCAAATCTCTTTTAAGTTAATAGGATTACTTTCCTCTCCTGGAGCAAGCCAGTGCTCATATAACAATCTCATATTTACTTCCAGCATCAAGTAACCAGGAGGTCGTTTTCGTGTATCAAATGGTAAAAGGCCATAAATGTTAAACCCAGGTGGGTCATGTTTTCCCCTTATTGCTTTCAATACTAAGCATATCCTTTTTAACTCTGTTTTCTTTCTTTCTTGAGACCGAGGTAAAGTGCAATTGCCATTGCAATGCAATCTTACCTATCCAATCTTTCTGATCCGATTTCAAAACCCAGTTCAATTTGATCGGATAGCTTATTCGGAGAAAATAATCTACTTCATGAGAAGTATTTGTTGGGGCATTTGCCAAATTTCCCAAATTACCCTGAATTTCATTGCAATTGGTTTCTTCTAACTCAGTCCCTATCATTACAATTATTTTCTCCCCATAGGATTCTCCTTTTTGATAAATATCATTTTTAATCTCATCATTAATCTCTCGTGGAATGCTTTCCACATTCAAAGTTACTGACTTAGTGACAAATATATCATTCGAATTCTCAGTTTGAGTTTCTTTAACAGTTATGTCAGAATTTAAATCATTATTAATATCGCTTTTTCCTTCTTTCTCTTTTCCCAACTTGACTTCAAACTACTGCAATTATTTTGTTCGGACACGACCGTTTCTGAACCGACCTTGAATAGACTTTTGATGTCCACCCCTGCCTGCGGCAGGAAAAGGGGAGATAATTCTTCTTCTATGAAAGAAGGAATGTTCTAATCGACCAGTCCCTGGGGAGGGGTTCTCGTAACAGGGCAAGCCTCCGTTTCTTTTTTCAAATTCTGATCTCTCCTCACTATGACATTCGACTTTGGAGTTTTCCGTTATTCTCCAATTAGTTTAGCGCTCCTATTTCCTAATAAATAAATGTCACTATCAAGGTGGGTGACTATTTTCCCAAATTCAAGACTTGGAAGTTCAATTTTCGCGAGGGTGAGACAAGTAAAATTCTTATCCAGCTGCTGCTTAATTAAACAGTTTCGCCCGTTAAAGCTTTGGGATTTATGTGATTTCGGCTCATTAAATCAATAGACGCGCCGGTGTCCCTTAAGATTGACATCTCTGTCTGATTCACCAGAGCCTTACTCATATACGAAGCAAAAAGAGTTTCTGGTGAATCCGCCATTCCGACGTGATTTACAATTTCAACTGGCTGATATTTTTTCAATTGTGGGCAATTAGGCCGTAGATGTTCCGTCGAGTGACAAATATAACAAGCGACTGGTTTCCTGCTTTCAAAATTCTCGTTTCGTCAATTTTCCTTTGGGGTGGAATTTTTCCTAAACGGATTGCCAGAACTTCCCAGGGTTTTCCCTTTAAGCTCTCCTTTATGCGAAACGGGTCTAATCTTCTCAACGGATTTTCGTTACAGAGCTTTGGGAAAGTGTTGCTTACAAGCACTTCTAACGGATTCGTACTCATCTAATTTTCCCGCTAATTCCGACGGGTCAACAATTTTACCCCTTTCGTCTAAGAAGTGATCTTTGACTTCAGGTGACATGTGCCGTTTAATTTGATCGGTGATCATAAGATTCTTCAAAGTTTCGAAGTTTTGACGCGTCTAGCCAAGCTTCCAAATAATTCCTAAGTTCGAAAACTAATTCTTTCTATAACTCTCCTGATTTCCTCTGATGTTGCGTAACTTAACACGGAAAGTTTCCGGTTTCATTTTAAAACGTTCTCACAAAACTTCTCTTATATGAAGGTAGCCCTTTATTTTATCCTCGGGCTTCTTGATAATAATTTGCGCTAAGTCTAGCGGCAACAGTGCCATGAGTTGCGAAACCAATTCACTTTCTTCCATCTCTGCTGTGGGAGCTTGACGCTCAAACATAGCTAGATACAACGAGATGTCTGAGACCTGAGCATTGTATTTCTGCGTGAGGTTTCTTAGTTCGCGTCGAGGTCTAACACTTTCGCTCTGTGCCGAACCTACGCTATTAATTCCTGCGGCATTAGAGAGTTTAATCTTTTCTAACTCAAATTCTCGCTTCTGTCTCAGAGCCTCGGCCTCTTGTGTTTTTAATTCAGCGGCTTCAGCTTCGCTTGTTTGACAATGTCCTCCAAGCAACCCCTTACAAACTCCTCCTCAAAATCCGGGGCTCCTTAATCTTTAATCTCTTTTTATCAGTAGGGCTGGTTTCAATCCCCATGTTCTCGGCTAACGTAATCAACTCTTCATTACGGTGTTTAGGTAAGAAAGCCATGGTTTAAAATCACACCGTTCACAACTTATATTCACAAATGCGAAGAATACACAATTATAAGATCACTAATTAACAATTTCTAATGCTAAATTTGCACTGATTCCAAATTCTTTAAAAATTCACTACCTATTTGAAATGCCAAACATTTAAAAAACTGTACAATTTTGCATATGACTGAATCAATTTTAAGATTCTTTCTAATTCCGATGTGAAATTCCAATCATATAATTGAAAGAGACAATTTTAGCCATATTAAAATGCCAAAATTTACACATAGATTCACACAATTAAAACATTTTAGTAACACTTCACCTAACTATGCTGTAATAATACTCATTAATTTCAATAAGAGCAATAATACCAATGATATTCTTAGCCTCACGAACTTGAAGTTTTTATCCAAAAAAAACATATTCTTTTTCACAGATTTGCAACTATAAAGAAAATTCTTAATCATAATTAAATTTAGAATTATTTACGATCACAGAAATTACTTAATAATTTTTTAGCCAAAATCAAATTAATTATGCACCTATTCGAACTTAAATTTAAATCAAAAATATTCGAACATAACTTTAAATAGCGAAGACTCAAATTATGCACATATTCAAACTTAATTTAAAATAAAATATTACACAATATTACCTAACAATAGCTGCTTCTACAGATAGAAAAATCAAGCTTACCGTGGCGTAGTACTGCAACTGTTGAGGGCACAGACTTGGACAGTTCATGTAGGGAAAAAAATCTCACACTGAAACGTCACTAGCGTTTCTACGCTCACAAAGTTCCGAAGCAGGCTGCTTCCACAATACGTTCTTCTGGCAAAGAAATTTTAGTCTCTTTTGAAGAAGACTAACCGGATTCTAAATGAAAGTCTGATAAGTCGATTACACTCGACGCTCTTCTGATTAAGAAAAATTTCTTCTCCTGTACAAGACGACAGGATCCAAAGCAACGAGTCCAGGCTCTCCTCTGCTGAGTCGAGTCCACTCGACGCTCTTCTGATGAAGAAATTCCGTCTCTTTCGTAGAAGACGACAGGTTCCAAAAACGCGAGTCCAGGCTTTCCTCTGCTGAGTAGAGTCAAAAACTCAATTTTTTTCGAGTGCAGGTTAGCCTGGGTAGTCGATCATTTCCGCTGCAACCATTTTATTATAATAAAGGTGTAACGTCACGGCCGACAGCCACGGTTTAAAGGCATATTTATACATATACATATTTATACATATATTATTTTTATACATATTTATAACTTTGCTCTTTTTCCACTCTCCTCCGAAAAACCACAACAAAAATACAGAGCATATCATTTTGCTATCTGAAATTATACCATACAATTTTATTCACAATACCAGTGCTGTTCACAAAAATATTCATTTTATTATTCACTTCTTAAAAATAAATTCGAGCTTCAAACAATAGAAATAAACATATTATGCCTTTGTATAGAATTTCAACCCCTGAAAGAAAAACAATCAGTTTATATGATACATAGCTTAATAAGGCTGCAAGATCATGCAGTACAAATTTTTATGCATAAAACTTCTTTTCACCATCACTTCCACCAAGACCTACACCTTATTAACAACATTTTCGGACCAGCCTGACAAAATTAGTAAAATAATGTAAAATTACCATCAAATACCAGGATATAAATCCCAATTTACACATTGAAAATGTCTAGAAATTTTTTCTGTGTACAAATGTTCTGTGTGTTTTTTCTGATTGCTATTACATCAGGAAGTAAAATAAATTCTCTATTATAGATACATTGTTACACAATTATAGACATAAATGTTATATACTGTGAAGATTCCAGGACAGCTGTTCAAATCGGCCTCTCCAAAGTAGTCATTTGGGCTATCGGAAAGCTCAACAAAGGAATAGTCACACAAAGAGCTTTTTTCACTCCATGCCTGATAGATGAACGTCTATGGATTTAATAACACTTGCACCTAAAAACTTTTCAGAACTCCCAATTAAAAAGGAGTGATGGATGCCATTTCTCAGTTGAACTGAGACGAGACTATCCATAGCCCAGACCGTTAGTAGCAGAGACTGCCATTGGACAAAAATCAGTCGCCTGGTGGAAGGAAGTCACCTCACTGGCGGACGCCATCGAATTCTTAGCCTACCCTCACGAGTTGGGCGGACCTTGTTCCTGGAAAACCAAAGATTTAAGCTGCGGCGGGGGAGAAGAAAAGGAAGTTGATTTTCGATCGGCTTCACTTCCTGATTGGATTCCGATCATATGATCGTTATTCTAGTGTTGGATCTTCGGATCGGTTTTAAAAGTAGCTGGGCCCCGTGCGACCAGTAGTGTAGCTGCCAGAAGCATCGTTAAAAAGCTTCTGTTTAACTTTTTCATGAGAGCATAGCTCTCATGTCTGAACTGTGCGAGTTTTTAATTCAAGATGAGCGGATGCTCATGAGGACTTGTTGAACTTTCCAATAGATTTTAAGTAGAGCCGTTGATCTGAGTGACTGTCATTTCTACCTGCAGAGGTTGTCTCAGCACCATCCTGTAATTACACTCACGTCTATGACATCTGACTATTCAGTATATAAATCATTACCTTATTTTGTAATCCATAATTAACCAAGAAACTTCGAATAATTTCAAAATGAAATTAATTATAGTGATAC
Source organism: Araneus ventricosus (assembly GCA_013235015.1). Classification (NCBI taxonomy): domain Eukaryota; kingdom Metazoa; phylum Arthropoda; class Arachnida; order Araneae; family Araneidae; genus Araneus; species Araneus ventricosus. Next base: position 101,880 of record BGPR01000692.1, read on the forward strand.
TAGTCTAGCTGTTCATTCACGATACCCTTGGTCTTTAAACGTCACAATACAAAGAAAGTTTCCCTTTCCCTACAACTCTTTGATTAATTCCTAAGGTTTGGCCTATAAAAATTTTAGTAACATTCACTTTCATTGTTTCATTGTCTTTGAGACTACTTATGACATAATTGTTGTTTCTCAAAATTTTTAATATCTCAAAAGTACCTTTGTATTTCTCTTGGTACACCTGCGGATGAGAAAATTTTTTTACAAATACATTTTCGCCGAGACTAAAATTTGGCACTTTACGACCTTTGATATGCGGAGCATTGCTTTTAAAATATTGTTTATCATTTTTTGAAATTTCATTTCTTATGGAACTCATGTTATGTTTGATATTTCTTAGATATTTTGATTCATTGTCAGCAGTTACAGGTTCAAAAAAGCTATCAAGTGGTAAATTTTGTTTTCCATCAAAGAATATTACTGCTAGAGCAAATGTTGTGACAGAATGAATTGAATTGTTGTAATACAATTTAAGAAATACAAGTTTTTCAGACCATTGAAAAGTACTCTCACACAGGTATGCCAAGCTGTCTTTCATTGTTCGATGAGCTAGTTCTAATAAACCAGTTGCCATTGGATAATAAATTGAAGATTTTCCATGTTGAATGTTTAACATGTCTAAAAATTCTGCCATCTCATTAGAGATAAAATTAGTTGCATTTTCAGTAATTAAGAATTTTGGAAGACAAAAGTTAGCAAAATATTTGTTTAAGAAATTAATGATTGTTCTTGAAGTTATGTTGTTTAAAGGATAAGCTTCTAAATACCTACTGTAGTGATCAAGTATAGTTGAAATGAAGTTTTTGTTGTCGGTTAATCTAGGAAGTTTTCCAAAAATTTTTATTGCAATGCATTGACCTGGAGCTAAATTCCTTTTGGAAATCATTTTCGTCTGAGTTAATTTGGATTTTGGCTTGTTTTCTAGGCATTTTTTACAATTTTCACAAATTTTTTTTGTATCTAAGTACATTCCTTTCCATTGATATTTATGTCTCATGAATTCAAATGCTTTCTTAACTCCAAAGTGAGGAGCATGAGCTGCCTCAATGCAAATTTTTATCAGCGATTCTGGAATTACAATTCTAGTTACTATTTTGCTTTTATTTTTGTGTACATTTTTTATCATTAATATGCCTGAATTAACATCAAGAAAATACTGTTTATATTGTTTGTTATCAGTTAAATCATTCATAATTTTATTACTGTTTTTAGAGCCAAAAGGAAGTCTAGTCGGTTGAAAATTTTCTATTTTTTGTACAAAATGCAAGTTTTCTCTTATCCTCATCTCTCAGTTTTATTTGGATGAAAGCTGATTTCACATCCAATACACAATAATTTTTTCTATCTGCAATGTTTTTAATTATTTCAGAAATTTTTGGAAGAAAAATTTTAAATGTTTCAGTGATAATGTTAAGAAGTCTGTAATCCAGTACCATTCTGAATTTTGGTTCACAATTACTGTCTTTGGATTTTGTTTTTTCTTAATAAAAATTACAAGAAAACTCGAAGAAGATGGTTCAATGATTCCTGCTTCCAAAAGATTGCTGATTTCCTGCTGAGTATATTGTTTTGCCATGAGTGGCGTAGAATAAGGCTTGGTTTGGGAAGGAAAATTACGCAAAAGAGAAAATTCTGGAGTTACTGCTGAAGTCTCACCAAAAGTTTTATTTTATTTTGAAAAACTTTGTAATTTTTCAGAAGTAATTCATGCATATCCTTTTTATCTTTATTATTTAGATGATCAAGTTTGAAATCAGAATTAAGTAGCTCATCTTTACGCATCTTGTGAATTTCATTTAAGTTCTTAATTTGATAAATTTCAGATTCAGAAGGAGTTATGATGTCTTTGCATCAAATGTTGACATTTTACCATTTATAGTATTTTTTCTGACATAGATAACTTTATCAGATTTATTTTCAATTATGGTGTGAAATAAATTTGCATTTGTAGGAACATTTAAAGATTCATTGATTACATAACCCAATTTATTCTTATTTGGAACAAAAATTAGATCTTTGTATTTTGAAATATTTTTTGGAACCTTTAAATTTATTATTTCTGTTGAAAATGGCTGTACTTTAATATTATTTGCTATCTTCACATTATATGCATGATAAGTTTCCTCAATGATTGTTTTCTCACTATTGTTGATGTTAACTTGCTCAAAGTTGCTTTTGTGGTTTTTCTCACTCTCAAATATCTCACAATCAATACTTTCCTCTCTGTTAACATTAGTAGGAGAATTTTCCTCAAATTCAAAATTTTTATTTCCCACCAGGAGTTGTCTGAAAACAGTGTCTATTACTATTTTATTTCTCTGCAGAAAATCATACCAAAGAATAGCAAGATAGTGAGAATTACATGGATTATTTGTAACAAAAAATTGATTCGAAAAGTATTTATTTTTTATTCTGAATTTTAACTTAATTGCTGACATGTTTGGAACTATTGTGTTATCGATTGTTTTGATTCTAACCATTCTAGATATAGGTTCAACTTCAGTTTTAGTTTTTATTTCATCAAAAATATATAGCTGAATTAAACTAACATTTGCGCCTGAATCAATAGGACATTTTAATTGAATACCGCAAATTTTTATATTAACAATTGGAAGATTATTACTTTTATTTGTACGTCACATTAATATTTTATTATCTATATTATCCAATATTTCTTCTGTCTTATTTTTATTCGGATTTACCTGTTTAGCTAAGCTATTATTTTTACCTTTTGATGAGCTTGTTTTAGAGTTGTGCTTTTGTATACTTTTTCTTCCTTTGACTTGTCACCATCAAACTTTACAAACTCTTTGTCATTTTTATCTTGTTTCTTCTTTGTTTCACGAGAATCTTTTTTTTGTTGTATTTAAAATCATAACTCGTTTTTTATAGATTTCTGCCAAGAAGAAGTCTTTTTTTTGAAATTTACAAGATTCTTTTAGAAGTCTAAATCATTTCTCAAATCTCTGTTTGAACCGTTTCTAGAGTTTGCTCTCAAATTTCTGACGAAATTACCCCTTTCATTTGTTCTTGACCGGTAAGGATGAAAATTGTTTGAACGAAAAATTCTGTTATTCCTTGTGCTACTATTTCCCCTATTAAAATTCCTTCTGGTATAGAAGAAAACAATTTCTCGCTACATGATTAAACTTCCCACAGATCTGAAACTGAATCCTATTTTGATTAATTTGAACAGTACTAGAGGTTGATGGTGCTTCAGTAATATTATTCACTGCCATATTTTGTGTAGAGATTGCATTGACTCTTTCCGACAGTTCCAGAATATGTTTGTTTGTATTTAACTGTTGAGTTAGTATTTGGTTAATTCCAGAGTCTGTTACAATATTGCATTCTACATTTTCTTCACTCAAAGCATTTTCAACATTCTTTGCCATTGCTACAGCAGATTTAAGTGACTTTGATCCTAATTTTTCTTACTTCTACTCTAATGTCTGATCTTAATGCTTCAATCAATTTTGAAAGTTTTAATTTTTCCGTTATATTTACTAAATTGTCTCCCTCGCTATTGTTAGGATTGATGAATTTCTCAGTATTTAAGCTGACCTGATCTGTCAATTCTGAAATTGATTGGTTCAGTTTTTGTCTGAGATTGTGAAATTGCTTTTGTGCTACCTCAAAATTTGTTTTTTTGCAGAATTTTTCCCTCAATTTGCTCACTAAAGATTCAAAATTCTCTATTTCCTCTATCTTTGGTTTGCGCACCAATAATTTCAATGCACCCTCCTTTAGATTTAGTTTCAGAACTAATATTTTTTTTACTTTCACCTCATTTTTCTAAACGAGTAATATCATTAAATTGTCTAATTAAACATTCAAAGTTGTCCTCTGCACCTTTAGAAGGTGTAAGAGAAGTTGTTAGCCATGATTCTGAACTTAATTCACCAAATATACTGTCAGTTATGAATTTTATCACATATGTCAAAAACTTAAATATTTAATTTTGTAATCTATTATGCAAAAATATATTGAAATATGTCATGCAAAACCACTGAAAACGAAATAATAAACTAAAAGAATTTCCTGAAAATATACATTTTAAATATGCAATACTAAAAATACAATCAAACTCATATTCACGGAATCATAACTATAAAAATTTAAATTTGTGTCAACTGGATTAATGAGATCAAAAATATAAATCATTTACTACTCTCTGTCATGTGCATCAATTATACGCAGAATCCTAAATTTAAATTTATGTTAGTTGGCAGTATAAAAAAAAATTCTTTAAAAACCTTAAATTCTCGAATTAGTATTAGATTAAATAAACTTTAGTTTTGTCACGGCACCAATGTTGAAAATTTGGGGTGGGGGTTGTTAAAATGGTCAATATATATTAAGTTAAAATATTTGAATTTAAATTTAACAGCCTAGAAATTTGATTTACAGTTGACATTACAGCACCATTATGAAAGATTGCGCATTCATTATGCAAAGCTTGAAAATATATGATATTGGTGCCAAAAGATGGATACCAATAAATAGCATAAATTTTACTTTCAATTAGGTAATTACCCACCTTTTCTAGACTACAAAGAAGAACTTTGACCTATAGTGGAAGAATTGCTGAAATAAATTTGCATTGCATTGTGACACTAATAGAGAGATTTAAAAGAACAATTTTCGAATTAAATATTTTTATTTGCACATTAAAACTTTAACCTGCCAACTTTAAATTAATAATATTTTAGAAAATTGAAATAACAGAGATTGTTCTGATGCACACAACTAACGCATAAAACCAAACAAAAAGTACAGAATAATACAGAAACAAGTAAAAAAAAAAGAAAGATTTTATTTTTTTCGCTGAACTATTGTTCTTGGAATGACAAGAAGCGAAATATGAAAAATTTGGTGAAAATGCACATTTTTTACTGCAGAATAGTTCATGAACAGGTTCGATGAATTTTAATCGTAAATTTATCACTCAGCTGCACGCCGTTGATTCAGAGGATTACCTCTTTTTATCTCATACTGCTTAGCACTGTAACAACGTCGTTCTGCAGTAGTCCAGGATAAAGAATAGTCGGTTCGCTGAACGCATCGCCTTCCTTCCAAAAATGTCCTTTAAAATTATATCTTGCTTGTCATCCTTTGTAGATTTGCATTGTATCATTCAACAGATTTTATTTTATGCCCGTCTGCAAGCCTAAGAGGACAAGAACCGAATAATGAAAATTGTCGGAACTCGAAACCTCCAGTTTGCGACCGTTATGTTCAGTATTTTAAAAAGTAATATGCTAGACAAAGGAAACACTCCAGCCAGGTGACGCTCAGACCAGTTTACACACAAAAGCTTCCGCCTTTAAAAATGGCGAGCATATAGTTCCGTGAATAAAAAGTGAGTTACAATTTACTAAACATTGAAACATTAAAAGAAATTACAAAACAAGTTAAAGCAATTAGTAATTAATTCGATTGCTACAAAAAGAAAAATGAGAAATTGAGATATTTGATAAAACTATAAAAAAATCCATTGAGAATTCAAAAGTTGCCACAAGATAAGAAAGAAACTTTGGTGACGAAAATATAAATTACTTAAAAGTACTGGCAAATCCGAAAAATGATGTAGTTGCATTTTTCTAAACTAACACAGATTTAAGTTCTATTCCTAATTATTTAATTTGCATAAGTTTAAGCTTTGTTGCCTTCATAGAATTTTCTTTCTATGAAGGCAACTTTCAGCAATTCAAACATTTACTATAATGATTGCACAGCTGTTGAAAATATTACACGAATGCATTACCTGAACGTGTCTCAAACCTAATTCAGATTGATCTTCTCGTGTTTCAAGAAATGTAGCCTCTTTTTTCGTTTCTTTCTTTTTTTAATGATTTGGGAACAGATAGAAAACTCCTGGTGCAAGGTCACATGAGTGTGTTGGTTGTTCAGGAGCTATATCATTAATTGTAGATACTCTTTCTTTTGTCATTAGAAAATATGATGTGCATGGAACATATCATGTAACGCTCACTTCTTTTCCATTTTTTAGAACACTTCCTTTTAACACCATGACGATTCAGAATTTTTATACCAGATTTCTTTTCTCCCAGGTTAATGCTGTGAGATGAATTCATAATAAATAGCAAGATTAGTAATTAATCACCACCATTGAAATCATCTTGAATGTCATTTGCCATAACTGTTTTCCGATCAATTTTGCTCCTTTCGATTTGTTCTTGATTTCCGTTCAACAAACTTATATGGGGACTGAGAATCACAGAGAAAACATTGTCTCATCACCAGTCTTTTTTCCCCTAGGATGTATATATCTATACTTTTCATGTTAATGGGTTTGCTGACCATCCAGACCCAAGCATCTTTTACGTTAGTATAGTATTTTTAGCTATACAATACAATACCAAAAAATCATGGACACTGTCTTGTGATAAATGCACTTGAAACAGGATTCCATTGATTTTCAAACATCTGCTAGCATAGATAATTTGTTGACTGTGCACAATGTTTTCATCAGATATTTCAATGGCAATCTTTAAGATTTGTAGTATCTACATGTAAGCACTTGTATGTGCCGTATGTATGCACAATTCCGCCCCCCTTTCTGTTATTTCTTTCCCATAGGCTTCTGTTAACATATGAAGCGCATAGAAATTTATGATGTTCACACTTATACACTCGTGTCTGTCTTATACATGGATAATATTTCCCCCTTTCTGTTTCTTCTTTTCCATAGGCGTCAATCAACATAGGAAATACCTAGAAGTGTGAAATTTGTAATAAAACTCAAAATTAAATGTTCAATATCTTATGTTTCAAAATCAGACATTAGATTTTCTCAGTGATAATGCCTATTATTGTGACAGACATACGCAATTGTACTGGTGCTATCTTGATAAAGAATTTTCTATCTGTACTTTGTATGCCAATCTCAAACACTTTAATAGTTTTTAGACTTGAATAGTAATTTAGCTCTGTTCTAAAAAATTATTGGTGGATAAAGATAGAAATGCACATAATTTTTAAAAAAATTTCTTCTATATCAAGAAAAATCAAATAGCACAAAATTTTCGGGATTAAATATTCTTCCTAAATACGACTTCAGTCTTAAGATTGAATATAAATATTGCTTTGAATTTTTCATAATTTGTTTTTGAAATGAATTTGTCATTTTAGCACTTGTTTCATAATAATTAAGAAAAAATATTTCTGTGCATTGATATTTTTTAATTGTTTCAAGGCAGATTCTTTAACAAAATTGAAGAACAGTTATTTCATATAGGTATGTAAGAAATAGCCGAATATTCCGCCAACTTTCATATTGAATAATCGGCAGCCTAATTTCTACTTTTTAAAAACATTTTACTTTTGATTTCAAATAAAATATTGCTCAAATTCTATATGAAAAAAAGTTGATTTTTTATTATTTGCACATTTAAAAAAGTATTAATACTGATCGTTTCAATATCCAGAGACTAGCACTTTTGGATATTTTACACCGGAAAGAGGAGTGTTAGGCAATGAGTAAGATGAGCGCATATCGGGAGTTCTTCGTTAGATCATGATAAGTAAATTGTAAACATCTCTCCATCCATTCTTAACTTTTCCCCTGTTTTGGTAAAAATAAGTCGGACTGGCGCATGCGCAAAAGCGCGGAGAGTTTCGGAATCCGAGAACATGCAATACCTTGATGTATTTCTTGTAACATTTCAAATATCTTAATTCCAGTTATGAAAAGTGAGAAACCCTCATCATTTTGGACTTGCTAAACAGAAATTTTCAAAAAGTCACTACTGTAGAACATGGCAATGACAAACACAATATAAAATTCAGTGGATAAATTAAAGTTATTAGAAGTAAATAATTATTTTTATAAAAAAAGAAAAATTTCCAATACTTGCAAATTTAGCAAGAAAATATCTTTCTGCCAATGTAAGCACAGTATATGATGGGCATTTATTTTCTGCAGCTCGCAGAGGCGGCCCAGGCAACTGCCCTTGGCCCCAATTCCAGGGTGGCGACAAAATGGGAGTGTGAAGGGGAAAAATGGTTTATTAGACATGAAAGCTCCGGAAAAATGTCAAGTAATTTCCATTTCGTACTGGTGCAGGGCTCCTAGAGAGAATGAATACTTGTCGTGACGGCCCCAACTAGTGACTCCCCTTATCCTGAATAATAATAAGAAGACATGTTAGACGTGCTGAAACCTCGCATCATTCACCAAATATGTTGTCGCTGTAAAGTATACTAAATAAATTTCTAGAAGCACCGTGGCACCTCTTTGAGAATTATGGTGTTAAGGGTGACCATGACTGATAGTTCTAAAAATTGTTCGAAATCTTTCAGTCCCGAAAAGAAAACTGGTATCTTCTTCTTTTGGACCTTTTATTCAAGAACCTTGCATTAGGTTCCTACCACTTATGCTTTAACAGAAATACTTTTAGTACAGCTAAAATTCCTCTAATAATGCGTTGCCAAATCTATGGTAATGCGCCCAATACGGGGCGGAAACCTCAGGTGTTCGAAGCACAATTCTGAACTACAACGCAAGGGCGTTTTATGTTCTATGCTCAACCCATCCTTCTGTTTATCTATTAGTGATGCTGCACAATCCTGTCTTTAAGCTGTGGGAGACTTCGGTATTTTACAGCAAACATACAACCTCTTTGCATCCTCAACTCATCTTTAGACAATCTTGAAGAAACACGTGCCCGGTCTATCTGTCAAGTCCTTAGGTCAAAGGGTGGGAAAGCCATACTGGTTTCCTAATTCCAATTAGATATCTATTTCGGGAAACATATCAAGCTCTTCTGGAGTTATCGCTACATGAAAGAACTGATGCAAGAAACTTGTTTAAAATTTGGTGAAGAAAGTAAAAGGTTATAAATTTGTTACTAGTGTTGGCATTCAGTTATCTTCAGGTTCAATGTCACAAGCAAGAGTGAAGGCATAGATATTTCAAGTGCAGTAAAAATGATAGTAGTATTACAGTGCTCATAACTGGGCCACCCCCTCGGGGTGATAATATCTGGGCCAATGTTAAATGTATGGGGGTGGTCCAGTTGTGAGCACTCCGCGAGGGTGGTCCAGATATGAGCAGTCTGGAGAGCGGGGCGATCGTTTCCGCGTGTTGTTGGTTTGGCTGTATGCTCGCGGTAGAGTGGGTTTGATTGTTTACATCCACTAACTCTGTCGTTAAGGTTCTCACATTATGAATTGCGTGTTGAACGTTGATTATAGCGAGCAAATGTGCGCGTGATGTAGGAAGTGCCGTTAGAGTGCATAAGTCTAGCATTCAAAAATGTTACCTTTTTCCGATAGCGTTGGTTCACCGGATGCTTGAGTTGTGGAAAGGAGAGATCTCGATTCTTCTGCTCTATAGCCTGTAGGATACTTCGCCAATGAACATGAAATGACTTCAAGCACATGTTCGCTAGTCAAGTACCCGACAGGCCGTCTCCCCATATGACCTGTTTTTGTAAAATATACACAATAATTTGTTAAAAAACCATTCGCATGTCATGAGCGTCTGAATTTCCGACAATGACTCGAGCAAGTTTATGACCCAAGTTTGGAATTTGATACGACAATGACATCGAAACAAAAAATATTTATTCGAAGAAGCAAGCTCGGTCGCAATCTTCAATGTCAAAGAGTTTGATATCGAATGTCACGAGAGTCTCAATATTTTCCGACAACGACTCGGGACGAATTTTTTTATCCCAAGTTCGGAATTTGATAAGACAATGACATCGAAACAAAAAAATATTTATTTACCTCGAGAGTGAGCTCGGCTCCCTCCAATATCGGCTTCGCTTGATTCGACAGCCTGTAGACCCATGTTGATGTCAGTTGAATATTAAAATTTTCAACTGACAAAAACATGACTCTTCATCTCTCCAACTCTCAAACACTTCTGGGAATGACCGCATCTTCATCTTCGAGCTGATTCGATAGCCTACAGGAGCTCTGTTGCATGACGATGAATATCAAAACCACGACCTTCATGCAGCACAGCTCGGGCAGGCCCTCCGCGAGGTGAACCCGGTTCTTTATTGGTTTTCTAGAAAAAGGTATGGTTATACAAGAACATCTTCAAGATGCAGATTTTAAAAATGGTGATAAGATACATAGCGATTATATAAGCAGGAAATGGTTACACAATAAGTAGAGTGAGATAGGAAGGCGCACATATCAAAATGTTACAAAAAGCAGTTTTTCCAACACCGTGTTAAACGAGATACATATTTCAATTGCATGACAATTGAATATAGTGAGCACAATACATATATAAAATGTTCAAGGCTAAAGGATGAACCATCACCAGAGAGGTTTTTAGATAAGATATACATTCTACTCCATTATAATAAGCATAGCAAGATATATATTAATTAAGCATTTTTCCGCCAATACAATAAATAAGAGATATAATTCCAGGACAATATATAAGGAAATTGAAGAAAAGTATTTTTCCACTTGCTAAAGTGAGAGAATGCAAACCTTAGATATACCACCTCCACCGCCAATCACAAATATATAAGAGAAATAACGTTTACTCAAACAAGGTCTATCATCGTTCTATTTTCGATTTGATAGTGTCCTGCTGCTATAGAATAAATACATCCATCTGCGGATATTATTTTTGCCGGCAAAACGCAGAAAGCCCAATCTTTATTTTGAATATGCAGTTCATGTTTTTTTGGAAACACCGAACATTGTGCTGATGATAAAGATTGTCTTGTCAAGACATTTTGTATGATTCAATGTGAAGTTTTTAGTAGGACTTCTTTGACACCTTTTGTTTTCTGCAGGAATTCCATATGAAAATATGCATTTTTATGGATTTGATTCCTTACAAACTCGTATGGGTTGGAACGGCTTCTGCTTTTTAACACTTATTGACCGGCCAAGAAACATTAATCGACGTTTGTTCTCAGTGCTATACAACCGGTCGTCGATTAACTCGACGTTTTGGTTTCAGCGCTTAATATCGGCCAAGTCGATTAATCTACGGTCGTTCTCAGCGTTTACTACGTCGACACCTACGTTTGCTCTAAAGTTTACGATCGTCGATTACCGACGGTTTGTTCAGTGACAGCTGTTCTCGTCGTCGATTAATCGATGGCTCCCCGTAGCGCTTATTACTAAACCGGGTCGTCAATAATCGACGTTTTGCCCCCCAGCGCTGACCGGTCGTCGATTAATCGACTTTTTGATTGGTCTCGCCGGTGCGTCTCGGATCTGCAGCTGAGCGGGCGTGAAAGGGCATAGTATGTCGGAAACTGCCAATGGTCGGTAAAGTGTTAAAGTAACTCCAACTGCTCCTCGATTCGGAATCAATACAAGAAAATGATTCTTAGATAGTTGTCGAAAATATTGTTTAAAACCTGCTTTCGCTGCCTTAGAAATTGGCATCATCAGTTTCTAACAGAAATATAAAGAGTCAGTATCCATGTAAAGAAGTTCACCTTTGATTTATATACATTTTAAAGTTATTGGAAATAATATGTCGGTACATGTAGTTTAGACAATTGAGAATACAAATATCCTCCATAGAGGTGGATAAATCAAATCTTGGTTTATGCATTTTAAACAAATTACGATTGTTCAAGTAATCTAACAAGGGACTAGAAGATTTTTTACACCTTTTCTGTTCTGAACCTAACAGATATTTTTTTTCTTTGATTGATACGAGACGTCAGGTTAGGGAATTGTTTAATTTCTAGCAGAACGAACGAGTAAATTCATCTTGTTAAGCGTTTTCTTTCTTCGTTGTTGTATGTATGTAATCTTTGCTCAATGAATCTGTTTAGTTGATAGAATTTTAATAATCCACAATCATTCCTTCTTGATGTAAAAAATGCGTTAAGATAATGAGTAATGTAATTTTTTTCGGATAAAAGTTTGGAGGAGTTTTGTTGAAAATGTATGTTTCAAATTAAATCTTTCACAAAGTTTTAGTATGATAACATTTCAAAGTGATTTAAATGTCTTATCGCAAAAATATTGGGTCACTGATCTCGATGATTTCCGACAAGCATCAACCCCAAGTATAAATCAACATCTCAATTTCAGTCATGTTCAAAAAAATATTAAAGTTTTGAATTTTCTTTGAAGCATACAAAAAAATTACTCTGCAGAGATTGATATGACGTATTGCCATAGAGATTCATCGCATCTGGCTAAAATATATTTCAAGGTTTATCTATCGTTGTATGCTGTGATATAGGTAGATTGTTCTGCTTTTTTCATATCTTTCCCCTAAAACAAATTCACATGCGCATCTGAGATTCAAACCATAGGTGTCCATTTTTACATTTAAGTTGTAATTCTACTTTAGTAAATTTTTAGACCCGCGTTCCACGTGTCTCTGCGCTTGTTACAAAATTAACAGGATCGATTCACAATACTGAAGTTCTTCTGGAATGATATAATGTCACTCGGCAGAAGTATAATTGTGTCAACATCATTTGATACAAATCAGATATGTCTGCTAATGTCTTGATCTCAAATTTTGAAAAACTGGTATGGGCAGCTATATCTCCGGTTTCGGATTGATCGGTCTATGTAACCCCCCTTCAGTCGGAATTTAGAAATACCTGAGGTTAGAATTTTTCCTTTGGAGTACTGTGTACTACTGTTGAAAAGTATAAAGCTAAATCAAGACAACTATAGATGAAAAATTAGTTACCCCATGTCCGGCTCCGACTAAAACGCAGATATTTTAAAGTAAAAAAAGAACAAATCATACAAATTTCACTTTAAAATGGTTGTCAGAGGGTAATAAAATATTGTAGACCTTTTAATGGGTGAAATTAAAAACAAGAAATACTTTGAAAAACAAATTTACCATCGAGGTTACCATTTACAAGACTGATGATTTTCTCTCAATTTTTTTCCAAAACTAAAAAAAATGAAAATGATTCCATGCCTTGAAACGAAAAAATTCTTGCCAACGATCATATTCACAAGAAAAATCGGAATCAAATAAAAAAAAACACATGTATTTGGTCGGATTATTGAATTAGGAGCAGTTCAAGGTGATATGATTCCGGACAGCCCAGATCTGAAGGGTTAACACATTGAAAAATGCCTGCCTGGGACAACCGCTTTCTCCTTTAATTTGATATGGAATCAAAATATGAATAGGGGAAATTCCTTCTGTTTCCAAATCTAAATGTTTTTGTTTCTATTGCAAAATTTTTTCAAATTTTGAAAGCATCGATTTGATGCTTTTAAATTATTTATAAGACAAGATACGTAAAGGAAAATCCAAAACTGATAGAGGTGGAGAAATATTAGGCACTGAGTGAGGGAACAGCTGGTAGACTTTTCCTGTTATATCGGAATGATGTTAATATTTTGGCGAAAATCTGAGGGAAGATTTTTTAATATCAAATGGGTGCCGAGTTCCGAGCGTTGTGTATAATTACTCGAAGGAAAATAGAGTGTGCTTGAAGTTGGTATACATGACTGGTGTCGAGCAATATTCCTCTGAAAATGACAATGATTCTAAGCGTATTTCGGTTCAGTTTAAAACTTTTTGTTTTCAAATATATGACAAAGTGTGGAAGTAGGTTGAATTAGGTTTTCAATCATGGGCGCATGCTGCATTTTTTCTAAAAGTTTTTGCGATAAGTGTAAATGTTTAACATTGGTCTGAATGGCATTTCTTGCCCAAAATATTTGTGAATACAACTTCATCTCTACGTCGAGTTTACAATAATAGGTAAACTGATAGCCTACATGTCTTTTTGCGATTATCGCGCTGAACTGGTGACAGAGGAAGAGGGTAAAACGTGTGATACTTTTTGTGTTAAATCTAAAGTCAGCAAAATCACAAAAGGTAATTATAACATCTTTTTGCGGTTGTAATCTGCAAGAGTCGTATTTTTACTTGATACTCTTTGAGGTCTATCTCCTGACAAAGCACTTTGTGCAAAATTCAAAGGGTCACGCCTAGAAACCCTTAAACATTTTTTGATCAGTAAAATGAGATTCATGAGTTGCGTTAAGTTTTGATTAGGAAAAAATATTTTTCTATAGTAAAGCAAATCGATGTCATATATTCTTTTGTTTTGTTCATAACATACATAGGAGAAATTTCATTTTCTTCCAACGCAAATACATTATGCTCCTAAATTTATATGCGGCGTCCACGATTGGGCAACTTTTGAAATAGGTGTGGGAATTTTATATTTCCGATGTCAAATACTTGAGGAATCCTTCTGATATTTAGCAGCTCTCTTCCCATTGATGTGGCTTGAAGGTACAGTTTTCACGCAATGAATATAAAAAACATTTGTTTTCAGTAACTTTAATTAATCAACTATACTGTTTTTGATTTTAGATTTTAGGTCAAAACATATTTCAACCACCTCTGAAGATTGATATTGTCCCAAATGTAAATCTATACCGAAATGGATTTAACGGTTTATCCCTACCGTTTCGAAATTGTTCGATGAAAGAAATTTTTGCAAGCAGCATCGATTGTGGATATATCCTACCTAAATTTGCAAAATCTGAACTAAAGCTGTGCTCAAAAAATGAATGCATGTAATGCGTCTTCTATTAAAGGTTCCATTTTTAGAAAATATTATGCTTAGGCAAATAATTAATCTTAACGACAAAGTGTAGTATCGTGTCAAAATATCATAAATAACATCCCCTAACATCATTATAAAGTTCGTGTGAATTTATGTAATCTCCTGGGCTACACGTTCTCGCGACTCCTCTAAACGGAACGTATTTTCAAATTCTATCATGCTGCTATTTTTACAATTCCTTTTTCGCTATAATTCAAAAAAATATAATCCAACCATATAAATAAGCATTATAAGTAACTTAAAACTAAATATTACATAAATTTGAAAAGAATACAACAGTGTCAGACAAAAAAACGCTTGTGGTTTGCATTGTTAGACAAAAGAGTTCTTCGATGCGGTACATACAACCGTAAAACCGTGATGCAAGTGAAGTGAAAAAACGTGTGATGGAAAAGGGCAGACAACGTTTAAAGTACAATCTTTAACGTAAGGAAAGCATAGCCTCACTTGCCTGCTTAAAGTATCGAGTTGTATTAGAGGTAACATGATTGAATCCATTTCTCGTTCCTTCTCGATTTTTAGAGAGGTCCAATATAATAGTTGGACTCTATTATTTCCATCACAACACCTTTCCCTAAATTAATTGAATATGGCGGGATTTCCTTTGCTTCCGCTCCATCTGTCGACAGATCGAGATTAAATTTCGGCTTTGGCGTCACCTTCTTTGACTTTTTGGGGGTGCTCAAGAGGAAGTCGCTTTCATCGTTATCTCCGAAATCGAAACTTCTCTTTCTGTCTAGTGACAAAGATAAAAAAAAGGCTAAAATCAGTTTGCTGCTCCTTATCAAAAACTTTAAAGATTACGCACCTTTCCTTCCAAAAAATTTGGATAGTTAGCGAAATCAAAAAATATTTAAAAGAAATCTAATAAATAGCAATTTTGGAAAATTAAAATATCCTTCCGAAGTTTTGAAAGAAAAAATGTCTAATCTCGATTATCACAATCATTAAGACAGAGAATGAAATAATATTTTGAACGCTTACCGTTTATGCAAGCCATCATGAAGGTAATCCTAAAACAGCGAGGAGAGGGAGAGTAAACACAGAGTAAAAGATTTGATACAAATGTCAACCTCCGGAGTTTAGTATATATAAGCAAAACTTTTTTCTATGAGGGGCGGAGCGTATACGTTTCGTGTTTTAGAGAGAGCATTGTCTTTTTCCAATCAGCACGATGTGATAGCTAGAGGGGTAGACACCTACGATTATCAACCAATAATAAAATAGTATCGTGACTGAATTTTTATTTTGTGCCTAAAAGGGTGAGTGTATTTTACAGCTGTGCACGCTCATCGCCAGATGAAAAGCATGCGAGTTTTTTAATGAACACACACCCTAAGAGAAAACGTGCGTTTAATTTTATATCTGTTGCGACGATGGTTCTCGATTTAATGATTATGCAATAAAGACATGAGTCATATGTGACACATCTGTTTTTATTAAAATTCATCGTTGTCGTGATCCAACGTTATCATCGTCCTCATAGCTCGCAATCGCTTGAAAGTGTTTTAATCGATCTAGAACTTTTTGATTGGCGATCCAAGAGTGCGGAATAATAATTTCTTTTAAAGCTTTCAAAAAATGACTAAAATGTTTTGGCTCTGCTTGTATTTTAGAATTTCTCATCAAGTATGAAAAGAAATCTGAATTCTAGAGTCTTTTATAGGTGATCCATTTTTCACCATTTCGCCAAACTGGTTCTAAAAATATGAGCGCGTTTTCAGTTTTTCGACAATCAGCGGCACAAATTTACTTTAGGATTGAGGTACGGACGCTATGATATCCATCATCATCGCATTCGGAGTAGCTTTTTCTGTTACATCCGAAATATCATCCGTCATAAGATTCTTTTCCGGTTCCTTATCAACTGCACTCACGCGAACGGGTTCTGGCGGCTCGTGCATGGTTTTTTGATATCTAGCTACTAGCTGACTTAATAGTTCCACCTTCATATCGTCGGGCAACTTCTCGCGATCTAATAATTTTGAAAGTTCGTCCTCCAATCTTATTTATGGTTTTTGTTGATAATAAGCCGAAAATAATGCGGGAGGCATGAGAGCCATTCGTTTTGACATGATTCTACGAAACAAAATGACCCGTTTGAACAGTTGCAAAGCGTTTTATATAATTTATTTTTAAACCTCCTTAGACTTATTAAATTCTATTGCCAATAGCTCGCCCTGCCATCCCCGCTAAAGCGCTAACGAGAGCTGGAATGACCAAAGGAAGAAAACCGCCGCTTTGTTTCACTAATAGTTTCTTTTTCGATTTCAAACTTGCTTTCAGACATGCAACTTTTCTAATACAATTTTTATATTTGCGCAATCTCTTAACATCGACTGGCACATTTCCCGCTAAAATATTCAAGCAAATTTCACTCAGAGACGACATTTGAGATTTATTGGCATTCTGTAACAACATACGTCTCTGTTTTGGATTCGATTTTGACAGCAGAAGCAAGAAATCTAAATTTTGTTTGATTCTCTTCTTCATTTTGGTCTATAGATCCAATATATGCCGTTATGATCGGGAAATAAACTATCGCGGAGTCTGTGCTCCTCCGATGTGGTTGGATGTAAATCCACAACTAAATATTCATAGGGCGAGGCAGTGGCTTTTATATAGGCATCCACCATAAAATGAGAATTGCGAGGATATAACTGTCGTGCAAAGCAATTGATTTGACTCATATCTCTCGAATTCTTAAAAAAGATTATGTAGTGA
The DNA here is from genome assembly GCA_013235015.1 of Araneus ventricosus. Classification (NCBI taxonomy): domain Eukaryota; kingdom Metazoa; phylum Arthropoda; class Arachnida; order Araneae; family Araneidae; genus Araneus; species Araneus ventricosus. The sequence goes on from BGPR01000692.1 coordinate 119,234, forward strand.
GAATTCAAGCTTACATCTCGCATCGCTTTGAATTTTGGAAATAGATTTTGCAATAAAAGTATAACGCTCACATTTTGATGGTGAGACATCACAGTGAAAAGCTCGGAAACCTTTTGATCCAGTTGATGCATTAAATCGTCAATTACAATTAAATCACAACTTTCGTAACTATCCGGCAAACCCTGAACAAACTCTATATCTGGTTCTTCTAAAAACCATGGTGAAGAATAATTATAACACCATTTTATATTATTCATCTTTTTATCATATATATTATTTTTAATCATTTTGCGAACCAAAGAGGTTTTCCCCGATTGACTGGGTCCTACAATTAAAGCATTACTCGGGTGCTTCAGTTGTAACATTGCTGGCATATAGTTTTAAACTGCCGTTCACTTAATTGTACGCCAATAATTTGAGGCTTTATGCGGTCCAGTTCTTCTTTCCAAAAATATCGAAGATCTTAAACTTTCGAATTTTCTTTTTCGCAAATAAGAAAGTACAATTTTGTTCCGAGGTTTTCCGAATGAGAACACGAGGTGTTTTTTAAATCTATCTTATCCCCATATTCCCATTCTTTATTGTAATAAATACTAAGAAATATTGTCAATTCGACTAGACAAAGTGCGAGCAAAAACCATAAAAGTAATTTTCTCAACATGTGACTAATCAAACACATTTTTCTAAAAAGACCATCTGCTATCCCTAAAAGAACGATCAAATTGTAGGAAAAATAAAAATGTTATTTTTTCTATGATTATCTTCAAAGTTGGGTGCTGATTACTAAAACGCCAAATGGCAAATGGGCGATCGCATCGGCAGCTGCTCTTATATAACCATTTTATAATCATCTCACTCCGACCATTATCATGCGGCGACCTCACTTGCGAAAAAACCTTATTATTATATTCCCCCCAGCCCTCCTGAAATTTGAATAATTATCATTATACGCTCTCAGGATCGAAAAGCGCATTTCCGCTGTTTTGAATATCGCTGTCAAACTGCTTCCAAAAAACGCCTATGGCGAGCACGTGCACACCATACAAAAAAGGAATCTCGTCACTCTTTCTTTCCATACGCACAAGATCTGTGCGATGAATTTAAATAATTCAAACCCTTTCTCTCTCAGCGAACTTCACACGCGCACCTCGTTGCGGTTTCGTAAACACCCGGTCAAACGACTGTCTCGGGAGATACGTCTCTCATCCATGCTTCAGCCGTTCGCGCCATTTAAAAAACAATATCAAAAAGGCGAAACGCATGCACATCTTACAGCTGCTCTCGCGCGCAACCCTGTCATTCGATTCCCAACAAAGTATACACACCTTTCGTTCCCCTCAATAACACTCAACACGCTATCATAATATAAGCACCCCTCGTCAACAGAGTTACCAGTCATGAATAATCAAAACCCACGTCCGCATATAGCTCACTCCTCTCAGATTGCTTATGTATCTGAATATTATATCGAAACACCTGAACGACGCTCAACTGAGTAGCCGCCGATGAGCAAACAACACCTCAAAAACGCAAGCGCATGCTTTTGAACTTTTCATTCTCGATTCGCAACAAAGTATATAATTTTTTCGGAAATAAAAAAAAAAAACGTTCAACGCGCTATTCATAATGTGAGAACCTCAACGACAGAGTTAGTGGACGTAAACAATCAAAACCCTTTGCGACCGAGCTCGCTTCTTCGAATAAATAATTTTTTGTTTCGATGTCATTGTCTTATCAAATTCCGAACTTGGGTCAAAAACTCGTTCCCGGGTCGTTGTCGGAAAATATTGAGACTCTCATGACATTCGATATCAAACTCTTTGACATTGAAGATTGCGACCGAGCTCGCTTCTTCGAATAAATATTTTTTGTTTCGATGTCATTGTCTTATCAAATTCCGAACTTGGGATCAAAAAACTCGTTCCCGAGTCGTTGTCGGAAAATATTGAGACTCTCATGACATTCGATGTCAAACTCTTTGACATTCAAGATTGCGACCGAGCTCGCCTGTCGCAAAAACGGCCTGTCGTGTACTTTACTAGCAAATATGTCCTCAAAGTCATTTCATCTTTGTTGGTGTAGTATACTACAGGCTATTGAACAGCAGAATCGAGATCTCTCCTTTCCACAACTCAACCATCCGGCGAACCAACGCTATCGGAAAAAGGTAACATTTTTGAATGCTACACTTATGCACTCTAACGACACTTCCTACACTGCGCACATTTGCTCGCTACCACTCAGGAACCAACAACACGCGTTCATAATGTGAGTACCTCAACGACAGAGTTAGTGGACTTAAACAATCGAAACCCAACCTCCCGCGCGCATACAGCCAAACCAACAACACGCGGAAACGATCGCCGCTCTCCAAACTGCTCATATCTGGCTCACCCTCGCGGAGTGCTCACAACTGACTCACCCCCATACATTTAACATTGAGCCAGTTATTAGCACCCCGAGAGGGTGAGGCAGTTATGAGCACGCCGAGAGGGTGAGGCAGTTATTAGCAGGTCAACATGCGAAAACGAACACCGCTCTCCACACTGCTCATAACTGGACCACCCTCGCGGAGTGCTCACAACTGGACCACCCCCATACATTTAACATTGAGCCAGTTATTAGCACAACGAGAGGGTGAGGCAGTTGTGAGCACGCCGAGAGGGTGAGGGAGTTGTGAGCATGGTAATACTACTTGTTGGCTTGAAAAATTAATATTACATATTTTTCATTTGCGCTTCATATTAGTTCAGTTTTTAGCATTAAATTAACTCGATATTACTTAAGTTATAATATACTTTTGTCAATTCAAAACATTTTCATTATGATAAATTGAGATGTAATTATATTATCGATTAAATATACTAATCATAAAGGTACATAGTGATTTAAGTAAAATTAATATTTCAAAAATTTATTTAAATACATAAGAAAAATTTAAAGTGTTTAAATAGTGATTTTAGTTTGTGATATGTTGGCTAATTATTGTGCTATTTTTTTCAAGTATGACAGAAGAAATTGATAATTTATTCGAGAATGACCAGATGCAGATCCGGTATAAAATCGACCGACACGTATCGGTGTGTGTGCAAGGAACGCATCGTCTGCAAAAGTAGACCATTTTCAAACCGGTCGTCAAAAATCGGTCCCCCTCTTTATGCGATCCAGTTATACTATCTTTTCTGTTCCCTGTGGTTTCAACAACAAAAAGACTCGCGGAGACACCAAAAGACAACCTTTGCGGAATTCAAGCACCGTATATGTTCCCCATGTTCTCTAATGAGATGATGTTCTGCAATGAGGGGAGAAATGTACTTTTTGGCTTACATTTGATCTTACTATCAATTAGGCCCGGGCTCAGTCTCTTGGTGCAGCAGGTATCAACTAACGCATTCACATGGTCATTTGTAGGTGGCTCTCTCAGCTGTGAAAACAATGAGTAAACTGTGGATTATGAAAACACAAGAAACTTCGTGTATCGCAAGACTAAGAAATTTATGGAATTATAGAATATATGCTCATCATGTTGTGTATATTTATTTTATAATCACCTTTTATAAATCTTGAAAGTCAAAAGCCTATTAACATCTTTAATGGCATTTATAATTTAAACATTATTATTATTAATTACTGTGTTGTTTTGTTTCCGCAAGTATTCTATAATTGCCTGCAGGTATTTTAGTAGAATTTTTCCTGATTTAGTAATATAAGTATTGCAGTCAGTAGTTAAAATTCTAAATTTAATAGAATTTTTATTAAATTTTTAGAGTTAGAAAAATATGTGGATATTCTATCTTTTCATATCGCAAATTTAGTTTTTATGTAAAGCTTGATTCTATTAGCTATTTTTTCACTTAATTTATATTCTATAAAAGCCTCACTGTCAATAATGTGTTCATTAAGTAATATTCTATAATAAAATTTACAAATTATGGCAAAATTACTGTGCGCCTTATCTATAAATTCTATTAAAAATTCTTTCTGCAGATCTTTAATTTGTGTTTTAATATCTTTAAAACTAATTTCCTTATGTGATTTAAAATTAAATTGATATACATAATTTAAATTTTTTGTTTGCTCTCATTAAATTCTTCTAATAGCAAACTATATTTTATTGCCATATTTACATCCTATAAATGGCTCTAATTATCGGGGTAGTTATAAAACAAATTGCGGTGTAACTAGAAGATAAAAGACATGGACTGTAAGATGTTGAATGCGGTGAGATCTTTGAATAGAAATGGCGAATTAATGATCCATAATAAAACGGTTTATTTCAAATGCGCGTTGCATCAAAATACCATCTTCCCTTCACATCTAATTCTGGCGGGCTATGTCCCGCGCAATTACAAAATAGTAACCCTAATTCGGAGGGTTGCCAACATTTGGCGAGCACAGTACATAACATGCCTCCCCTGTTGAAATATCAATTTCAGAAAAGGTGCACATTATCTCTTTTGACATCAATAACAAACAATAATAATGAAATCACATATGTATAAGTATCTGCAATTACAATGAAATAAACAATAAGAAAACATACAACTAAAATATATCAAAAGTAGTAATGCATTTCAGTTCCAATCAGTTCAAAGAAAAGAATTAAGGAGAAGCTAAGTAAAAAAAGTAAAAATAAAATTTCAAGACACACATTTTAGAATTTAGCCATATAAAAGAATATCAGTTTTCTAGGGGCAAGAGAGTAATTTTTGAAATGAATCTTTTATAGATGACAGAATGAATTTTAACATTTGCTACTCTTACTAAATTGTCCTTACCAAATAATACACCAACAATAATACCTAAAATACACTTAAAACATGGGAGAATTTCTTCTTTTAGTACAACCATATCACCAACTTTTAAGTTTTGTTTCTTTATCACCCATTTATTCCTCTGTTGAAAGGTGCTTAAATTATTTTTCCCACCCTTTCCATATGACTTATATCAGTATTGATGTTTTTTGCCAGAAATTAAATCGACTGTTTTCAACATTTGTCAAATTAGGTTCAGTAATGGCAGTTATTGGCCTACCAATAAGAAACTGTCCGGGTTTCAAAACCTCCAAAGCATCCATGTCGCTAGAAAAAGCAGTAAGAGGACGGAAATTCAAAATTCTTGCAATCTGGTGCAAAATAGCATAACATTCCTCAAAGTTTAATTTTGAGACTCCAACGACACGTTTGAAACGAAATTTAAAGGACTTAAAACCTGCTTTCTAAAAGCCGCCAAAGTTAGGTGCTCTGGGTGGAAGAAATTTCCATCAATACCCGCTTTAGATAAAAAGTTAGATAGACAGTTATCATGATTACTTACAATAAGAATCAGTCGTTTTAATTCTGAATTGGAACTTACAAAATTCTAACCATTGTGGCTGAAAATCATTTGCGATTTACATTGTCTAGAAAAGAACATTTTAAAACAAGAAATAAATGCTTCAGATGTTTGATCAGGTACAATAGCTAAGCGAACAGACTTAGTAACCATACAGAGAAATATGCAAACATAAATCTTATGACATAAACCTTTTCTCTGACCTTTATACTTTATAAAAAATGGTCCATAAAAATCCATACCTGTGCAATTTAAAGGAGAATTTACATTCAAAAGCTCTTTAGGTAGACTGTCCATAATTTAGTCATTTGTCAAAGATTTTGCTTTGAAACCGGTAATGCAAATGTGGACAATTTTTCTACAGATACTTCTTCCATTTAAAAGCCAAAATTCTCTGCGAACACAATAAAACAAATTTTGCGGGCCAAGATGCATATTTTTCAAATGAAAGTACAGAATAACAATTTAAGTGAAATTACTTTTGTCAGACAAGATTATTGGATGTTTCTGGTCAAAATTTACAGAACTATTTTGTATACGACCTTCTACTCTTAAAATTCCATTTTCATCTACGAAGGAATTCAGATTTTTAATCTTACCTGCGGGATGCTTCCTTTGAAGAAGCAATTTAACATCATCCTGAAATGCAATTCTTTGAACAGTCTTTATCAGAAATAATTTGGCACGTTGTAATTCCATGGTGGTAAGAAGTCCATCTAACTTACTTCTAGGATTTCTTGAATTGTTTTCAAACCTCAAAAGAAAACTTACTACACGAATTAATTTAGAGCAATTATTACTGATGCTTAAAAGTGAATTCAAAAAGGTAGAGTCCAAACTTAAAGCTAGTCTTATCAGATTCCTTTTTCAGTTCATGAAAATAGATATCATCAGTTGGAATGTCATTTGTATCACTAAGTTGAACAGTCACTTTCTGAAGAAATTGTGGACCATTCCACCACAAAGAGTTATCCAGAAGTTGTTGAGGAATATTACCACGTGAAATAATATCAGAAGGATTTTCAGAAGTTTTCACATGGTGCCAGGAGAAATCCTTCGTCAGCTCTAGGATGCGAGAAAATCTATTGGAGAAAAAACCTTAAGCAAATGCGGTGATGTGTTGATCCAATCAAGCCTTATAGTCGAATCAAAGTAGAGGTAGGTTTTGTCAATCTTCAGATTAAGGGATGGCAAAGCTTTGGAGATAAGCTTTGAAAGAAGTTCAGCATCACACAGTTACAGATAAGGTATAGTCACAAATTTAAGTGGAGCCACTTTGGATTTGCTGCGCAGCAATAACACCGTCACATGCTTCAAGATCATAACACAACGAAGATAGAGGACAGCACCAAAGGTATCCTTTGATGTGTCAGAGAAATCATGCAGTTCTAGCAATTTGATAGTCAGTTAAAATGTACCGATGAATTCGAGTATTTGTAAGATCATCTAATCAATCTCTCAGCATTTCCCATTTAACGTTTTCCTGATGTGGCAATTCCTGGTGCCATTCAATTTTTTGCAGTCACAATTTTTGGAGAAAACCTTTGCTTTGACTATCACTGGCCCTAGAAAGCCTAATGGATCAAACAGTTTCGCAATATCTGCCAACATAGTTCGCTTAGTAGGAACACTTGTTGATAGTGTTATAGTGAAACTGAAGCAATCTTCTTTTGGATTCTATCTTAAGCCAAGTGTTTTAACTATATCTTTGTCAGAATCACCAAACAGATAGCCTTGATCTTCTGTAGGGACTTTCTAAGAGCATTTAATTGTTTGCACACCATTTGTGCAACTCCATTCCACCAACTATTAGTAAAGAAATTAGTTCCTGTTGCAGCTTTAAAACTTGGGTAAAATTGTCTGCCCCAGAAAGAACATCATCAACATAACAATCTTTCAAAGCTACAGTAGACGCTAACAAGAATTTCTTTCTTTCGTCGGTAGCTAGTTGATTCAGCACTCTATTGGCTAAATAGGGAGCAGATATGGTGCCGCATGTATCTGCAAGGAGCTTAAGAAGGGAAGGTTCCTCACTGATTCTATTTTTCCAAATAATGCATGCCCAAATCTGCCTGTACTTCTTTTAATATCAGCGGTAAATGCAACCTTATAATTTCGAACTCTTAATAAGATGGAAAACAAATCATCTTGAACAACACCTACTTTCAGTAAACAGTTATTCAAAGATACTAGTGAAGTAGATACAGCAGAGGCATCGAAAACTACACGTAACTTTGTTGTTTTACTATCAGCTCTGTAAACACCGTGTTGATGCATTACATATTTTACATTATCGCTATTATATATTTTTTGCATATGCCCCAATTCTTCATATTCTTTCATGAAATTAAAATAGAGATTTATCATACTCGAATCGTTATTTAAGCGTTTCCATAAGCTATCTAATCTTAGTTTTGAAATTTGAAATTAAATTCCTAATTGTATATTTTCCCCTAAGAGGAAGGCTGATAGTATATTTACCATCTTTATCCTTACGATAGGTTTGCACAAAATGATTTTCGCATTCTAATTCTTCTTTACTTTTAGATGTAAGTATGTCTATAATATTTTCAACTTCCCAAAATTTCTTAACCAAATTATCCCAATTATCAACCTGCGAAATTAAACCACAGTATTGCACTTCTTGTTTACCTTCAACCGTCCAAACACAGTTTCTTGTAGAATTAACAAATTATTTATGCATAATCTGTTTCTTTTACAATTCTTAAGAATAATTTCGCCCCTATCAATAAGTCTACTTTAGCGGTTGTGAAGAAATTTGGATCTGCTAATTTGACATATGACGGGATTTCTATTTCTTCTAAATCAATGGATATTGACGGTATTAGATCAGTAACTTCTGAAATAACTAAAAAGTCCAGAGTTGCAGAAAATGGACCATCAGAGTTCAAAATAGTTGATGTACTTTTTCTTTTCACATTGAAAGCAGTGCCGGAAATCCCTGAAACCGGGATGTTTATTTTTTCTTCCTTTAACCTAGAGTATTGGTAAAATCCGAAGTCATTAGATTACACAATCTCCCTGAGTCGAGGAGAGCCCTGTCTTTCCTTACAGCTCCTGAATTGTCAAAAGCATAAAAAAACTGACGTAGCTAGAATTACCTTTTCTTCTGCTTTACGAAGCAGGAGGTCAGATGTGAGGGATTGTTTAAAGAAGAAGGCTCAGGTGTCGCGCCTGTAGGGGTAGAGCTGGTATTCATCGATGGGGATGAGACGTCGTTCACGATAGACAGCTGTGGCCTGTGCAATAAACTAGGATGTCTGGCTTTGCAATGAAAACAAGAGTGTTTCGACTTACATTGAGCGACTTAATGGAAACCCATACAATTTAAGCTGAGAGAGTTTTCTCTCACGGTTTCTTATCTTTATTTCGGTTAGAATTGCAAGAAATGGTCACATATATGCAAAGAATGATAATCAGTTTTACACAACGTTCAAGATTTGGAAAAGTTAGGTGATTTTACAAATAAACTTTTCGTTTTATTCATATGCTCATGAGCATCAGAATATTTAGATTTGAAAGGAACATTTTGACGAATTGCATTTAAAATTTGATATAATCTTTCCAAGAATTCCATAAATTAGTTCAAGTCAGGAACTTTTATCGGCCGAGGAAATTTTGAATGGCTTTCGAGTTTCGCTCTCTAGTTTCTGAAGAATTATGTTAATAACACATTTGGAAGGTCGTTGCGATCATATTTTAATACTTTTAGTACTTATTTGAGCATCAACAATTATGCGCTTGTTTTCAAATCTATTTTCTAGTGCTTTTAGAAGGGATTGATAAGTATATTCGGAAGTTTCTATCGACTTTGTTTGATTCCTTGAGCGTGAGCGTAAATAGTAGTACTTTTGATTTTCAGTTAAATTAGAATTATCATTTATTAAATTTAAGAATTGTTGCTTAAAGGAATTCCATTCTTCTATTTTACCATTAAACAAAGGTAGAGGTATTTCAGGTAACTTGATTGAAAATGCCTTATCAATGGATTTAGCACTTAAAGAATTAGAATCAAACGTGTTTAATCTAAGTTCAATCAGTAGATATTTGAGGCTTACCTATATTTGGAAGATGTCGTCTTCAATCTCGGATAGACTGTATTCTTTTTCCTCGAAATCATCATCTGGTACCGTTCTATAGATTTAATTTCGAAGTTTTTCAAATTTAGTTGAAGTTCTTGACAGAATCCCTAGATGAGTAGTTACTGCAGTTTCAGAATAATTTTCTGTTTGTTTAATGAAGGTATGCAGATTTTTTAATTGTCCTGTAATGCTGCTTTTTTTGCGGTTTAACACAACTATATCAGTTGACATTTCTATCAGATAAATGTCCAAACTACGAATTTTTCTAGTTCACTTTGGCTGTGCGGACTACTAAATATGCTGCATCCTATCGATGACTCTAATTTGCGGGGTATTTATAAAACAAGGTGTAACTAAAATATAAAAGGAATGGACTGTAAGGTGTTGAATGTAGTTAGATCTTTGAAGAGAAATGATGAAGTGATTATCCATAATAAAGCGGTTTATTTCGAATGAGCGTTGCATCACATACCATCTACCTTTCTAATCTAATTCTGGCGGGCTTTGTCCCTCGCAATTACAAAATATTAAACCTAATTCGGGGGATTGCCACATTTTGCGAGCACAGTACTTAACAGCCATCTTTAAAATAAATTTCTCAATATCTTTATTTATTTGTGTTTTAATACACCAATTACTGTTAGCTATCATCAATCTATGTTTAGTTCCATTATTCATTAATTCTTTTAATATATTACCTTCTGTAATTACATGTCCATGCTATTCATCTATAAAATGATTATATTCTTTACAAGTTCAATTATCTCTATCAATTCTTTCTTTTATTTTGTTATAGTTAAATATCAATCTAACCTATTGCTTATTATGTTTAAATGCATGTTTAATTTCAATATCTTTTATAGAAAAAATTAATATTTTTATCTAGTATAGCAGAAAATTTACATTTATCATAATTTTTACTCATATAAAGGAAATTACAACATTATGTGTCTTGCTTATTGTTTATGTTTGTTGATAAATTTAGTGTTTTATAAAGAAATTTGTAACTGTCTCTAATAATGTCCCAACCGTGTGAATTTGTCATATTATCAAGTATTATATCCCTACAAGCTTTTATTTCTTTTATTTAGTCAAAACTTGTATCGTTCATCTTTCTCATGTTAAAATCCAGGTAAAAATTGAAACTCGGTTCTAATAAATCTCTTCTTATATCTGTGATAGAAACAGAAGAGAAAATAGAGATATTTTCTCTCTTTTGTCTAAATTGTCTAGATCTAAAAAGCCAATTATCTACATTAGAAGCTTCTACTACACAATTATATTGTGAACTATTACTTTTAATTATTTGCAGAATGTTTTCATTGAAATATGATACATTAAGTCCATATGGATAAATTATATTTTAATAGTCAATAAAATGTTTTTCCCACCATAATCTGTTTTTTAAATTAGGTACTATCTTCATAGTATATAAATCTTTATTGTGAAAACCATGTGAATTAAAATGCCCAATTTGAATTTTGTTGTAAATATTTTTATTTTTCACAAAGTTTTAGTATATGATCTATACTGATAAATCCTAATATTAATAATGTTAGAAGTCTGACTTATATAAATTAAATTAGATTTTTTTTTTACATTTTACCATGTAAATACAATTATATGTTTTACAAAATATATAACTTGAATTATTATAGAATTGGTCTTCATTTACAATAATACAAGTTTTACATCTTTTATTATTACATTTCTGGAACTTCAATTAATATAAATAATCAAACTTAGAAGGATTATCTTTAGATATCATGTTAGAAAGATTTGAAACATTTTTTTTTATATATCTTGAATTATTCTTCTTAAAATATGAAGTAGATGATTGAAATTTTTTGGCATAATTAGAATTCCAAAATATCCTAGCCTTATAAGTTTTTGTAGTAATAACACATTTACCAAAACCAAACGCCTTTTTAATTTCACAATTTTACATGTCCTGTTTAGTAACATCTAGTATTTTATTGTAATTATATATATTTTTTAACTGAAGCACAGAATAATTATGATCTTCATTATCTACAGTAGAAAGTAAACTAAATTAATTTTTAGTTACAAATTCACAATTATCTTTAACTAGAAGTACGCACACGGCGTTGCCTGTATTATAATGACTTCAAAAAATATAAAAAGCCATAAAATAAAGTTTAAGGAACAAAATCAAAATATATATAACAATAAAAACTTGAAACGAAAAGACATTAAAAAGAGGACAAAGTTTTTCATGTTTTTTGTCTTCTTTTGTTGTCTTTTCGTGTCCGGGCGAATGTTATTCCAGAAGAGGGTTGCAGGTTGCGATTGTTCATTGGGGAAGGAATAAGCGGTCAACTGTTAGCCATGACAATGATCAACTGCCGAGCGGAAACAGCTGCCGTACACCAGCGGGATAGCTTCATAATCTTACCGAAAAAATTTCGAGGTGTAGTCATAGGGCTTATTAGTATTTGGTGAAGACATGGCGTTTACACATGACAATAACATTCGGAAAATTGAAAAACTATGTTTTCATCAAAACTAAATACTTTATGTGCTTTATTAAATATTTTAATTTTTTTCTACCCTTCATTTAAAGTATGTTGTTCATAGATATTCTCAGCTTGAGTTAAATTATCTAACGTAACTATTTTGTGATGAAAAATCGTTACTTATAGACAAATACTGTGATTTCAAACTATGCAAGTTTCATCTCTTAAATTAATACTAACGAATAATAAACTAAAATATATTTGTAAAAAACTGATACTTTTGGATTATATAAAAATTATCAAAATAAGCGGATGGCAATGTGAAAATAGTGCTCTACAGAAAACATCATCTGAATTATTTTAAATGAATTGATTCGATTTGGATGTCTCGAAATTTTTATTGATTTGATTATTCTGATGTAATATATGATTTCAATAACTTGAAATTGATATTTATGTGAGTAACATGAAGATAGGTTTTAGTTAAATAACTTGAAGTTTTATTATATTTGATATGTTGAAATATTTTCTGCTGATTGAATTATTTTCATTTGATGTTTGTGATTTGAATGCACAATGTTTGTTTAATTTATGGAATGTGAAGTTTTATTTGATTCGAATAACTGAAGTTCCATTCCATTGGAATATTTCAAATTAAGAATCTTAAAAACGGATGAATTTTCAAAGCTTAGAAATGTCAGAGGAGTTTTTAGAATTCCTAAATTACGAAATATATTAATAAAATAGAATCAGGATAAAATTATATGTTAGATTGGTATATTGTCAACAGTCTTCAAAAATAACTTGAAATCATAAATTATTTAACGTAAAGTTGAAACAAATTAAAAGTTTTAATAGTGAAATTCAGAAGTTCGTCACAGTTAAAGATTCTTCGAAATAGAATAGAGCGCCGGATTATGGTGTCAAATATTTACCCCATAAGAATGCACGACAATTCGAGAACTGCTGTACAAAATTACACATTTGGAAGTTCAACCATTGAATTTAATGAATCTGGTAATGGAATAATTCTGTAAAAGCTGTTCAATTGCCTAAATTTTCGATTGAAAAATATTTTGAAGATTCGTGTTTCTGGTTAGAATTTTGGAATAAGTTCCAAAACTCTATTGAGAATAATAAATCTTTATTAAAGGTAGATAAATTTTCGTATTTAAAATCACTATTTGTAGGAGATGCATAAAACGTTATCAGCTGTTTCGGACTCTCAAATGAGAATTATTAAAAAGCTTTAAATTTGATGAAAGAGAGATTCGGGTAGAGAAGAACCTGTTATAAATGCTCGTATGTCAAAAATATTGAACTTCTTCCGGTGAATGATTAGAATGATATTTATGGTCTAAGAAAGATTTGTGATACAGTTGAAATGCATATTAGAAGTTTAGCATTTTTTTAATGTCACATATGAAATGATGTATTACTTACTCTGTTTTCATTTTTTCATTATTTCCGACATTTGTGAATTATCAAACTATTTCATTATTTCAGAATATTTTTATTTTTTTTTTATTTACATATTTTTAAAGGATTTTACCACTACCAACTTTCATCTTCTTAGCCAGGATTCCGGAAATTATCAGATTGAAACTTAATCTTGAATTTATCCCGATTTTCATTTAAAGATAATTAGATCTTATTAAAAGATATGAAAATAATAATGAGATTTAATTTTTAACCCTCTGAGTGTTTCACGCGTATTTCTACGTTTACCTTGGACTACCCCAAAAGCGTAAAACACGCATTTCAACGTGTGGTCGAAAACACCCAGAAATCGGTTTGCAATGAATTTTACGTTCATTGTGAACTGTCTCTAAAGTGTAACACACGTATTTTTCCTAATTTCTTACCCCCTTTCTCGGTTTCACATCTTGATTGATTATCTGGGGAGAGCAACGGTCAGCACAATGAAGACTGATAAGGATGTACTTACTGCAAATTAGGGATGTCACAACATCCGAAACCCCACTCGCACCTGTGGTGTGGGGAATTTTAATGCTATTTGCATTGAGGTTATCTTTCCGGAAGAATTGCAGTGTCGGATGTTTTTTTTGCATTGTGTGTGTCGGAATTTAGAATCGCATTCCGGATTAGTTCGGTTTAATGTCAGCACCTCGACCACAATAATCCATCTTTATTTCATTCGGCAAGAGATAAAAAATGTCCATGTTATCTTGCTGAAATTCAAAAGTATAAAAACTCAAGGGACTATTCCCACTACTAGCATACTCTTGGTAATGCACCATTTATATTGTGAACTATATAATACAAAAAGTGAATAATGCATGCTAATTCAAATTCTAAAAATTTTCAAGAAATAATTAATATTGATTAATCTAAATTAGTATGTTAAATTCAATTTATATTAAATTTGACAGTAAACAATAATTAAAATTGTTCTTGTCTAGCTCATTAACCCTATTAAATAGTGTTTTTAATTAAACTATACTTTTCTTCTGAACGTTTTCACACTATATCATGTAAAAGATCATTCCTTTTATATAGATTGGCATGGTTGTAACTCTTTCTTAATCTAGACCTATTTCTTAATTCACCAGGCGATCATAAAAACAACAAAATGTATAAAAATTTTAGTTGCAATAATTTTCTATCTTGTTATAAATTCATGTAACCTTATTATGTCTAAACATTACAAATTACGGGTCTAAAGTATGTCAAAGACCTGCATCTGTATTCTGCTATGTACTCATCGTGTACCCTATTCTTTTGTTAATCATTACTTCTGTTGTTTTAATCTGTACTTTCATAACTTATTTTTAATAAAGTTGTTCGGGCGTAGGTCTCCGGTGCGGGGCCTCACTGGCCCCCCGGGGGGGGGGGGGGTTGGTTGATCTCTTTTCCTGCGGGCAGCCATCCAAACTGCGAAAAGAGATCGCGAGATCTCAAAAGCGGGGCTGCCTCGTAGAGTCAATGTCAATGTATTATGTTTCAAGTGCTATTCTTTTAATACAATTTATGTGATATAAGATTTTTTTCAATGCCTCAATGCTTTAAAGATCCATATCGAATGGTTCCGTAAAATAGATATTGTGGTTTAAGTAAAATAGATATTGTTTCAATACCGCATTCAAGCATAAAAATATTGAAAGCCTGGGGGGTTGCTAAGAAAATCTGCTATTTATATATAGTTGAACAGTGTTCTTGAATCAACACATTTTACCCGCATTCAACTAGTTTTATGATATTAATGTAAACTTCTTTCATATTAATAATCTCCATCTACTCATTTTTCCATTATAAAAATAGAGTAAAATTAAATTTTCGTCAAAAAATTGAGTAAATTTTAAGGTATATGAAAATGATGCATTATTTTTATTGTTCTATCTTTCAGATCAAATCGAAAATTTCAGTTTTACAATGATTATTTCATTATATAGATTTGATTTTTATTAAAAAAACTAATTTTCAGGTTTAAGTGTAATTTTTTTAGACTAGAACAGATTTTAACTTCATTATTACACTATTTAGAAAAATATCTTTTAAATTCATAAAAATTACAATGTAAAAATTCATTCCGAAAAATAATTATTATTTTATTAAATAATTATTAGTTGGAAATTTATTTTTAGGTCACTCTGAACTGAAAAATTAACGTACATGGAAATAAAAGTTAAAGAAAGTGGAAGAAAATTTTATTTTTTACATTGTAAAATATTTTCTTTTTGTTAAAGGCAGGGGAAAATATAGTTTAGATGAACATGTTATCGACTAAATTTAATGTTTGGGTGTGTGATCATATCAGACTTTTAATAATCTTATTATGAGACTGATAATATCTGCAGCCCAACTGTCTGACGTTTATTTCAATAATCAATGAAAATGTTTATCTCTTGCTTAAATTAAAAGAAGACAAAAATATTTCACAGAAAATATACGAATACTGTATTTGCGCATTAGATCCTTGAAGCACAATTTTTTTCCTGATGTGTTATTAAGCATTCTTCTATAAATGATTAAATCTATATAGCTAAATTGAATTGCTTTCGGTAAATGCCATGCCAACTGCAAGTTAAATTTTCATTAATGCTCTGAGAAAAGCAATCCACTAATATATGTTACAAACCTTTGATACATCCAGATTCACTAATAACAACTTTAAAGACTGTTCTTCCAGTAATAATAGCAGTCTCTGGCTTTGGATTATTTCAAAATATTACTGTCACATGCCAGATCATGTGTTTTATCGCAATATCTTGTGTGTGTGCTGTAATTTGTAAAGTATAAATTTTTTAATATAATTCTGATTTATATATACGTTTTATTGTCATTCTGAACTGTAATGGATAATAATGAGACTATTATTTATTTTCCAAGTTGTATGATATATTTGAATTAGATCTATAATTTTATTTTTTTTAAAAGAGTCAAATGTCAGTTTTATGTTATCTAAATTTCCTTTATATTTGGTATGAAATGGCCCAAAACTATTTTTGAATACCACACCGACAACGTCTAAGACATCTATAAATTGTGAAAAGGCAACTGAATATTGTTAGATTTTTCTCCTTATTCTTTGATTTTGCCAAGTTTGCAAAAAATTGTCTGTAGAAAATAAAATTCAATAATTTTTTTTATTTCGTAGCTAGCGCATTTTCGTAAAATTGATAGAAAAAAAGTTTGATTGTTTTTACTTTCTAGTAAACGAAGTATAATACAAAGAGAAAGTATTATAATCGTCGGTCGTAAATTTCAACACGAGATTTTGATTAATCTCCACGTTTTAGACCTCCCTGAGTCCGAAAAACACAATTTTGGAATTTTGTTTGTGAACATGGTAACTCAAAAAACGGTTAAAGCTAGAAAGGCGATATCTGGTGTATGGATTTTATACAAAATTAGTGTATTGCAATAAATTTTTGGATGAAGTCCGTAAACGGGAAATTTGTCTGTTAGGGTTCATATGAACACGATAACTCCAAAACTTAAATAGCTACATAGATAAAATTTCGTACACAGTTTCAAAAATTAGGAATGTAGGTCCGTATTAAATTTTGGACGAAATCCCTCTAAACGTTGACTGTCTGTCGGTTTCTGTAATCGCATGCTTGTGAACACTATAATTCCCAAACGCAACGACTTAGATAAATGAAATTTGGTATGTTGTCTTTTAACCCTAATTGTCCAATTTTCGTTTCAATCGGGTAAAAAAAAACCTCTAATGCCCCTGAAACTCAATATGCCATTACTTTTCGATAAAAAAAATTATAAATAAAGAATTAAATTTAATTTTGAAAAATTCGCGACTGCATGCTCTAGTACTTGGACTATAGTATCAAAGTTTCAAATTTCAGGTGAATTAAATTTCCGTTTATTATAATAGAAGATAATCTCTTGCGTACTAAATAAAGGTATATGAATAAGCTATTTCTCCCAACATTTAGTGCATTGGTTTTCTAAATGTAATCTTTAGTTTGAGGATTATTAACTCGCCCTCTTAAAAAGCATATATAACAAGTTTCAGTACAAAAGGCTTGTAGTACATTGTCTTTTTTAAAACATTATTCAGAGGTTAAGAAAGTTATTTATAACCCTTCATATGTATTAATTATTACTGGCTATTTTGGAATATAGATTATTATGTGACTATCTATATAATAAATTTTATGTGCATATAAAACGGATTAGGCCAGTTAAGCTCCGTTTATATTTCTGATCGGCTCTAAATTTTTTACCTTTTATCGAATACTAAATCAAGAAACAACATGAAAAGTTTTATAGTGCCATCAGAAATTAGTAAAATAGATATAAAAGGCATTGTTATTGATCCTTAAAATTAAGGAAATAATTTTTACATTCGTAGACTAATATGCTGACGTGTAGACTGAAAATAAATAAAGTTAAGAATATAGAAAAGGCAACTAATAATATAAAGTACAGCCAATATCTAAAATACAACTATTAATAAGCATCAAATAAATTGAAGTCACAGACATCTAAAGAATATCAACTTTCATGCAACTTCGATGATGTTCATATTTTTAGAAACTCACAACATGAAAAATAAGTAATATAGCCTTCATTTTTTTGGCCCAACGGTCTGGCATTTGTCTAGTCTAACGGTGTTTATTTTTGTCATCTGGTGTTATGGACACGGGCAGAATGAGGCATCTCGAAGACATGAAGTGTAATTTTGTCACACGACAGATGGGATCTCCGAAAGCATTAAAACCTAGTTTGAATAGGTTCCAAGCTGAATAGAACGGATTCTTGCGGTTAGCCCGCCCTCGACGGGGGTTGCTGATTGTCCACAGTTCAGAGAGGGGGGGAAGAGACTTGATCTGCTGCGCTTTTGGGAAAATCTTCTGTTGGGAGGAAGACACACTTTTAAAACAGATAAAGGTTCTGCAGCCGCCCGCTTTTCGAATCGCTTTAGAAAGAAGACTGAACCACTCAAAGGGTTAAAGATTTATTTTTTAAGAACTTTTACCTATCTTTTACAACACGTAGAATATGCCCTAGTAGCACAGTTTGTTGGCTCAAAGTTGGAAAATGGTCGGCATTGATGGCAAACGATGAGTAGTTTTGCCAACAATTAACCAACAATAACCCAATCTCAGCTTATGCGATTGTCAATAACAACTTTGGCCCAACATAGTTTGCACGTTGGGATAAATAACAATAAGAGTATTGTGAAATACAAACGCAACCGTACCGGTAAACTTTCTGCAGACTCGCTCATGTGGTGGATGGATTTTAGCAATATCTGGTAAGTTCAGTTATTCATTTCTATAATATTTTAATTAAATTTCATGATTAAACTTATTTTTATTTTTTTCAAATAATTTTTCAAACTAAAATTATGGATTTGCTATTATAATTTCTTTTCTGAAGGAATGGACTGTATTGCTGAAGAATACCGCCACGGCTTAATCAAAATTAATCTTATTTATTCGATAATATTTTAAGGTATCTGCCTATGTTTGAAGCAAATGTTCTGAAACAAGTTACTTTAAAAAAGTTGTTCTCTATTGTGCAATGAAAACATAATGTTTGAAAAATTAATTGTTCTTTTCGATGAATTGTGAAATTTAACCAAAGCAGCTAACACTATTTTAAAATTTTAGATATAACAGCTAACACTATTTTAATATTTTAAGGTATCTGCCTATTAGGGCAGGTCGAAAAAGTCGAAGTTTCTTAGATATTTTTGCGGTAGTGCGGAAAAGTTGCGAACTCCCATCATTAAAATGTGTGCAAAATCTTACAACTCTGAATTGATATCTTCTGTCGCCTCAATGGGCAGAAAGTTTTGATAATTGGACTAAAAATGGTCAAAATTCAAAAATTAATAAAATATCACAGACTTCCTTGATAGATCTGCGGTAGTGCTTAAAAGTTACTATTTATTAACAACAACACCTTTAAAAAAATTTTTGAGTTGTAGGTTAATATCTTCTGCCGCCTCAACGGCGCTGCATATTGGAAATTAAAGGCGAAATTTTTAATAAATACACATTTCACTTACCTCATTATAATGCGAATAGAAACTTTATTCAACCTTTGAAACATACAAAATTACAAAAGCACTATTTTTTATAATCTTCTTTGGACTAATATTGTGAAATTTGTTTTCTGGATTCTAGTTTAGCTCTGATAGATCTATCCCTGTTCTACGGTCCAACTCTTTTTCTTGAGGCTTCAATGACGAGTTTCACAATTCGCTCAACTGCTTGCGTGTGTGAAGGAAATTTAATAAAGTCTCAGCCGTCCATTGTCACATCGTCCTGCATCATCTTCAGAAGTTCATGACAACTGATATGTCTTAGAACTCTAGGCGGTGTGACATTACAGGCTTGTCAGTCAATGAGATCTACGTAGTCTGTAGTTGCAAAGTTAACAGCAGGATTAACGATTCTACGAACACATTTTCCTTCTGGGCCAATTTCAGAATTTATGAATATGTAACCAATGCACTATTGGATGATTTTAGCAACCTTATTTTTCTGGGATGTAACGACACATTCGTGAACACTGAAGCATTTAATGGGATAATTCGCAGGCTTGAGTTTAAACTTCATCGACCAATCCAATGGATTATCTGCTTACTTCATTTCAACGAATTGCCATTACGACAACCATTTGAGCGCAAGTCTTCTGGTCCCTCGTCCTCGTTTAATATGATTTTGTTTATAAGTGACTCTTTAGTATCTACATTTTAATATATATGTCCTAAACATGAAGTATGAATTTTAAATTATTAAATTTGTTCTCGAAGTATTGAGTTTAAAGCTATTGCAGATTATCATTTTTTCAATAAGTATTTTGTATACATCGAAGTAAGATATATTTAACTATATTATTTCTAAAATAAAACTAAAACTGTTAATGTTGACAAATGGCATTTCTTTTTCCACATAGTTTTTCTTCCCTAACACTTTAGATTCTAATTTATGTACTATGGAAAAAAGTATTCATTTAGGAAAATTATAATTCTTGTTTAACAATTGACATGGTATAGTACTGATTATCCAAATCAGTCGTGACTGAGGGAACATGATTCCATTAAGGTTACGTTAAAAAGACCATTTTCGACCAAATCTTCGAAAAAAATTTTATTGTCTTATTTAAAAGTACATACTTTTAAGATTCCAAATCTGTTAAAATTATGTTCCTACGATAATTACTTAAGGAGATATAGCTGTTTTAATAAACCGGAAGTTCATTTTCAGAGACCGGAAGTGTCCGTCAAGAGCTCAAATCAAGTGTAAACACCGTAGTTTCGTTTTGATATCTGACACTAAAAACAGTGAGAACCTCTAAAAATAGTGATAATTCATTTTTAACTTTAATTAAGTAATGTGGCTTGCATCTGGCAACACTTTTAGAACTTATTTAGCTTCCTGGAATGGCAATCTTTGATTTCATACACATTGTTTGTATACAATTGCCTCACGTTCTTTTGCGAATTCTAAAGTTGGTTTTAAGTTATATTCTAGCTTTATTTTGATTTTTTATTACTGATTTTATCTTGAAAATGCCTAAATACAGAACTAAACGTACTAAAAATCGATGTTTTCATGGGAATCGCTTTACAAATGCAAATCAATCAGTTGAAGAACCTGCAACTGCAAGTGCATCCAAATTGATAATGAATGACTGTGCAGAGCTAAAGGATGAAGTAACGAACTTAAAGGGAACAGAATCATGGACATTTTCATTTTAAATTGTGTGTTTTCTGCCCTTTGCTGCCCTCAATGCCTTAAAACTGGTTTAAAGTTGACAGAAGATTCCAGATTTGGACTTTGCTCAGACTTCACTTTAACATGCAAGTGTGGATACATGAATGGATTTACCTCAACTGCTAAGATAGGAAGAAAGTCTACCCTGAATTCCCTCTTAGTGCTGGGCCTAAGGCTTATTGGAAAAGGTTTCACAGCAGGGAAAAAACTTTTATGTACAGTGAACTTGCCTTTTATGAGCAAGTCTACATTTCCTAGACATGAAGATCAGCTGTTGAAAGCTGCTCGGTGTGCTGCTGATAAGAACATGAAAGAGGCTGCTACTGAAGTGAGAACCAAGACAAAGACATCATCTTGTGGTGTATAGGTAGACGGTACATGGCAGCGCCGTGGGCACAATTCCTTAAACGGCTGCGTGTCAGCTATCTCCATCGACAGAAAGGACTAGGCAGCAAAGGAAAATTGACTGATAAATTGATTGACAAATTACAGAACTATTATGGTATCGCGATCAGGAGTAATATAGGAAATTTACAAAACATGCAGTCAACCGTCATTGCAGCATTTTACCACTGTTGTTCAGGCAAAAACAAACAAATGCATAAACAATGCCCGAAAGGAGGCGACAGTTGGTGTAAGTATCAACGAGCTGTTCATGAAGGTAAAGTTTTTGTGGACAAATCTCCTGGCCTGCCAAATGATATCATAAATTCCATCAAGACAACCTATATGAGCCTTTGTGATAGCAATTTGCTGTCTAAATGCTTGCATGGAAAGACTCAGAACAACAATGAAAGTTTTAACAATGTGATATGGACAATTTTACCTAAAGAAACTTTTGTTGAAATGCAAAGTTTAACGTTAGGAGTTAATATTGCAGTTTTACTTTTTAATTCTGGATATTTAGGACTTCTTGATGTCTTCAAAAACTTAGGAGTGTCATTGGGACAAGAAACTGTTAAGAACTTTTCATTAATGAACTCTGAACGTGTTAAAAGTGCTAAACGTCATTCTTTACCCACTTCAAAATTTTCCAGAAAAAAAAAAGGAATCTGCCAAAAAGGCTAAATTATTGAATTTTCAGGTAAAGGAAGGTGTAACCTATAAATGTGGAGAGTTTTAACAACATTATGAAAATTTAAATTTATGTTTACTCAAAATAAAATGTTCAAATGTGTTTTCTGCAAAACTTGTTTTTTAGCATTTTCAGTTTACGCTGGCACTCACAGCTGGAATAGTTTTTAAGGTTTGTAAATGAAATTTTACTAGCATGTTATATATATTTATAGCTGTACATTTAACTAGAAGCTAAGCTTAATTTTAAAATTTTGATACTTTTTAGATTGTTTTCGGTGATTGTGTGTTGAAATATTTTGAAAAAATCAGTTCATTGTACGATAAATGACACAGTACTTTTATTTTTTAAAATTTTAAGATAATAATAGTTCAATGCACAGGTAAGTGTCTAATGAACATATGATGCAAAGAATTTTCAAAATATTTTAAGTATACTTGCTTGCAGAAGTGTTGGCGTAAATGTAAATTTTTGCCAAATTTTGGTATAAAATTGCAATTTTTTCTAATATTTTACATTTACTTGGGTTAAATCTTATATATATCAGTTATTTAAACTATATTGATGATAAAAACATTGGTAATAAGGTAATATTTTATGTTTTTAAAAAAAAGTTCTCCGAACGTAGGCAGTTACCTTAAACGAAGGTGCGGGATTCCACAGAAGCAGTTAAAACTTTTTGATTCAAAGATTGAAGAGGCGGAATACTGCCGCAAGGATACCTAAAATATAACATGCACACTAGAAGTATGGTTTTAACATATGGTGTAAGACTGACGGGGGGAAGAGAATTTTGAAATTTGTTCGTATTTTATGTTCGGATTATTTACAGAAATAGAAATGATCCAATCTTAATAATTGTGCATATGTCACACATTATAAATTTGTTACTATAAATATCTGAAAATTTCAAACTTCATTTTGAAGCAAAACATTGTTTTGACTTTTATCATATTAAAGTATGTAATTTGAATTGTTTTTTTAAAATGCTCTAAGCTACATTAAAGTGATAACAGCATTGTTTAATACAAAACGTTATGTAGAACTGATGGAATTCCAGTAGTCGAATATGTAATATTTTAGTCGTCTAATGACAATTTTAGTTTACAGATTACATGTTAAGGCATGTTGATGTTTCCTGATAAAGTGAAGTGGTCAGACTATTTTTGGTTGAATTTGTTTTTAAATAATGCTAATAAAAAGTATTAATGCAGATTCTTTTTCAATCCTCTAAACATCAAAACTGCATATTGTTTATTTAACTTCGTAGGTTCATATAGGAAAACTTGGTTGGGCCATCGTAGGTTCATATAGAAAACGTGATTGGCCCATCAGTTAGCAACTCAGTTGGGCGAACTTTGGGGAATGGTTGGTTGTTTAACCGTAAGACAGAGTGCCACTCCGTATCGTTGGCCAACCGTTCATGGAAACGTTTTGCCAACTGTATGCCAACGACTTGTGCTACTTGGGTAATGATTACAAACGAAACAATTGTTTTACACAAACATTAATTGACTTCACCTGTTGACTAATCCACCTTTACTTGTTAGGAATTCTGTGAGTGGTAGTACAGTATGGGATATTACGAATTAGCTTTCCATTTTTGGGAGTTTATTAAAGAGATAAAATGTAAATGTTTATATGATTTTTGTAGGAAAGCTTTGTTTTTCACTTTGATTCATATAATGTTGGAAAATTTAATATGACACTTATAAACTCTGTGTTTGTATTTGATATTTGTGTATTGTGGTACATGGATATAATGAGTAGTAGATTTATATAATGAGTAGTAGATTTATATAGTGAGTAGTAGAGTTATATAACATTTAGTGATAGCATAGTGTAAAGGATACCTGATTTCTTTCTTATTTTAAGTAATTTACCTCACTGTTAGCAGATGTGAAGTAAACAGTGTTCTAATCTACAGATATGACCAACGTTTCTAGTTCTTTTCTACAGTAACAAGTTTAGGAGTGAATCTATTCTATGTGTTTTGTTTTCCTGAGTTGGGAAGTGCAAAAATATTTCTGACTTCCTTTAACATTTGAGGTGTTAGAGTTTCTTCCTTTTGAAACAGTTTACACGTATCTTTCACGCACAACACATTACACGCTTTAAATGTTCATGTTTAATATATATATATATATATATATATATATATATATATATATATATATATTATTTTCTTTTTGTATCACCTTATATTTCATTATGTCTAAAGTAAAATTTTTATTTTATTTTGTGTATGTCTGAATCGTCATGTCAGTTTTGTGTAATTGTAACTCCTCGTTATATTTTATTTTTTTGACTTGTGCTTTGGCATTAGGTGGATGTGTTTTGTTTTTATTTTTCTTATCGTAGATGAATTGCTTTGGAACTTGGGAATAAGTTTTAAAACCACATGTACTTGAGAAATTTTTCAATTTGCCTTTAGATATTGAGTGTATAAACACACACTTAATGATTTTATTTCTTGGTTTGCCATGATTGTCTGGTATTATGATCTACTTTGTATATTATTGTATGCTTTTCAATGTTATAGGTTCATTTATATATCAGTTTATTTCAGTATTATAGAGATTTTATATTTCTTTATTATTATTCCTTCCTCCCCACAGGATATGTTGTTTGTGTATTGTGTATTGCTACTACTTTTATATTACTATTGAATTTTTTTATTTGTTTCACATGGATTGATAACATACTTGATTTCATCAAGCAAAAAAATTTTACGTTCCCTTAAAAAAATTTATGAAGGGTATGGATAATTGTTAAACTCAGGAGAACTTAATGATGCCACAATAGAACTGCAAACATTAATCATAAATACTTGTAACAAAAGTTGCAAAATCACAAAGCAGCTACTCATAACAAAACCAAACTGTGGACAGAGCAGCTCGAAATTCATAAAAAGAAAGTTAGAGAACTAAGAAGGAGAGCACAACGGGCGCCGGAAATTGAAAGGCCAGCAAGATTCCAAGTCTTTAAGAAAGAGAAAGCGAAGTACAAAAGACATATTAAGCAAGCAAGGAATATGGGTTGGAGAAAATTCTGCAGCGCAGCCTCCCGTCCGCAGTACAAGGCGGCGCTTCGAAAATCAGTTTTCCCATCTCAAATCTCGTACTTGATAAACGGAGACCCAAAGGGAAGTCTGCAAAAGGCAGCTCAAAACATCCTGGAACAGATTTTCCTTTCCCCTGCCATTCCAACAAATTACAATCTAACCACCTCAACACAGCCACCTGATACTCCATTCTTCCCCCAAGAAATCTCGGCGGTAATAGAACATCTTCCGTCAGGCAAAGCCTCGGGTATAGATGGAATCGACAACCTCCTAATTAAAATCATTCATAAGCGCTTCAATAATATCTTTCCAACCTTCTTCAACAAGTGTCTGCACCTAAGCTGCTTCCCTGATTCCTTGAAAATAGGAAATATTATCTTACTAGCTCTTACCCGCGAAAAATTTGAATTATTCTTTTTTTTAATTCACGAATGTAAATGTTTTGTTGCATTTTGAAAGGGGAAAGTAAAAGTTCTGACGGTTGATAATACTTAATTGGACGGCTGACAGGAGTGTACTGTACATGTATGCTGATATAGTTATGTAAATTGTTTATCTATGATAATATACTTTTGTATACCACGTTATTTACACGGATGTAGAGGTTGTGTGGGCTGTACACACGTGAACAGGCCACATATAGTTTCCCATGGGAAAAATATGGTTTTTCCAAATATACGCCTGCCACTTTCAGTGTCCGGCCCTGAGCCTCGCAAATGATATTTTTACAGGGATTTGTTACCTTTTGAATTGAGATGATAAATCCTTCGGTGTTATCGGAAGGCGTGGAATTAAAATACACTCTCTTCTCCCTATATCTGTCGTAACAGTAGCTTTCACGACGTTTGTACCTAGGTGTGTAATTTGTAACCGTGTGCCATGCGCAGTCTGGGTATATCGAGGTTATGTATTAGTAGTACTGGCACACCGACTATCAATCTAGGATTGTCGGAAGGTGCCCCTGACAATTCTAAGATCTTGAAGAGCTCTACAGAATATGATGCTCTTTATTAATGCCCATTACCGTAACTACAGAAGGATAATTTGTAATATCTCACTGTGAAAATTAAACAAAACATCGAGAGAATAATTCATTCACGTCATTGGATCACTGTGTAACCGTATTAAAAGCTGTAAATACTACCACAAGAGAAAACCGGAAGTGTAAAGTCTCCTTTGTTGTTTATGGTCAAAGAAAGCAATATTTTCTTATATTAACTTTAACACTGGCAAAAGCCCGCGCGCGAAACAGTAATTTGGCTTGAATTTATTTCTATAAGAATAAAAAGTATTGTTAGAAATTAGGTTAAAAAATAATTGTAAACCTTTATAGCAATCAGAGAAAACACTTCATCGCAATGGAATTAATAGCATTAAGAAGATCATTTTCTGGTCTTTAAAATGGCATAAAAATAATTGTTGTCTAATAAAGATTTCAGAAGCTATTGGCAAAAAACGTCTAAGCATTAGGCTTAAAAGTAATTAACTATCTTAAGAACTAATTAACTCTGAAAGTTGAAAATAACGCCTTTGACCTAAAAATATGCTCTAGAATATCGTGTGTAAATTTCACGTCACTACCGTTCACCGTTTAGGAAGAGTTCTTGTGAACGACCGATCTGTCTGTCTGTCTGTCTGTTTGTTAAGCTTTCAAGACCAAACCACAAAACCGATTTGGATGAAAATTAGCTGAATTGTAGCTTGAAACCCAAGAACGGACATAGGCTAGGTGAAATCACGTTAAATTAATTATTTTTGACTACAGATTAAAAATAATTAACAAAGAAAGCCCATTGACTAAGCGATTCGCGATTAAGATTTTTATTTTTCAATCTACGGTCACGTGATCCTTCAGGAATGCGAAAACATATGGAATAAATTATTTTTAAAATCAGCTATCACGTAATCCTTTTTTCCGCTGTAACTTCGGAACAAATTGTTCGATACATATTATTTTTATACCGTCTTAAAGATAAAAATTTTACCTTTTCAATGATATTAATTTTACTTCTGTGACATTTTTCAGTCAATTTTTATTATTTTTAAAATTTTACGTGCAGACGATTTTGAAATGACGCAAATTTATACCTACTTCGCTGCTAGGAAACGGTTAGACTTTCAACTAATTTATCTTTATTTCTGAAAATTTTTCTTATGTTTATAAATATCTATAAAACAAGGCAGAAATTACATGTATCTGTCTGTCTGTCGGTCGATTGGTCGGTCACAAGAACTCCTCCTAAAAGGTGAACGTTAGCGACATGAAATTTACACACAAGGTGCTATTTTCAACTATCAGAGTTAATTAGTTCTTAAGATATTTAATTAAATAACGAACATTAGCCGCTTTTAAGCCTATTGCTCAGACGATTTTTGTCAATAACTTCTGAAGTCTTTATTAGACAACAATTATTTTTATGCCATTTTAAAGACCAGAAAATTATCCTTTTAATGCTATTAATTACATTGCGATGAAATGTTTTCTCTGATTGTTATTAAGGTTTAAAAATATTTTTGTAACGTAATTTCTAACAAGTATTTTTATTCTTATAGAAATAAATTCAAGTCAAATTACTGTTTCGCGCGCGGACTTTTGCCAGTGTTAAAGTTAATATAAGAAAATATTGCTTTTTTTACCATTAACAACAAAGGAGACTTTACACTTCCGGTTTCCTGTTGTCGTAGCATTTGCAGCTTTTAATGCGGTTACACACTGATCCAATGACGTTAGTGAATTATTCTCTCGATGTTTTGTGTAACTTTCACAGTGAGTTGTTACAGAATATCCATCTGTAGATACGGTAATGGGCATTAACAAGGATGATCATATACTGTAGAGCTCTTCAACATCTTAGAATTGTCAGGGCACCTTCCGACAAGCGTAAATTGATAGTCCATGTTCCAGTACTACTAATACATAACCTCGATATACCGAGATTGCGCAATGGCACACGGTCACAAATTACACACCTAGGTCCAAACGTCATGAAAGCTATTGTTATGACTGATATAGGGAGAAGAGAGAGTATTTTAATTCCACGCCTTCCGATAATGCCGAAGGATTTATCATCTCTGTTCAGAAGGCAACAAAACCCTTTATAAATGTCATTTGTCAGGCTTAGGCCAGATACTGAAAGTGGAAGATGTACATTTGGAAATCCATATTTTTCGCATGGGCAACTATACATGGCGTGTTCACGTGTGTCCAGCCCACACAACCTCTACACCGTGCAAATAATGTGGTATAAAAAAGTATATTATAATTGATAAACAATTTACATAACTATATCAGCATACATGTACAGTACACTCCTGTCAGCCGTCCAATTCAGTATTATCTCCGTCAGAACTTTTACTTTCCTCTTTCAAAATGCAACAAAACATTTACATTCGTGAATTAAAAAAAAAATAATTCAAATTCTTCGCGCACGAAGTCGCGGGTAACAGCTACTAATATAATAAATGCGAAAGTGTGTCTTTCTTTCTGTCTGTCTGTCTGTTTGTTAAGCCTTCACGACCAAACTACCAAACCGATTTGGATGAAAATTGGCAGAGTTGTAGCTTCAAACCCAAGAACGGACATAGGCTAGGTGAAATCACGCTAAATTAATTATTTTTGACTACAAATTAAAATTAGTTAACAAAGAAAGCCCATTGACTCCGCGATTCGCGTGAATTTTATTTTATTTTTCACTCAACTGTCACGTGATCCTTCAGGAATGCGAAAACATGTGGAATAAATTATTTTTAAAATCAACTATCACGTAATCCTTTTTTCCGCTGTAACTTCGGAACACATTGTCGGATAAAAGTTAATTTTATACCATCTTAAAGATAAACATTTTACCTTTGCAATGATATCAAATTTATTTCTGTGACATTTTTCATTCATTTTTTATTAATTTTTTAAATTTTACGTGCAGACGATTTTGAAATAACGCAAATTTATAGCTACTCAGTTGCTAGGAAATGGTTAGACTTTGAACTAATTTACCTTTATTTCTGAAACTTTTGCTTATATTTATGAGTATCCATAAAATAAGGCAGAATTTACATGTATCCGTCGGTCGATTGGTCGGTCACAAGAACTCCTCCTAAACGGTGAACGGTAGCGACGTGAAATTTACACACGGCATTCTAGAGCATATTTTTAGGTCAAAGGTGTTAGTTTCAACTTTCAAAGATAATTAGTTCTTAATATATTTAATTAAATAACGAACATTAGCCGCTTTTAAGCCTAATGCTTAGACGTTTTTAGCCAATAACTTCTGAAATCTTTATTAGACAACAATTATATTTATGCCATTTTAAAGACCATGCTATTAATTCTATTGCGATGAAATGTTTTCTCCGATTGCTATAAAGGTTTAAAAATATTTTTTAACGTAATTTCTATCAATACTTTTCATTCCTATAGAAATAAATTCAAGCCAAATTACTGTTTCGCGTGCGGGCTTTTGCCAGTGTTAAAATTAATATAAGAAATTATTGCTTTCTTTGACCATAAATAACAAAGAAGACTTTACATTTCCGGTTTCCTGTTGTGGTAGCATTTACAGCTTTTAATACGGTTACACAGTGATCCAATGACGTTAGTGAATTATTCTCTCGATGTTTTGTTTAATTTTCACAGTGAATATTATATAATATTCTTCTGTAGATACGGTAATGGGAATTAACAAGGAGCATCATATTCTGTAGAGCTCTTCAAGATCTTGGAATTTTCAGGGGCACCTTCCGACAAGCCTAAAATGATAGTCGGTGTGCCAGTACTACTAATACGTAACCTTGATATACCGAGACTGCGCAATGACACACAGTGGCAGGCGTACATTTGGAAAAACCCTATTTTTCCCATGGGTAACTATATGTGGCCTGTTCACGTGTGTACAGCCCACACAACCTCTACATCCGTGGAAATAACGTGGTATACAAAAGTATATCATCATAGATAAACAATTTACATAACTATATCAGCATACATGTACAGTGCACTCCTGTCAGCCGTCCAATTAAGTATTATCAACCGTCAGAACTTTTCCTTTCCCCTTTCAAAATGCAACAAAACATTTACATTCGTGAATTAAAAAAAAGGAATAATTCAAATTCTTCGCGCACGAAGTCGCGGGTAACAGCTATTTGAACAATAAAATAAACTTCATCGCGAATCGCGGAGTCAATGGTCTTTCTTTGTTAACTAATTTTAATCTGTAGTCAAAAATAATTAATTTAACGTGATTTCACCTAGCCTATGTCCGTTCTTGTGTTTCAAGCTACAACTCTGCCAATTTTCATCCAAATCGTTTTGTTAGTTTGGTCGTGAAAGCTTAACAAACAGACAGACAGACACACTTTCGCATTTATTATATTATTAAGGATTCCAGAAAGGAGGAAAAGACCAGCGGCTAGCCTCCTCTTATCGTCTTATTTCACTCTTACCGACAACAGGGAAGGTGCTGGAGAAACTTATGACTCAGAGGCTGACTTATCTTCTGGAGTCCACCAACAGTCTGAACGACCGACAGCATGGCTTCAGAGAAGGCAAGTCTGTGGATACAGCCATCAACTAGCTATTTACAACTTGCAACATCGAGCCATACTTAAGAATTCGGATGTCAGCGCTTGTCCAGTTATCATAAATAGGCTGTGACATCGAGCCATACTTAAGAATTCGGATGTCAGCGCTTGCCCAGTTATCATAAATAGACTCTTTCACAGCCTTCTTCAAAATAGGAAAATGACACTACTGACCCCACAAGGTAGGGCCACAAAGGAACAAAAGCAAGGCTGCCCTCAAGGTTCGTGCAGTGGCCCGGCCCTGTGGAACCTCGTAGCCAACGAAATACTCAATCAAGTCTGGCCAGATAACGTCCATATACAATCCTTCGCAAATGATTTTGTGCTGGTCATTGAAGCGGATACAAATAAAAGCCTTGTAGCAGACACGCAAAGTGCAATAACCCAATTCAGCTCAGAAAATGAACTTGCCATTTCAACAGAAAAAACAAATTATATCTTATTCAGCAAAATGGTAAGAAGTTCCAAGATCACATTTAAAGGGGTATAAAATAAATAGAGTTAAATCTTTTAAGTACCTAGTGATACACGTTGATTATCGACTCAATTGGCTGGAGCTCATTAATAAGCAAGGAGAGAAAGCCAATAAAATGCAGCAAAACCTCAAAAAAAATCACGGGTGGAAATTGGGGAATCTCTCAGATACACAGATGGACTCTCTATAAAACGGTTATTGAGAGAATGCTGGCCCACGAATCTTCAGCTTGGTGTCTAAATCCAACATTCAAAATGAAGAGAAAACTTTCTTCGATTCAAAGACCATACCTACTCCATATATCGGGAGCTTATAGCACCACCCCAACGGCAGCGTTACAAACTATACTCGGCATCCCACCCCTACACATGCAATTACAATTCGAAGCCAGGTTTACACAATTTATCGTCTAAGAATCACTCTTCCCCCTATCATTACAAATATCCAACCGCAAGATTTGGAGATGAAGGCAACAGGCTGGTCCACTCATCCTTCAGAGCATCTCAAACCGAACCAAATCTCTTTTGTAGACGGAGAAGCATATATAGCCCGAAAAGACGTTATAAATATTTTCACAGATGGCTCGAAAACCGAACACGGAGTTGGAGCTTCCTTCTGCGTCTCGACCAATGACATCTGGGCCTACCAGTGGTCTTCTAAACTCAACGACAACAACACCGTATTTCAAGCTGAACTCATTGCACTTCACGAAGCAGTAATATACGCATCTCATCTGCCAAACCACAATACCTCTAAAATACACGTAGACAATAGAGCAAGTATCACGGCATCTTCGAATTCAAAGAGCACAAACGAAACAGCAAGAAAAATTTTCAAAATCTTCCTTACAAATCCAAGAATAAAAGTCTCTTGGGTTAAAGCGCATGCAGGCAATATAGGCAATGAGAGAGCAGACGAACTGGCAAAAGACGCAACACAACATGGGCAACCCTATTCACACACTAAGCTTCCTAAACCGCACATAAAAGTCCTCCTCCGGAAGAGGATGCTTGAGGAGTGGCAAACCTTATGGAAGAATGGCGATACAGGCAGGAAAATCTTTAACATCATGCTCTAAGTTAGTCTCCGTCCCACTAACTGGTTTAGAGAGGATGTTATCTTCTTCTCTCAACATGGACCTTTCCCTGTCTACCTCAAAAGGTTTCACCTGTCTGACAGCGATTATTGTAGTTGTGGTGGAATTGGCACGGCACTTCACTATGCCACGGACTGTATTTATACAGTGTCTTGGCATATGAGGAATCCAGCGCCAAACTTCGAACAAGAATGGCTGAAAAAGTTCGCCAATAACCTCTTCTCCAGGCATAAAATTCGTGTGATTATCAAATTCATTAGCGAAAACAGAGATATTTTCTGGCCTCCCTAGCCTTCAACTTTCAAGCGAGCTGAACTTAGTAGCTCAATTATCGGACATTCCCTAATTCAAATAATAGAAATGTATAACATCATCTAAAGAAAAGACTATTACGAACTTATAGTGTAAAAGTGAAAATGCCTGTGCTGTACATAGTGTATATATTTCCTTCTTTTTGTTTATTTTGTTTTTCTTAAATAAAATTCCCGTGTCTTGCCCATCAAACCGTGCAGTGACCTGTATGGTCACAGGTACGGGGGTAAGAGACGGCGTTCTGTTCTGTCACACTCTCAAAATTATTAAATTAGTATGTACTTAAAAAAATTAATTCACAAACAAGTTTTAATTTTTTTCAATGTAAACTCTGCATTGCTAAATTTAACTGCCACAATAAGCCGTGCACTATTTTACTTCTTTATTCAAACTCCTAGGTTTAAGAAAACGCAATTTAGAAATTCTCCCTCGTGTTGTTAGATTTTCATCGCCCCCCCTCCACTTTCCCACTGCCTTTGCACTTGTGAATTTCTTGTTTCAGGCAATCACATTTGACCATATGGTTAAAAAGCATCTGGATTCAAAAATCCCTTTTCTAAACGAGAAAGTATCTTTGAATTAGTGATTCTGTCCTCCTTTCACTTTTATGATAAGGTCCGCTTTTGTTACAAGATAAGACCTCCCATGTGACATCCTGTGAAAGAAAATTTCACTTTGTCGCTCAGCTGCTCATTACTGGGACACATTCTGTGATCTTTTGACCATTTTCGATCCAGATCAATTTCCAGTTTACAGTTTTTAAGACCATAAATCAAGTCGAACCCATGTTCCCCAATTAAAATAGAAATTTCCATTGGTTCTTGTATGGTTTGGGAACCGCTTATAGAGAGTCACAATGACTCTTGACCCAGGGACGTGTTAGTGGTGTTATATATGGTTTGGGGTTGATACAGTTAACTTAGACTTGACCAGTCAAAAACATTTTGCTTTGCGTTAGCAAAAGGGATTATCTTGGCGAGTCTGTTTGCCATCTGGCGATTAAATTGCCACCATTGGCGAAAGAGTAAACAATTAGCCTGTTACGCACAGCTTCGGGGATTGGCATGAATGGCTGGGTGTTGGCGAGATTCTGAGGGAGTTAAAATGCGGGAGATTTAACATTCAGTGAGAGATTTGGCTCTTAACCTTCCTTTATTTTTTTTGGAAAGGAGTCGGCTAAAAGGAGCGATGGATTTGTGTACTGACTTGGAGATCGCAAGTGGAATGTAGTCTCGAGGAATAAAAAAAAAAGGAGGTGAAAGGTAGAAAAAGGTCAATAAAAAAGGATCCTCAAGAGATTTGATGAAAATGGTGTAAAAATTGAATTTTCGTTCCATTTCTTTTCGGAGAATGGTAGCCTGCCAGAGTCCGAGATTAGGCTTAGGCCTCTGAAATGAAGAAATTACATCGCCTCGTGTTCCTGTATCCTGCTTTGGCACGAGTGAATTCTGACGCCAGACTATATATATATAGATCTTTGAATCGGTCATTAAGAAATGCAAGACGCAGTTGGGCACCGCTCCCTAGGGTCGCAGGATCTATCTGGTTTTGACGACATACTGTGCCTCCAGCAGCACTCCCTATCGCCTAATTTTGCCATGCCTGGCGGATTATTTTAGTGCGGAACCCTTTTTGTTTTCCGGCCACTAGTTGCAGCCCCGATCTGCTCCCTATGCTATTGGAAAGTCGTCGAATTTGTCAGCGGATCAACAACAAATAATGAACTTAACTGTGATGCCTAAAACTTATGAACTTATGAAACAACGTGTTGCCCCAGCTTCTTCTGAATGCCTCCAACCCCCAGACAAGATAAGCACTTTCTATTCCTTTGTATTTTTTAGAGCTTAAATTATAAATAATAGGAAAGGAGAATATTTATTTTGAAATATACAACGCAGAGATTCAATATTGCTGTGCTGAATTGTGTAATACCAAACTAAAATGTAACATTTGCTAGAATTTTCCTTGGTGCAAAATTAAAAGAGTAAAATTTCAAGGATACTAAATTTAATTGTGATGTTTTGATTCCTGCATTCAATTGAAAGGTTAGTTTATTAGTCTTAAATATAAAGAGCAATAATTTCCTTGGTGCTAAATTTAAATGGTAAAATTTCAAGGATGCTGAATTTAATTGCAATGATTTGTTGCTGAATGTAATTGATAGATTTATATGTCAGCTTAAATGTAAATATCAATAATTACATTGGTACTAAATTTAAATGGTAAAATGTCATTGATTCTAAATTCCATTTTGAATGTTGATTTTCTGCCAAAACAAATGATAATTAAAATTTAAACTTCAGACCTACCGGATGTGCATCCAGAGTTTAATATAAGATAACTTTGGCTTGTTGACTTATACAGTAATAAATCAGTGGGAGTATTTAGAACACATTTGTAATGCATTAAAAGTTCTGATGTGTTATTGAGAAACATATCTTATAGTCTGAAGGAACTTAGCAATAGGTTTTGATAAATTGGTTGTGTTTTGCAAATGAGCAAGTTCGAATCAATTTCATGTATGTTTTTAGTTGGAAAAATTAATTTGGATGAACTAAAGGTGTAAAATGCTTGCAAATAATGCATATTTGCCTCACTAAATTATATGAGTTGATAAATTTAGGCATTGTTTTCATTGCATAATTTTTTTTGTTTATATTTACTATTTACAAATTACAAATTATTGACAAGATGTGTGGCAAGGTTGAAGTGTTTATGTGTAGATGTTGTTGGACGTTTTTTTGACGACCCTTCTGAATTAGTAATTTATTATTGCATTTTCATTACTCATTAATCAAGAGTCTTAAGTGTATGGTTTCCAGTGTCTAATGATCAATAAACGTTTGGACTTAGAAAACCTATATATGTGGATGTCATTCTCTTGCATGCAGAGTCTTGAAGTGTGTATCCATTAATCTAGTGTTTTCCTTTTAACTCTAAAATTGAACCTGGGCCTTGTTTTTTTTAAAAAAAAGGGTTACACAGCACAACATTGATTAGAATCTTTACTGAGTTTAAATTTCTAGAGAGTATAACAAATTATTTTTCATAAGCAGTGGTTATTGTTGGAATCAGCATTTAAATTTGACAATTGATCTTAGGTATTGGTTATAAGCAAAAAGGAATAATTAACTAACTAAATCAACACAACACAAATTCGCTACCAGGTGGCGTCACTTGCATGGAATTCAAATTTCATTAATTGATTGGCTGATAATTAAGTTCTAAAAATATTTGAAATAGTGTGCTGCCATGGCGAGTCCCAAAGCGTACAAAACTCTAGAACATCAGAAATCAGTAAAAAAAAAAGAAAAAAAATCGACTACAAAATTCCATTTTTACAAAATCCATTTTTGTTAAAAAAATTGCCTTCTGTATATTTTATTATATCTGAAGGAGAAAAATAAATCCAACATCATCATTACTGGATGAATGGAATACGCAACAGAAATATCTATATATTTAAAATAATTTGGTGAAAAAAAACCTTCACAAAGTCCGCCAGCCTCAACCACTCGACCGATTTTGACACTTTGTTTTCCATTTGAAAGGTTATGACATGTAGTTATGTCATCAAGGGTCGCCTGCCCACTACCCCACCCCACCCCCAGTTTCGAACGAAATCGAAAAATCTCTTTCCTCCTGTACATTCTCTATGGGGGAAAACCTTTGGACAGTTCGCCAGCAACATCCACCCGACGGATTTTGACAATTTGTTTGTTAATTGAAAGGTTATGACGTATAGATGTGTCATCAAGGGTCGCCTGCTCCCCACTCACTGCCACTGGGCTAAGACCCTACAACATGCATCAAATAACCCAAACCCATAAATTACTGATAATTCAATATTTTAAGCACTTTTTTCTTCTAAAATTCTATTGATAGATATGATACACATTTTAAGTAGCAAAATATGAACACTCGTTGTTATGCAAGCATTGGTGGATAAAACCGGAGCGTTTCCATCGGTGAACCAGGGTACGCGCGGGCCGAGAACCGGTAACACAACTTTATCTCGCCAGTGTTATCAGTGCCATTAAAGAATACGGGATCATGTGTTGCCTCACAGCTACAGCGTTCGCACGTGGGTACATACTTTAAGTGCGATCCACCAGTAGATAGCTTACGCGCCGACGTGAATATATTAATGCACTATCCTTCTCATTTGGATTAGTGCTTTCTAACCGTAACAAGTAAGTTTCCTGAATGTTTTTCTAATGCAATAATTATTAATTTTAATTGGGGTGGAATGCCGGTTTCGATTTTTCTGACGCCTATTCTAACAAATACAGAAATTTTTTGAAAGATATATATGAATATAAATTTCAGGTTTTTTTCATTCAAATTCCTGTTTCTTGCCTATTTTATTTTTCTTCTGGTTAATTTTTTTCCAAGATTGATTTATTAAATTTTTATACTGTTGAAATTTTTATAAAAAATACTGTTGAAATAATACTATAAAATATACTGTTGAAATTTTTTTTAAAAATATATGTTTACAGTTTAATTTTTTTTTACACTAATATCACTTTCACTTTTGTTTGGCACAGCATAGTCAAATTCATGGTTCTTCCTCCTTAAAACTCCCAAACAAATTCAGTTTAATTTGAAAGATGAACTCGGCTATAAAAATAAAAGGCGAGGGAAATTTTATGAAAAATGTTTGTAGTTTTAGTGTATTAATATTTTGTATGGAGACCTTTTACAATATTTTTTGATTATTATTTTAAATGAAAACTTGTCACATTTTTATATTTTAAATTCTTTTCATGCATCATCATTATCATGAAGGAGCCCTAGCAGTGGTTGATTGCAAGTTAGTCAAGCCAGGAGCTTCATTAAACTCTGCTAATGCAGATGCGCTCAAAGATCATAGGGAACGTAGATATTTCAATCGCAAAACGAACAGTTTTGCCAAGCCCGTGATAGCCAGTATAGTTACTGATGCAGTGTATCAGAAAATCATGCATAAAGAAACCTCTCAGGAAGCCTGGGAAGCTATATAACAGCTGTTTGAAGCCACATCAAAAGACCAGCGGTTTGAAATTTGAAGAGAATTTTTTTCTTTTAAATAGTCACTTGGCGATGAAGTTTCTACACACATTCCTAAACTCAAGTGTCTGTGGAATGAGCTGAATAACGGTCTCAAAGATAGAAGTGAGCACGAGTTACCTAATCTAACGTTAGTGTGTAAAGTTTTAAATATTTTGCCAAGCAAGTTTGAGACATTGAAGTCCAGTTGGATGTTGATAAACAAAAATGAGGAAAGGTCTTTCGATGAGCTTACAAATTAACTGTGCGTGTTTTAAAGAAATTTTTCTAAGTATGAAACTAACGATAAAAATGCCCAAGAAGCTTTGGAGCTACAAACCATGATGAGCAGAAGCACGATATTAAGGGCAGATTCCACAAACAGTCAAGGAAAGGAGACACCTGCAACTATTTCTACACGAGAGGACACTGAATGAAAGACTCCAGAAGTGGATTTCCGATGGAAGACTGAGCAGAGACCATCGAATGTACTGCATGGAAAAATGGAGACTGCAATATGTCTATGCGGCTGTGTTATTCTATTAATTTAGGCAAAGCAAAAGCTGCTATTAATTTATTACAACATTCCGCAGCTAAGTTATAGCCGGACTTCCTATTAGTACAGGGACAATATATAGGCATGGTGGTACTGTGCTAGGTCTGCCATCAATTTGGAAAATATTTACATGAAAAACTTAAAGGCTGCAATTTTTATTCCATCCAGAATGCCCATAGTCGTTTGACAAAAAAGCAAACATAATTGCTATTAAAATTCATGCAGACACACAATCAACCACTTTAATTTCTGATTATTCTTCACCAAAAGAAAATGTTGAAATTACTTTAAATGAAATACTGGAGGATATTATGGATGAAAAATATATAATTGGAGCCGCTTTGAATGGCTATCTTCCAATGTGGGACTATAGGGATGAAGATACGAGAGGAGTTGGTATTTTGGATTTTATCTTGGTGAATAATCTATATTTTGAAAATGCTCCTACCACATTATTAAATAGTAATTGATCAATAGGTTGGCTTGACTTAACATAGTGTTCAAGTAAATTAATAGAAAATCAAGACAAGAGGGAAGTATTAGAAGTAGAAACAAAGAGTGATCAGAGAAACATCAAGATTAAGTTAGCAACGATAGTAACTCACCATTTTTTCAGCCGCTTTAAAACATTACACGGAAACAACAAAAAAATATTAAATTATTTAAACAAAAGTCCAAAATCTTATTGTGAAAGTAGAATTTTGTGATGATGTGGCAGCTATTAATAGAGTTGCATTATCATTACAACAAATCATTATAGATATTTGCTTGGCGAGTTTTAAAATTAAAAAACAAAGTATAGCTAATAATCCTATTTGGTGGAACCAAAAACTGGAAACAGAAAATGTTATCGACGAGAGGGTGTTTTACCTACTGCGCATTCAGTTGTGTTGAAAATCAGACTTTTAAGTTCAGGACTGATATTGGTATAGATGAGAGTGAAAGTTCTATCCTTTCGGAGCTGGAAATCATACTTTTCCTCATAGGTTGACCCCACATCCGAATCGACTGGTACAGTCTTTATAATAATTTGCCAACATCCATAATGCATAAGTATGATTTGCATGTCACGCTTCCACGTGTTCCAGTTATTTGGCGTCAGAACTGAAATTGAACTATTAACCTCCATCTCTACTGCCTCTTAACTGCTATTTCACCAACAACTGATCTAGACTGGATCCTCAGTAAACTGGAATTATCATGGAACTGCGTGACTTAGGAGAACTTCGTAGACTACCTTTACAAAAGGCGTGGGCTGGGCACATAACCATTTTGTT
This sequence comes from Araneus ventricosus, assembly GCA_013235015.1. Lineage (NCBI taxonomy): Eukaryota > Metazoa > Arthropoda > Arachnida > Araneae > Araneidae > Araneus > Araneus ventricosus. The sequence goes on from BGPR01000692.1 coordinate 158,826, forward strand.
ATCGACGAGAGTGTGCAGTGTGTCCCTTTTAGCAGAGTTGAGAGTGAAACTTTCTTAGATGTGGAACAGTTACGAGATCAGGGTTTCTTAAAAATTATATATTATTTATTCCAAATCATAATACTCTTCACTGGCGAAACCAAAACAATAAAATAAGTTTTTAAAAATGCACCTCTAATAAAGAAAACATTGCCAGAAAACATGACCCGATATCGTGCACGTATATCACTCTCCCGTTCTCATATCCAACTGACAAAATTATGTCCACAAGCCGTCACTGTAGTTGCTAATCAAAAACCCGTTTCATTTGCATTCAAAGTATTGCCAACCGCAGATGACTAAATGCGCACCGATCGGGCTCGAATAATTCGAGATCATTGTATGGAATTTGAAAAATACCTAGGGACACTAACATCGGATCCAAATATAAATTTATTGCTAAGTTTCTACAAAATGTCTAATAGAAAAGAAACGAGTTCAGGCTTTGAGAAGAAGAGCCTAGCGCTCTCAAACTAATAAAGTTTAAAGATTTCGAATTTGGAAAATAGAAAGGGCGAAATTTATCTATGCAGTTAGAAAAGCTAAGATTAAAAATTGGAAATCGAAGTACAACTCGGCCAAAATTATATACGGTAAGCAGTATAAATTTGCATTTAGAAAAGTTGTAGCTGTCATATCCACGGAGCTTTTTCTATTAATTCTGGAGTTAAGTACAATGAAGAGCCAAAAACAGCTTCTTAATATCGTGTCGGGCCCCCGAGCACGCAGAAGTCACGCAAAACGACGTAGAATGGACTCGACTGGTGTCTGAAGGTATCCTGGAGGAAATTCATACCATTAATCCTGCAGGACAGTCAACAAATCCATAGGAGTGCGAGGTTGTGGAGATTTCTTCTCAACAGCATGTAGCAAGGCATCCCGGATATCTTCAATAATGTCATCTCTAGGGATTTAGGTGGCCAATGGAAGTGTCTAAAGTCAGAAAAGTGTTCCTGGAGCCACTTGGTAGCAACTCTCGAGGCGTGGGGTGTCGCATTGTCCTGCTGGAATTGGCCCAATCCGTCTGAATGCACAATGGACATTAATGAGTGTACGTGATCGGACAGGATGCTTAAGTACCTCTCACCTATCAGAGTCGTCTCTAGACGTATCAGGGGTCCCATATCACGCCAACTGCACACATCCTATACCATCACAGAGGCTCCACGAGATTGAACAGTCCCCTGTTGACAAACAGGGTCTATGGATTAATGATGTTGTCTCCATACTCGTGCACGTGCATCCGTCAAATGCAATTAGAAACGAGACTCGTCAGACCAGGCAACGTATTTCCAATCATCAACAGTCCAATGGTAGTATTATCGGGCGCAGGAGAGGAGTAACGCTTTGTGCAGGGCAGTCAACAACACGAATGGGCCTACGAGTGGGTACACGAGTGGGCCTTCGGCTCTGAGAGCCCATATTAATGACGGTCCGTTGAACAGTTCGCAAGCTGACACTTGTAGATGCCCCATCATTGAAATCTGCTGAAATTTGAGGTTGTATTGTACGTCTGTCTCGTTTAAGGATTGGCGTCTGACGTCAATGGTCCAATTTTTTCAAGGTCTTTTTTCCGGCCGCACCGATGGCGGAAGTTTGATGTTTTACCGGATACCCGATATTCAAGGTACACACGTGAAAGGGTCGTACGCGAAAATTCAAATTTCATCGCTACTTCGGAGATGCTATGTCCCATCTCTCGTGCGCCGACTATAACGCCACGTTCAAAATCACTTAAATCTTGAAAACACGCCTTTACAGCAGCAGGAACCGATATAATACATTTGTCAGACATGTGTTGTCTTATATAGCCGTTGCGGATCGCTCCGGGTTACGATGATTGGTTGCATATATCCGTTATTTGCATATGCACGCCTGTACCTGTTTTTTGGCTCTTCAGTGTATTTGTGCACGTTATATATATGTTAACTGTAACATGTTATAACTGTTGACTGAACAAGAGTTTTGTTTAAGTTTGAGTTCACTGTTGTACTAATAAACGTTTTGTATAGAAAATGTCTGGTTATTTCTCGTATTTCAATCAAGAACTATTTCAAAGCCACGGTTTTTTAAAGGCTATTTTTCCTTTAAGCAATTGCCGTTTTTGATACGCTGCTGGCGTAATTAAGTTATTTCTTTGTATAACGAATAACATAATAGTAGCCCCTTCATAAGTTGCAGTCATCCAAAATCGCAGAGCAAAAGCTAATTTTAAGGAAATTGCTAAAGTATTTCTAGAAAAGTTTTTCCATTTCCAAATATAAGGAATCTGCAGAGTCAATCAGTTTTTATTATGACAGATGCTGCAATTTAGAAGAACAGATTCGTGCGCTTGAAACACTTGGTGTTACAACTGATAAAAGTGCAGCTTTACTTTATCCTTTGGTTGAGTCTTGTATGCCCGAGGATTTTCTTAGAGCTTGGCATCTAAGTTTAAATTTTCATCTTGGCAGTGATTCCAAAAAGAGACTTGATAATTTATTAAAGTTTTTTAAAGCTGAAGTTGAATCTGAAGAGCGAATTAACTTAGCTATGATTGATTTCGGTTTGAAGGATGAATCATCATATAAAAATGGAAGTAAATTAAATAAAGGTAAAATGTGCACTACAGCTAGTTTGTTGAGCACGTCTGCTACTGTAGAGAAGTTGTGCGTCTTCTGCAAAGGTAAACATGAGTCGACAAAATGCTTTGAAGCACAAAGAATGTCTTATAGTGAAAAAATCAAAATTTTAAAAGATAACGGTTGCTGTTTCAAATGTTTAGAAGCTGCACATAGGCTAGGAAAAAGCCGATGTTTCGTAAAATGTATTATCTGTAATAAGGTGCATTACGCAATAATGTGCACCGAGTCAAATAAACATGTAACTAAGCGTACGTCAAATAATTCGGAAAAGCAAATTAAAGAGCAGAATAAAGCAATAAATTTAGCAAGTATTTCAAAATCTTCACAAATTTTGTTGCAGACTGTGAAGGTTAAAATAAAAAGTAAGAACTGTAGTGTAACCATAAAAGCAATGCATGATTCAGGATCTCAAAAGTCGTATATTAGAAAAGAAATAGCATTTTTTTAGGTTTAGTACCTTTACGGCAGCAACTTTTATCTCATGCATTCTTTGGAGGAGAAACGATAAACGAAGAGCTTCATAATGTATATAAAACTGAACAAGGAAGCTTAGATGGAAATTATTATTGTAATTTTGATGCAGTTGATAAAGATATTATTTGCAATGATGTCCCATCTGTTTCGTACGGTCCATGGACTGACGAATTAAAATCTATGAATATACAAATGTTTGATTTAGAAGACAATTTGGGGACAATTGATGTTCTCATTGGAGCAGATGTTGCTGGTAGGCTTTTTACTGGAAAGAGAAGAGTTATATCTAGTGGATGAGTAACCTTGGAATCCTATCTAGGATGGACTATTATGGGGAAAGCTAACTCACCCTCTGAAAAAGAAGATACTGCTATGATGGTCATTTTGATGTTTGTCAGAGCAGCAACTATTTCCGATCTTTTTAGCCTAGAGGTTTTAGGGATAAGTGACCCTGTTGAGATGAAATCCAAAAAGGAAAACGAATACCTGACCAAACTATATTTTGAAGAAACTGTCAGAATTAATGAAGTCAGGAGATATGAAGATTCTATCCCGTGGAAAGGAGATAATCTTTCTCTACCCAGTAATAAAGAGATTGCCATGAAACGATGAGAAACATCGACTAGAAAATTGCATCACGAAAACTTGTTTACAGCTTATGATGACGTGTTTAAAGAATGGGGATCATTAGATATAATTGAAAAAGATACAGTTGAACCATCATCTCTCCACCATGAACACTATTTGCCTCACAGACCTGTTGTAAAACAACATGGAACAACAAAGGTGCGTCCAGTCTTTGATCTCTCTGCCAGAGAAGTTGGGTTACCATCACTGAACCAGTGTTTAGAACCTGAATCCAATTTATTGGAACTGATCCCTAGCCTTCTCCTCAGGTCCAGAGAGCATAAATATGTCATTGTTGCCGACATAGAGAAAGCTTTCTTGCAAATAAATTTGCGACCAGAAGATAGGAATTTTCTTAAGTATTTTGGTGGAATGGAAAAGAAAATGTAGATCGGAAGATAATGCGGCATGCCCGTGTGGTGTTTGGTGTAAAAAGCAGTCCTTTTCTCTTAGAAGCTGTGCTAGAACATCACTTGTTAAAATATCTAAAGAGTTTTGCAAATAGTAAGAGAGCCGTTGATATACTTCTTCGAAGCTTTTATGTGGATGATTTAATTACAAGTTTGGACAACGAATCAGAAATATTACCTTTTGTTGAAGAGTGTCATCATATCTTGGCTGAAGGAAAATTCAACTTGAGAGGATGGAAGTATACAGGAGATGATGACCCAGAACAGGTTACTTCAGTTCTGGATTGATTTGGAATCGTAGAGAAGATAAACTGAAAATTAATCTGGATTGACTGGAAGCATACCAACTTGAAATTGTACCGAAGAGAGTTTGAGAGCCACATAGAATTTTTGATCCTGTCGGGTTTTTATGTCCTGTCCTCTTAATGCCCGAGCTAATGTTACAAAAGATGTGGAAAGACAATATCCCGTAGGAAAGAGAAGTTGAAGATAATATGAAACTTGAATTTCTAAAATGGTTTGAAGAGTTAGGCTCCTTGAAGAATTTGTCTGTTACACGCTGTTTTTATCCTGATTCAAGTGGTCAGCATGGCATTAGCGTCCATACATTTTGTGATGCCAATCAATTTACATACGCAGCAGCAGTTTTCCAGTTTTTGATGTTGTTCAAGTAAATATTTTGGCTGCCAAATCGAGAGTTGCCCCAGTTAAAACCATCACCATTGTTCGTCTTGATTTGCTGGCTGCAACGGTGGGAGCACGATAGTGCAGATCTATGCTCATCTCACTCCAGTGGGACACTGTCAAACAGCACTACTGGACTGATTCCACCACTGTGTTCGGTTGGATTCAGCGTGAAGAACTTTGATCAGTTTTTGTAAATAACAGAGTTCAAGAGATAAGAAAACTGACTGATCCAACTTTGTGGAAGCATCTTCCAGAAGCAAAAATTCCAGCTGACTGACCTTCAAGAGGGTATTCTGCTCACCAACTCTCATGCAGTAGATGGTGGAAGAGACCCAAATGGCTTCAACAAACTCAGAAAAACTGGCCAGTTACCAAACCTGTTTCTTACGAGCAATCTGTTTTGAAAGAAAGACCGCTTAGTCATGTGTCAGAAAGGTATTCCGAACTGATACTTTTGTCACCTAATTCATTTTTGAAAGATTTCCAGCAAATTGGTGTTCCTGATTTAGATCAAGTAGATGAAGTTGTTCTCAACAAAAGAATAAAATATCGCCAACAGTTAAAGATCGATATCTGGAAATATTTTGGTCTGAAAATTTGGGACTTTGATTCAAAGAAATGAACACAAGAAACATAGAAGAGAAATTAAACTTGGCGAAGTTGTGCTCATTGGAAGCGATAATGTTAATTGCACTGACTGGAATTTGGGTGTCGTTATTGAATTGTTACCTGGAAAATATGGCGGTACCAGACTAGTATTCTTGCGAACATCTAAAGAGAACTTTTACGGCCAATTCAGAGGATTTTCCTACTTGAAGTTTCCTCATCCTGGTTCAAAGACTGTCAAAAGGAAAAAAAGCATGAAAATGCTAACAACGCGGTTTCCATTGAAACTTGCTGCAATGACACTGCACCTGTCACTTTGAAACTGGACTTGTAAATATTTATTTTACCTTTTAAACTTTCAAAGTTATACTTTCATTTTAAAATATATAGCGTGCTAGTCTGAAAATTTTAAATGTTTCTTGTAAGTTAAGTTGTCTTCAAACAACTTAAGGTGGAAGGATGTCATATCCACGGAGCTTTCTGTATTAATTCAGGTGTTAAGTATTTGTGCACGCTATATATATGTTAACTGTAACCTTTGATAACTATTGGCTCAACGAGAGTTTTGTTTAAGTTTGAGTTCACTGTTGTACTAATAAACGTTTTGTATAGAAAATGTCTGGTTATTTCTCGTATTTGAATCCAGGACTATTTCAAAGCCATGGTTTTTTAAAGGCTATTTTTCCTTTAAACAATTGCAGTTTTTGATACGCTGCTAGCGTAATTGAGTTATTTCTTTGTATAACGAATAACATAATAGTAGCCCCTTCATAAGTTGCAGTCATCCAAAATCGCAGAGCAAAAGCTAATTTTAAGGAAATTGCTAAAGTATTTCTAGAAAAGTTTTTCCATTTCCAAATATAAGGAATCTGCAGAGTCAATCAGTTTTTATTATGACAGATGCTGCAGCCGATCTTTCATTTTGTAAACAAGAAATTAGCAGAGTTATCCCTGCCAAATGAAAAAAGCTCCTGGGATAGATTCAATTGATAATTTAGTACTTAAAACAATAAACAAGGCTTTTCCAAATTTATTTTATAGCTCTTTTAATAAATGTTTTGAATTTTCAACATACCCAGACACATTTATAATAGGTAATATTATTCAGTTTCGAAAAACTGGGAAAGATCCAAAGATATCAAGTTCTTATCGTCTTATTTCTATTCTCCCGACTATTGGCAAAGCATATGAAAAACGTTTAACACAAAGACTAGTTTTATTATCTAGAAACAAATACCCTGCTCAATAATAATCAATATGGATTCCGTGAAGGCTTCTCAGGTGACTCGGCACTCAATACATTAATAAATAAGATTTATCAAAGCAAAAGAGAAGGTCATAATGTATAGAATTATCACTGGATATAAAAGGAGCATTTGATAATATACAACACAGTTCAGTGATAAAGGCTCTAGATAAAAACAAAGTTTCAATCGGCATTAGAAATACTTTTGTCGATATACTAAAAAATAGGAAAGTTCTCTTAACTACTATTGATGGCTTTGTTTCTAGAGTGCAACGTAAGGCTGCACTCAAGGATTGTATAGTGGACCAGCTTTATGGAATCTCATAGTAAATTACCTTTATGACCTTCTGAGTCAACAAATGCCATCCAATTGTCATCCCAGCAAGAAATCCAAATTTTAATCACTGGGTTCTTTCAGTCAGCCCCACCATCTTCTCTATCCTAATGACTTAGGAGGGAATTTACTTTCAATTTCGTAGATTTAATTTCGCGGAACTTCCGAACGTTAAACAATGTAGACACTGTCTAAATTATGGCCATATGGCAAAATACTGTGAATCACTTGGTAGTTCCGCTAGATGTGATAGATGTAGTGAGAATAAGACCGATTAGGATAACCACAACAATTGTACAATTTATAAATGTTACCGCTGTTCCTTGGCTAGACAAAGATATGGTGTTAATTATGGGACCAACCGCAGCTCCCTGAATAAAAAATGTAAATGTTATGAAAAACAAAAAAAAATTCTAATAGAGAAGACCGACTATGTCTAATGGTCATTGTGGTGTTCAAATTAATGTGAACCATTCATTGGCGGCGCACACTCAGGCTTTTCAGGTCGCTAGGGAAATGATTTTAGATTTCTTTCCTGTCCAAGAGTCCTACGTCTTCCAAGGGGAACCCCTTAAGGCAAATTTCTCTTGTAAAACTTTCTTGTCTGGAAATAAAAGGACATTTTTTTATATATTAAATAACAATTTACACTCCTATTTTACATCAAAAAATACGTATACTTTTACTGCTGAAATTCATTTTAATAGTGTTATTTTAAATCTTACAAATGCCTATTTCCCACCTAGAGAGGATACTGAAACATTTCTGGAGAAATTGAAGGACTTTCACTTTAAAAACTCCTTTAATCTCTTGGAGGTTGACTTTAATTGTCAGTCAGGGGATAGGGGCTACAACACTGGCACACGAAGAGGTGGAATTTTTGCCGAGTTTGTGGCCACCAATAATCTTAATATTTGTAATTTTAAATCTTATGGACCATCTTTTATTTCTTCCAGACATGTGGGATTCCCAGACTTAACCTTAATAAACTCTTCAATTAATCATTATATAGAAAGGCTTAGTGTACTGGACACTATATCCCTTAGTGACCATAAATACACTGGTGGAAAAAATATCCCAACACCAAGAAAGAGTTGTACTAGATAAACGAAATTTGATAGGCGTATTTATACATCTGAAAAATTACATCTATTCAAATTTCGCGCTAGGCGCGTAAGTGTGGCGCTAGTAGTGCCACTATGAACATGCAAATCAGATTTGCTTTAAATACGTACTCTAAAGTTCGTGAGCGTTATTCATCGTTAAGATTTGCCACAGTGACGTGATGTTAGTCAAGAATGCATTTAAGAAGACAAATAAGCCATTATCAACAGCTCATTGCGTTTGAACAAGGTCGTGTAGTAGGGCTACGAGAAGGTGGATTTTCTTTCTGCTATATTGCAGAAAGACTTGGCAGGAATGTATCCACTGTGCATGATTGTTGACTAAAGTGGTCAAGGGAAGGTACTTCCTCAAGGAGGCCTGGTTCCGGGCGGCCTCGTGAAACTACTGAGAAGGAAGACCGCAGTGTTCGGCGTATGGCTGTGGAGCATCGTACTGCGTCCTAGGCACAAATTTCAGCTGTAGTTGGCACAACAGTGATACAACAAACTGTCACAAATCGATTACTTCAAGGACAGCTCAGAGCCAGACGCCCTGTAGCGTGCATTCCACTGACTCTAAACCACTGCCATTTGCGACGTGAGTGGTGTCAAGCTAGAGCTCATTGGAGGACAGAATGGAGATCTGTTGTGTTTTATTATGAAATCCAGTTCTGCCTTGGTACCAGTGATGGCCGTGTGTTGGTTAGAAAGAGGCCAGGAGAGAATTTGCAACCAACCTGTCTGAGGCCTAGACACACTGGACCTACACCTGGAGTTATGGTCTGGGGAGCAACTTCCTATGACAGCAGGAGCACTCTCGTGGTTATCCCACGCACCCTGATAGCAAATTTGTACGTCAGTCTGGTGTTTCAACCTGTTATGCTAACCATTCATGAACAGCTTCCAAGGGGGTGTTTTCCAACAGGATAACGCTCGCCCTCATATCGCTGTTGTAACCCAACATGTTCTAAGGAGTGTCGACATGTTGCCTTGGCCTGCTAGATCACCAGATCTTTCTCCAGTCGAGTACGTGTGGGACACCATTGGAGGACAATTCCAGCGTCTTCCACAACCAGCATTAACTGTCCCTGTACTTACCGACCAAGTGCAACAGGCATGGAACTCCATCCTACAAAGTGACATCCGGCACCTGTACGACACAATGCATGCACGTTTGCTTGCTTGCATTCAAAATTCTAGCGGTTACACCGGTTATTAATGTACCAGCATTTCACATTTGAAATGACTCTTCTCGCGCTTACATTAACCTGTGAACTTGAAATTTTAATCAATTCAGTATGTTACCTAGACAAATGTAGTGCCGAAATTTCATTACTCTACAATAATTTTTTCTTGTTGGGATTTTTTTCCGTCCATGTATATTTATATAAAGCTAGAGTTAGACGATATACATGAAAATATTTTATACGAAAACTAGATTTGGCTTCAAAAAATTTATTTTTAACTTCAGAAAACATTTTAACCAACATAAAAATGATTGTGCTAAAATACAGAATACAATTGAACTTAATAAATTATTTCATAAATTTGTTGAAATAGTTTCAGCGACCCCTTTTAAAAGTTTCAAGAAGAAGCCAAAAAGAAACCCCTGGAAAGTTTCGTTTTTGAACTAAAGATTTGAGTGTGCTTAGAAATAGAGTATGTTAACTCTATTAAAAACTTAACCTCCTCAAAAAGAATGCTGACAGTACTCAAGAAATCATCCAGGCATCTATTTTTTATCTTGATTATAGAAAAGAAAGAACTTGTTTTAAAAAACTTCTTTTGGAGAAAAAGAAAAGCCTGGGAAGAATATTGCAAAAACTATAATGGAAAATTTGGTTTTTTGTTTAAATAGGCATTTGGAAAAATAAAATTTAAACGAGATCCAGACATAATTTTAGATAACAATCCCAATAATACAATTACAGAAAAACTAAAATTTATGATGAACTAATTTTTCTCAGATAACCCTATTGATTTTAATACTATTTACAATCCGATTATTAAAGAAGTTACTCCTTTAACAATTAAAGAAGTTCAGATGGTTTTGAAAAATTTAAAGAAAAGCAAGGCTCCGGGCCTGCAACAAATAGATTACCAGATCTGGACTTATATTTTTGAGTTTAATAAAAACTTCTTCTTGAGTGTTTTACACACTTGTTTTAAATTGAAATATTTTCCAATATGCTTAAGAAATGCCAAGATTTTCTTCCTGTTGAAGGATGGAAAAGACCTTGGCTTATGTTTTTCTTACCGACCAGTCTGTATTCTCCCAACAATTGGAAAACAATTGGAGAGACTCTTCTTAAATAGATTTCTATGCTGGTCGAGGGAAAATAATATTATTAATCATAAACAATATGGCTTTAGAGAGGGCAGAAGCTGCGAAATCGCCATTCATGATCTAATAGATATCATTAAGCTTCACAGAACACAGGAGCACACTGTCGTCATTTCCCTCGTCATTAAAGTAGCATTTGATAACATGGACTGGTCGGTGTTATTTACCATTTTTGAGAATTACGGGTTCCTCAGGTTTTATAAAAATTTTATACTTTCTAATCTCAAGGACCGCACAGTTTCATATGTGAACGAGGTTTTAAAATTAGAAAATCTATATTGTAAGGTATGTCCCAAAGGTGCTGTTATTGCTATCGCCATCTGGAATTTTCATATTAATGAAGTTCTTAAGATCGAAAGTGAAAATGGATATATTCAAGGCTTTGCGAATGACCTGGCGCATATTACTTGAGGCAGGAAAAGAGAAGTTTTGGATAATAACACTAATGACTTTTTGGCAAGGATATCTGAAAGACTAACAAGCCTTAAACTTGAAATGTCCCCAGAGAAATGCCGGTCCATAACATACAGGGAGCAAATCACCTGAGGACCGGGGTCGGGGAACACTACTTCTCTAAAAAGACCTCATAGTTTTTTATTTAAATAATAAAACCATTAAAAATTTACCACTATTAAATATTTGGAGATTTTGATAGACGATAAGTTAACATTGACCGCCCATATTTTAAACTTACATAAGAAGGCTTTTATTTTAATTAAAAATTTTAGGAAAATTATAAAGATCAATTGTAGTGTAGACAAAAATTTAATTAAATAATGGTATGATACAATCATAGAGAAAGCCCTTATTTATGGGGCAGAAATCTGGGGAGGGTCCTTAAACACGACCCAAACGAAGCGTCTACACTCCATTCAAAGAATGTTCTTAGTGCAAATTACTAAGGCTTACAGAACAACATACACTAATGTCCTAAATGCCCTAACTGGCATTCCCCCGCTTCACATTATAGCCAAAGCTATGTACCTTAAGTTCCAGATTTGGGTGATGCGCTCCAGCGAAGCCCAACTTTTGCTTAATATTAATGAAATTGACAAAGTTATAAGAACTTCTGAAATTCCACCCGAAAAAAAATAATAGAGCTAACTGGCAAGATAAACAACAATACTTATGATGTGTACACGGACGGATCCAGAATCAATAATGAAACTTGATTCGCCATGTGCATCTTTAAAAACAACGAACCGTATAAAGACTTCTTATACAAACTGAATCCAACAAATTCCGTCTTTCAGGCCGAGTTGGTGATTATTGGCTTCGTTGCCGGCTGGTCTCTGGAACATAATCAACTGTTGAGTATTCATGCTGATAGTCAGTCTTCAATAGAAGCAATTAAGGGCGCAGAGACCAATCAGAGTTTGTAAATAATATTAAAGAAAAGATTTATTGTCCCATACTGTTGGTTAGCTTGACTTGGGTGAAAGCTCATGCCTGTAACCCAGGTAACGAGCGAGCCGACTGTCAGGTAAAACTGGCCACCACAATAGGGCAGTATTTAGATCTTCCTACCCCATTTTCAAATATCAAATTGAAAATTAAACAATTTATTATTCATGAATGGGAAAATTATTGGAACCAAAACAATTCAAATTCTATTATTAGAGTCAGCACATTCATGGACAAAAAAATTTAAATATTTAATATAATAATATATTATATTAAATTTAATATAATAAAATTTAAATAATAAATATTTAACATATTTTCTCAGTGCGCATGGTCCTTTTCCCGCCTATTTACATAGATTTCATCTATTGAATTCACCAAGTTGTTCTTGTAGTCAGGTGCGCAATGCAGATCATTATATATTTGACTCCACACTCACAAAAGAATTCCACCTCAAGAAGCCTGCCGAGCAAAATAAGAATATATGGTTTAAAAATTTAATGCATAATAAAAGGGCAATAAAATAAATTAATGAAAGTATATACTATTAGCAACAACATTTGTGATTCACTAAAGTACCCGGAGTGAAAATGCTTTTAAATGATTTTGAGATATCTTTACTCTTTTACCGCAACACCACTGATTTTAAAAAAATTGGCTGGGTTGTCCCTTCCCTGAGTTTTTAGCACTTTATTTACGTAGATAATTTTAACTGGTTATATAGTTTTTAGGTTAATTTTGGATTTATAAAAATTTTTAATGTACTAAATTTTATAAAGCATTCACCTTTGGGGAATCCCAATTGGTAATCTTGTTTTTGCCCTTCTTGTTTTCAGAATTTGATCATTTTGTTCTTGTATATTTATCGTTGTTTGACTAACGTGTATTTTAGTATTTTCTGGACTGGCGGGGGAGCGCGGGGGTCTATTTTTGATGCTCTTTTTTGTGATTTTTAATGATACCTTACAAAATTTTTTATTGCCTCCTTCTTTTTACTGGTGTGTTGTCCTGAACTTGTGCTTGTGTTTTGCTTATTTGGATGCATACTAGGGCTCCTCTTTTTGAGCGTTTTGAATATTTTTAATGTTGGTTCCAGATCTGTTGATAAAAATCAAACAAAATTCAATTAATTTATGGTTGTCTCCAAGTGTAATATCGATTCAGTGGCGTATTGTTTTATTTCTTGTGATTTTGTTTAGGGCTACATTATTTATTTTACTGTTGTACCTGTTTTTCAATGTTTATAACATTCTGAGCCGTGTCTGCGATGCTTTTGTGCGTGTCATCTCATATTTATATTCTTGTATTGCTTTTATATTTTCCCACCGATCTGCTAAAGGCCTTACACCCTTTCGGGTAGGTCGAACATGTGTGGGTTTTAAATAAAAAAATCCAATTGTCATTTGCAGGCGTTTGATTTGATAAAGAAAGCAAAAACAATAGAAGGTCTAAAAATTCTAACCAGTAATGCTATTACTAAAATTGCTACATGGGAGACGAGACTAATCTAAGTATATCTCTTGAAAAGGCAACATTTCTGATGTTCAGTAAACTGGTTGCAGCCCCTCCAGTAACTTGGAAAAATAACAGGATAAAAAGATCTCACTCATTAAAGTATTTAGGAATTTTCATCGATGATAAATTTAACTGAAATGCTCACATAAGATATTTGTGAAATAGAGCACTACAATTAAATCAAAATTTCTTAAAAATAGCTGGTATGAATTACAGACGGCTGGGGCGAACTGGAGAATAAAAAAGGGGACATAGAATTATGTTATATCATACAGTAATAGAAGGAGTAACAGAACGATCTCTAATACGAAAAACAGTGCCAGAACACATAACCCGATCTCGTGCAAGTATATCATTCTCCCGTTCTCATCTTAAACTGGCAAAATCATGTCCACAAGCCGACGCAGCAATTACGTATCAAAAACCGTTTATTGCCGTTCAAAGTATTATCAACTGCAGATGACTAAACGCGCAACGATCGAGTTCTAATCATTTGAGATCACGGTATGGAATTGGAAAAATACCTAGGGACACTACTAACCACGGATCCGAAAATAAATTAATTCTAAATTTTTATAAAAATGCCTAGCAAGCGGCCCCTTTTTTACAATTTTAGCAACATGATCCCTTTCAAAACATCAATTATATGTTATTCAGTTGAAAACAGATAATACTCTACAAAAGTTACACCTTTGCATTGTAAGACACAAGATAAATCAATTTTTACTACCATCAACAAAAAATATTCTTCTACAAAATTTTAGTAATTTATATTTAACCATAGGCTTAGTGAGTATATCTGCGAAATTAAATTTAATTCTAACGTACTGAATTTTAAATATATTGTCATGAAATAAATTTCTCAAAAAATGGTGACGTACGCCAATATGTGTCGTCCTATAGTTCTTGACTAGTGAATTCCAGGAACTTATGGCGGCTTGATAATCACAAAACATTATATTTTCTTTTACTTTTAAATTTAAGCTTTCATTATTCCATACGTTCTTTAACCATGGAAATTCCTTTGTTGCTTCTGTAAGAGCAACATACTCGGCTTCCATAGTAGATAGATTAACTGATTTTTGTTTAAAAGTTCGCCATGAAATGGGAGTTTTTTCAATAAATGTTATAGAAGCTTCCTTGATATTCTATCATCTCGGTTTGTTGCAAAATCCAAATCTGAAAAACATCTCAGTTTTAATGATTTAACTTTTGAAAGTTCCAACATGTAATACTGTGTATATGTTACCGTTAAAGTATATAATGCAGTTATTTCATAGAATACCTAGTTATTCCGTGAAATAACTGATCGTGTCCGTTAAAGTATGTAATATGTTATTAATTTGACACTTTAACTAGTTATTCTATGAAATAACTAGGTATTCTATAAATTAACTAATGAGAGACAGTTAAAGTGTAAAATAAACAATTTATCTAAAGTGAAATTAATCTAATGATAGACAATTAAAATGAAAAAGTAGCAATTTATCTAATTTATGCAGCGTATAAATGGTATTTATGGAAACGTACAATAAAATCATTTGTTAGAACAAGGATTACTAAAATGACACTTGGAATTACAAAGAATATTATTTCTAAAACAAAAACATTTTTTGTTGACACACTGGGTTTTACACGAACATTTTTTAAATCCCTGACCAGTACCTAAACTTTGAGCTGTCGCAACCGACCGGAGCGATATTTCTGCATCCGGTACTTCTTCGATTTTAAATCGTGCGAGATATATGATATAGATTATTTTACACTTTAACGGGCTGCAGATCGTTATTCTATGAAATAACTAGTTAAACCATGAAATACAAGAGAGTTTTACACTTTAACGGACACGATCAGTTATTTCATGGAATAACTAAGTATTCTATGAAATAACGGATTTCATACTTTAACGGTAACATATATATTAAGTACCCTAATAACCTCAATAAACGATTCCAATTTTTTATACCAGGGTTGAATTGAAACTAAGACAAAACATTTAATGCAAACATGATATCTGGTGTTGTTCGGAGAGAAATAAATGCTAAAGAGCCTAATAAATTTCTATGTGGAAATTTTAACAATTCCCCGCTAGTCGTAGGTGAATTAAGTTTAGAAAGAACTTGACCTTTTGATATGGATAAGGAACTAATTGGAAATTTATATTTCTCATAAGTCTTGTAAACTCTCTTAGTATAAGATTTTGGTGTATAAACAAAACATTTTCTTGTTCCTCGAACTGTATCTCTAAATGTTTCATCCTTCTACCCAATACTTTTAGACAAAAATTGTCTTGCAGTAAATTTAATACAAAATCTACATTTGGAATTGCTTTAACAAAAACGATTATGTCGTCCACATAAAACAATAGAATTACATTATCTTCAAAAGCATATACATAATTACACCAATCTAATTTCTAAATTTTAATTTAATTAACTATTTTCCAACTCTAAACACCAATGACGGCCACTTCCATGAAGACCGTATATTTCCTTTCGCAATAGACAAACTTTATGTGGTTCTATTTCATATACTGTTGGTTGTTTCATGTACACAATTGTATCTAAATTAGCACATAAATTATCATTGTTTATATCTGCATGAACATGAGTCTATTTCCATAAACACACACAGATACTGAAAAAGAGACTTACAATAGAAAAGTTAACGACTGGATTGAAAAATAGGGTGCCTCGTTTTTCAACTTTTTTTGGGAGAGAAATGTAATACTCGGCAAAAGTGGCCAATCCACATGGACATTATAGATATAATTTTTTTTTCAAATCAAATAATATCTTCTGTGAGAAGTATTGCCTCAAAATATCGAAATTTCGAATAAAAACAACAATATTGTCACTAATTTTAGTTAGGTTAAAGCGGTCATATTTTTGCTTTAGGAGATGTCACCTGAGATAAAATCTGATGTTCAAACACAAAATTCCAGCCCTTGGGTAGGGCAGAGATGCCTCCTCTGGGACTAGAAATGGGGCGCAAATTCAGTGCAATAAGCAGATTTGTAGGTTTTCGATCTGCCTTTCAATTCGCTTGGTCATTCGCAATATAAGTATTAGCGGATCACATTGTGATTCCCCCATCCGCCCACCTCTAGGCTACTGCAACACACTTCTCCCTCGCCCCACTCCATCTGGCAGAAAAAGACAAGACGGACACGTGTGAACTTTCCTAATTTCAGTAGAACACTGATCCTTGCAACGCATGCGCAGTATCTTTAACTTGCTCACTGGTATTTTATTTCGCAACATTTGACTGTATTTCCGACAGTCTGTTCTCGATTAAGACGGATTTTCATTGAATCAACAAAATGTCACTTTCAAACTTTGTTCTTCGTGCTGTAAACCATTGTGTCCGATTTTTAATGAAACCCCAAGGATTTCGACGAAGTTAAGCTCCTAACAAAGAAAGATGTTCTTCTTTGCCGTCTAGATGTTCGGCTGAAAGTTAGTTTAGAAAGCGAAATTAGCATAGAGCCAGCTTCTTCTACAGTGGCCCGATAAGTTGCAATCAAGCTTAATATTATTTGGGATAAAGCATCTATCCCAACAGTAACACATAACAGAGTAATAAAACTAATTACAAGCTATCATGTTGGTTACATAAACATAAAGAAAACTTTAAACTGTGAAAAAACACAGTTAAAAAAGAAAGAATGATAAGATTACCTCTTTTATAGAGCGGACGTCAAAACTTTTTGACATAGTCTTCTGTAAATGCACTGATTTGTCTAGGTGAACTTGTCCCAAGGACAAAAAGGTTCTTGTTCTCGAGCGTCAGTTTCTTCTTGATGAGAGAGGTCCAAAAATTGGTCGCATCGGTTCAGTTGATTTACCTGTTACAAAGGGAATGATTAAATGGGCTCAACGGCCATGTAAGAGACCCGAGATTTCCCTCTCTGAATCATCTTATTCAAATGCAGTCTCACATTCATTATCAAATGACAGTCAACACTTTTGTGACGGTGACGACGTGGCAGGTTTCGAGAATAAAGCTGAGAACAATTTTTTAAGGGTGATATATTCACGACAAAAACAGAGGAAAAACATCTAAGCCTAAACTAGACTTGACTGAAACTGTCATTATTTCTCAGAGATACAAAGAAAGCGAGAGAACTGTGGCACATACAGCATCAGCTATGTTTCGTGCAGCTTTAAAAGCTGGAATTATATTTTCTGGGCAATCTAGTGGCATAACATCGGCTTTGATTCTGGGCAAGAATAAAATAAGGCGTGAGAAACATAAAGTTGCTCCGAATTTGAAACAACGCTCTACGGATGATGATCCAATTAAAAGCCTGTATTTGATGGTCGAAAGGATGAGATTAAAACTCAGACAGACATCATTAGAGAAGAGCACATTTCCCTAGTGGCTGAACCTAACTCTCAATACGTTGGTTATGTCACTCCGTCATCTGGCTCTGCACATGATGAGACGACAGTTACTTTTGATTAAATCACGAGCCAATTCAAAGGTGGATTTGATGAAGTTGATGTGCTTGAATGTGACAGAACAAACACCAATACTGATTATAAGTAGGTATTCTTAAAAGATTAGAGGAATTAACTGGAAAGCCAAATTAATTTGTTTACTCTGTTATGTGTTATTGTTGGGATAGAAGTTTTATCCCAAATAATATTAAGCTTGATTGCGACTTGTTGGGCTACTGTAGAAGAAGCTGGCTTTATGTTAATTTCGGATTCTAAACCAACTTGCCGGAAAACTTCTAGACAGCAAAGAAGGACGTCTTTCTTTATTGAGAACTTAACTTAGTCAAAACCCTTGGGGTTTTCATTAACAATAGGACACAATGGTTTGCAGCAGAAAGAACAAAGTGACATTTTGTTGATTCAGTTAAAATCCGTGTTAATCCAGAACACACTGTCAGAAATACAGTCAAATGTTGCGAAATAAAATACCAGTGAGCAAGTTCAAGATACTGCACATGCGTAGCAAGGATCAGACGTTCTACTGAAATTAGGAAAGTTGACAGTGCGCAAGTTGACACGTGTCCGTCTCGTCTTTTCCTGCTAGACGGAGTGGGGCGGGAGGAGTGTGCTGCAGTAGTATAGAGGTGGGTGGATAGGGGGGATCACAATGTTATCCGCTATTACTTACACTGCTAGTCACCAAGCGAATTAAAAGACATAGATGGAAAGCCTACAAATCTGCTTATGGCACTCAGTTTGCGCCCAATTTCTATCCCCAGAGGAGACATCTGTGACCTCCCAGGGGCATTTAACTGGCATGTTGAGTTTCGAACATTAGATTTCATCACATATGACCTCTTCTAACGCAAAAATATGACCATTTTAACTTAACTAAAGTTAGTGACAATTTTGGTGCTTTTATTCGAAATTTTGAGGCAATACTTCTCAAAGAAGATATTATTTCATTTGAATAAACTTTTCCCGGGTATTACATTTCGCTCCGAAAAAAAGTTGAAGAACGAGGCACCCTATTGAACACCTTGTCGAAAGATTCTCATTTTAATTTTATATTACTCTGTGCCACTAAATGTGCCTTGAATCTAATAGCTTTGCTATTTTCATCACGTTTAAGAGTATAAACCTCCCAACACTTTCGCGTTTTCTGGAGTATCAACCAAATCCCAAACTTTACGCTCGATCATTACGTTGATTTCCAAATCCATTGCATCACACCATTCGGATGTTTGTCTGGATGGCATTGCTTGTTGATAACAGGTAGGGATTCTTACTTCAACTACATTAGCTTCTTTCTGACTGTTAAGAAGTTAGAAAACATTTTATGCAATAGGTGGCTCGCACGACTTGTGTGTTGCACCACCGGGAGTCATTGTTGCTTCTACCACAGAGAAACTATCAGTATAAGTCTTGTAATCATAATAAAGAGTTGGTTATAGGAAAGAAGAGCGTAATCTTCTTTGATAGAATTAAATCCACAACAGAACCAGCAAATCTCTTCGTGATACTTTTCAGATGCTCGGTCGAACATGCAGGTGAGCTTTCTTTCCAATAATTATTCGACTTGAGATTCATAAATTAATTCATAATGGAGCCTTTGAAAACGAAAAAGAAAGTTCTAAAAACCGCGTTAACAATGCTCAGGCTACAAACACACGAGTCGGCTACGGCGAATTCGGCTGAGAGCTGAAAACGTGTCGGTGATGTTCATACTGGGTGTTTGGCGAATCGTCGCTGTATGGTGGCGCTGCATATTCGGCTTTCGTGGCCACATTCGGCGTTAATCTTTCTGAGTGAGTGATATACGTGGCTCAGAAATGGTGATTTATTTGAAGAGCTCCCATCGAAGGAAGAATTCATTGAATATAATGAATAAAAATTTCACAACTTATAATGTATGGAACTGTTTCAGAAAATTCTCAATTGAATTCAGGATAATATACATACATTAGTATATAATTTTTTGTTTTCCGGTGTTTCATATGATGTTCTCACAAATTAAAGAATATCCTATGGATATTCTGTTTATCCTGATAAATAGTAGTCATGTAATTGAATTTAAAATAATTTTATTTTGATAAAAATTCCATTTTGAGTTATTTATAATAACAATATAACAATTCATAATGATCATTGCTTGTGTCATTTTGTAGGGAAAAAATCGCTTTAAAAGTAAGCAATTTCATATTTTACAAAGGCTAGGAATGAGAAAAATTATTTTCCAATGTATTTTTATTTATTATTCTCAAGTCACATTTTTCAAGTAAATTAGAAAAATAATAAAATTTGAACATGAAGAACTGAAAAGGTTACACGTTATACCTAAAAGTTATGTGATAAATATTGTTCAACTGACCTAACACATTAATAATTTTCAACCGTTTCGTTAAAAAATATATATTATCTGCTTTTTTTGCAAAGTATAAATATAAATATATTCTGAAATTTGTTAAAATTAAGGAAAAAGTTGAAAAACTTTGAAATTCACATCATTGAAATGATTAGTATGGAGTCGCCGAATTCGGACCATCTGGACGTTGTTTACTGCACTGAGGTGAAGAAATAATTTTAACGAAAAACAAGTAATCGACTTTTTTGTAGCTTATTTATTTATTTTTAGAACGGCGTAATTAACTTTTTATGAAATGGACTTTAAATGAGGAAAAAGCAAATTACAGTTTAGCAATTTCTTTAATATCAAAAATTTGATTCGGACCTACATTCCTGATGATAAAACTGTGTACCAAATTTTATCCATCTAGCTATTTAAGTTTTTGAGTTATAGTGTTCACATAAATGCGGACAGGCGGACAGACAGACTTCCTGTAGACGGATTTTGTCCAAAATTTCATAGAAAACCTACAAATTATGTGTCAAGATCACATACCAAATTTCATCCCCCATGGCTCTAATAGTTTTCGAGTTATCGTGTGCACACAGACAAACACGCAGACAGACATAATTCCAAAATTTTGTTTTTCGGACTCAAGGAGGTTTAAAACGTAGAGATTCGTGAAAATCTCGAATTCGAATTTTTTGACGATTAGAATATTAAATGTTGAAGGAAACTTGATGCATTTAATGAATCAGCGACCAGTTTAATTAATTTATCAGTGAAAATATGAATATAAAGCGAGTGCAGATGAAAAGAGAATTTCCTTGAAAAAAAACCCGTCCCCTCATATTATCGTAGATTTTGAGCAAAAGCATTTATTCACAATACGCCTGTTAAAGATATTTATAAGAAAATGAAATATGAATTTGCCTTTATAATGAAACAATTTAATTAAGCTTTTATTATCAAATACAATGTATTATAATTATCCTTCTAAATAAAATATTACATTAAAATTACAATTCCATAATATTTTCGAAAGTTATCTCGAAAAGGTGAAAAAAATTAATTTGATATTACATTTTCATCCTGTACAAATACAGACACATTCGCTTTAATTAATTGTAAAAATTCATAATATCAGCATAACAAAATATAATTAATCGAAAAAGGAACAAAAATGTTTTAAATAATCTAAAATCTTATAAGTTTTTATTTAACTTTAAAGCACAAAATCGGTTCTTGGAGCTGCCATCCGGGTACAGCGAAAACGCTTTCGTAAAAAAAACATGTGTGAACACTGTCACTCGTTACTATGGGACCATGCGATGATTTGCCGGCGAAACCGGAACTGTTTCATTGGGGAAGGATGATACGAACGCGACGAGAACTGGTTACACAACTTTGTCGCGCCAGTGTGAACAGCGCCATTAAAGAACACGGGGTCGTGTGTGGCCTCACAGCCACAGCTTTCGCCGAAAACGAGGCGTCTGTTCGTCACCTCAGAGTGAAACCGCTCCCCATGGAGCCGCCAGTCTGAACAATAAAGCTACGAACACACGGTTCGTTTACGGCGAATTCGACGCAGAGCTGAAAACGTGTCGTTGGTGTTCACACGGAGCGTTTAGCGAATCGTCGCTGCCAGGTGGCGCTGCATATTCGGCATTTCGGCGGTACGCCAAACCGATCATTGAGAGAGACGTGGTTAAATAATGGAAGCGTTATTATTAGAAGAGGAGGCTCTCTCATTGACTTTGTTGAACAAACAAATACAGAAGAAAAAGCGGAATAGGAGATTTTGGACACATAAAATTGTTCAGTTAAGGGGGGAAGCTGGTTTGTTTGCGAATCTTTATCGAGAGTTAAGAAATGACGACGAAAAATTCTTCGATTTTTTAAGAATGTCTATCGCCTCGTTTGATGAACTCTTGGGACACATAAAGGATAAAATAAAGAAAAAAGATACCGTCATGCGATCAAGTATAACACCTGAAGAAAGGCTGGTAATCACCCTGAGGTAAGTTTATTATATTTCATAACAATAGTTATTTAGTTTTGTGTTTGACCTTTAAATTCAATTAGAACTTATTTTTGAAAAATGCTTAAAAATATCACAATTGAAAGTAGATTGTCAAATTTCTACTAATTTCAGGATGTGTCTAACATATTTTCATTTTTTAAAAGTGTACATATCTCTGAAGATCTGCTTTTTAAAAAAATTATATATATATATACAATAGTGTAGATTTTTATTTATTTATTTGCTTCAATATAGTGTTTTAGTTTTTTCAAACTTCAAAAATACTGTTCAAGACCAAGTGAAAAATTCTTTAGCCTTTTCTACACTCTCTCTAGTTAATTGTGAGATTATAATAAAACTTTCAAATTTTTTAAAGAAATAGATAGATTATTACGTTGTCCAATTCAGTAAAAGTAGTTTCGTGCATTAATTACCTCAAAAATAAAAAAAATTAAATACACAGATCTGCAATAAACTGATAGCAGAAAAAAGCAATGATTTTTTTCATTAATGTAATTAAAGTATTTGTAATTTAAAAAAATGTTCCCAAATTGTAATAGCAGGTTAAAAGGACCAAAAAAGAAAAATTGGTTTTGAATTATTAGTATCACTATACTCTCATGTCTTACAATTTTTCTCCCAGAAGCCATATTTTTCAAGCTAAATCTTAAGTATTTTTTCTAGTTTGTTGGTCTTGGCAAATAAGACTTTCAGCAATTCTAGCAGCTTAAATTATATATTACAAAAGCCAAAGATATCATAGCCTTCTTTTCCGGAAATAAACATATAGTTAACTTATAAGCATAGTTCCCAATCCCTCCAAATCACAAGTATCCCTGCCAACCATGTTGAGTGTACAATACTGAAGGAAACTAGACTGCACATAACAGAAACACAAATTTATTTTTCTTAAAATTGCATAAACACAGGCAATATGAAAAATATCACAGTTTATTGTTGTACTGAACTAAAATTTTATATGACAGAAAATTATTGCACTGCCCATGAAATAATTGCAAAAATGGTATAAAAATAATGCATGATTTATAATAGAAGAAATATAAGTTTAAACTAAAGAAATTAAAATTTAAGTTTAAAATGACAGAATGCAGCATTTGTAATAGAAGAAATATATTGCCTCATTTTAAAAAGTTGTGAGTTTACTACATTTACTTAAAAGATATTTTCACTTAAATCACTTTCAGATTGTGCCGGGTAAAGAATTTCTATTGTTTGAGGTTCATTATTGTAATTTGGATCATTAATTTTGGGGAACTCATCTACTTCCAAAATTTTCATTTTCGCTTTTAATATCAAATGAGGCTGTATGGATTTTAATGCTGGTAACAGGGACAAGAGATACAACCTATCTGCATCTTGGTTGTTTTTCGCAATTTCTTGCCGATCAGTCATGTTTTTTTCTAAGACTTCAATTATTTTTTTTTCTACTAAATGGTTGTTGGTTCTTGATCTTTTTCTTGGAGGCGGTTTTGTCGCTTCTTCAGTGACATCTGTGGAGGGAGATGGGACATTAAAATCAGTGTCCCCACACGCTTGCACATCAGGGACTAATGAGTTGCTTGTTTTCCGGAAAGCTAAAGTGTCTCTTAAAAACTGCAACTGCTGGCTATACATGTAAGGAGTTTTTTTCCGGCTTCCATCTCCAGATTTCGGCTTTTCGCCAAGTTCCCTACTGAACCGGTCTCTAATATTTTTCCACTTCTTTTGTAAAAGTGCATCTGAAAAATACATTTTTCAGTTCAGAGATTGCAAAGCTTTAAAAAACAATAGAAATAGATTGAAAAATATTTTATGAATATACAGATTGAAAAATATTTTTAAATATTTTA
>BGPR01000692.1:183581-216060 GCA_013235015.1 Araneus ventricosus
TCAAATTAACTAATAAGAAGCATTCCAATGCTTTGAACAATCCTTATTTTACTATTTTCAATCTGATTGGTTCATTTTTCTCAAACATGCGACTTGTAAAAATTAAATGCATGATCATGTATTGTTTACTCATAACTGCTAAGGTTTTTGTTAAGGAATGTGTATTTGCAGTCTTTCATCATCAAGCTCTCAGAATTAAATGATTAATGACTTCATTATTGTGTTTTGAGACATTACATAAATTTAAGAATATCTGGATGAAATAAAATCAATTAATTTAGTTTTGTTTCTAAAATAAAAGCAACTAACTTAATTTCATCTCTACTACTAATAAAGATGAATGTCTGTCTGTCTGTCTGTGTGTCTGTTGGCGGTGTACAGAACAGACCGTACAACATAGAGCTTCCAAATTTGGCACAGATATACTTTGGTATGTTTTATTCCGCAGAGAGAATGATTAATCATATGTATGCATGTTTTAATAACAGAGAGAAGTAATTATTCTAGCATGTAAATTTTGTTTTGCACTGAGAATAATAATTATTCCTAAGATACATACAATTTTAGATTAGAATTTCACATTATCTATTAAATTAAATTTTTGTTTTTAACGTTTATAGATACTAAATAAAGATTTTACAACCTTTGTCTGTATGTGTTTCTTAGTGTTTAAAACTATAATATTATGGGATACTGATAGATACTACCTTCAAATGTTGTTGTTAGATAAATCTGGTGCAGTGGATTTTGATGATTTAAAAACTGTTATTGGAATATTGTGCGAGACTGCACCTTCATTTGCACTAGCGAAAAACAGTATCAGAGTGAGTTTACACAGATAATTTGAACAGAAAGATTTAAGATTTATGTGAAGTAAGAATGAAAAGGGGGAAAAACCTCAAACTTGCTTCTTCGTTACAAAGTAATGTGGCAAGAAATCTCTGTGATTAAGTACCTTACTAATAAAATAGGTGATGCACCCATATAAGAGGCATACGAAAATGAATGTCTAGAAGGTGTGAAGCTTTTTAGACTATTTACATTGATATAAATGTTTAAAATTTTTAGATAGGGTCAAAAATAAAAATATTGGCATGGAAATTTGCAAATATCCAGAATATGCCTGTTTTCAAGTTATATCACCCTTAAAAAATGAATAAAAGCAAAAAACAGCTTCAGAGTGAGATTACACAGATAATTTGAACAGAAAATTTAAGATTTATGTGAAATATAAGGATGAAATGAAGTGACGTGTGTGTGTGGCAAGAAATCCTATGTAACTAAAGTTTACTTTTCATATTTTATTCCATAGAGATAATGATTAATCAGGTGTATGTATGTTTTATAGGTACTTATTTTTTTTTTTATGCATGGGTGTATAAATTTTTTTAAACACAGAATAGTAATTATCCTAGCATGTATATTTTGTTTTGCACTGAGAATGATACGGATTTTTTTGAGATTTAATGCTTAACAGATATGAAGTTACTTTGGGTGGAGAGAATAACTATTATCCAAACCATATACCTGTTTTAGTTCTTTTTTTATCATTTGCTATTATTTGATAATTTGCATTTTTATTGTTTATACATATTCAATTTCTTAGTGTGTGTTTGTTGTTTTGTTATGCACAGAACAATTATTCAAGATTTGGGGGTTTTTTTCATGCATTTCAATTCAATATTTTTTTTTAATATATAAATGGTTGTTTTTATTGACTAACTTGAGGAACTTGACTCGAATGATGTGGAATATTCTTTTATATGCATAGATTGCTCTAATTTTAAAAATGATTCTGATGAATTTGATTAATATTGCAATTAAAAATTAATAAAATACATATTTGTGGATATTGTTAGTGAGTATAATAATGCAAATTCTTGATTTGTAAGATTTTAAAAAACATCTATTCTTTTGCAATGTAAGTTTATTCCTCTCCCCATTTTTTGTTTCATATTTTATCAAAAAAATATGCGAGTATATGTAGTTAGTATTTTAACAATCAAATTAAATTATAGTTTGTAATTTATGAACCAAATTAAATTATTACTTTCTGCATAACATATAAATACTACACATGCAATAGAAAATTAATTACAAACATTCAGTAAAAAGCCATGCATACTGATAAGCATTTATTAAGTGAAAATGAGAATGTGCCAATTCGCAGACAATTCAAAAGTTATATGTGAAATATTGTTCAACTGATCTAAAACGATAATAATTTTCAACAAGTTGTGATCTGTATTGTTGCAAGCTATCCATGGAAATATATTCTCAAATCTCTTAAAATTAAAGAAAAAAATTGCTTGACAATAAAATTCACATTCAAAAGATTGTTTTAAATTTTAATATATAGAAAAAAAATTCTGCAATAATATTTCAAATTTTATCACGAAAACATGAAAAAATGCAGTTTGATTTTACATTCTCGTCCTACACAGATACACAGACATATTCGCTTTAATTACAAATAAAAGTTTTAAAGATTAATAATATCAGTGCATACAGAATATAATTAACCGTAAACGTAAAAAAAATGTTTTTAATCGTCTAAAAACTTATAAGTTTTCACTTACCTTCAAAAACAGATTCGGCTTCAGAAACTGCCATCCACCTAGGTCGAATGCCACTTGCAAAAAGTATCACGTCTGAACACTGTAACTTGTTTCTGTAGTACCATCCGACGATTTGCCGCCAAAACCGGAGCGATCCCATTGGCAGACGAGGGGACGCGCGCGGCGAGAGCCTGTTACGAAACTTTGTCGAGCCAGTGTGAACAGCGCCATTAAAGAACACGGGGTCATGTGTCGCCTCACAGCCACAGATTTCGCCGAAAACGACCCGTGTGTTCGTGACCTAAGAGGAGAGATCTGGTAACTCCTTGGCGATCTGGCGCGAACCAGTGACCCGTAACCTCACTCGTTCTTGAGGGTCAGTTCGGAGTGGGTCGAGGAGAAGTAAGTTAGTGGCTGTCTTGTTTAGTTGATAGTTCTGCGCTGACCATCATGGAAGATCCCCCAAGCTTCTGTCACTTGTCCGGTTAGGTTGGTTCTTTGCTTTGTACTCTTATAATTTGGTCTATTATTTAATCTTCAGAATAAGTAATTTGTTTTATGTCCTTATGGGTGGAGCGAATTTTGTACTATTAATCTAGAAATTTTTTAAACGATTAATTTATCTAAGTCTGCTTCTTAAGTAAGATTACTGTTTATCTTATAGTCTTTAATGTATCAAACTCCATGCGATCAGTGGCCAGGCGAGGTCTCTAGTTTATTTAATGTCAAGGAATAGATAATTTAATTAATGTTGATATTTCACCGCTCCAAGAGATAAAGTTGATTCGGCAATAAAGGACACAGATTCAATCGTCTTGCGATTATTTGAATCTAAAACCATTGATTTATTCAATGACTTTAAGTTATTATTCGATTCAATTTTTGTAATCTGCAAACCAAAGGAGTTAGGTGATTTCATTAAAGAAAAAGAAACCATAGACGATTTTTATAGATTAATTTGGATGAAATGTTAATCGTAAAATGAATAAAACTGATCCTGAACATTCTATCTCATCTGTGCCAAACTGTAATGCAAGTGTTCTGTCTGACGTAAAATTACTGACACTATCCGTACCAACATTAAGTGGTAAGATTGAGAATTGTATAATGTTTAAAGGCATGTTCGTAGGATGTGTAATTGAAAATAAATTCATTTCAATCTCCATGAAATTACAATGTCTTAAAACCAGTTGTAGGGATGAAGCTTTGCGAGTTATTCAGTCAATCTCTATTTCTGATGCTAATTTTGATATCGCATGGAAACTCTTAGAAGACAGGCATTCAAATAAACAGGAGCTATTAACTTGACATGTTTCATGTTTGTAGAGATGGGTTTTGTAATCGATTTGCACTCATTCCCTGATTTCTTTTCAAATTTGTAAACTTCTGTTTTCTGGACAGCAATGCACTTTTTAAAATTTTATCAGAGCTTAATTATCATTTAATAGATTAATTTAAATAATTTGAATTCGGTACGTGGTACCTGTATGCCACCAATTAATGAATTTGAGAAAAAAATTAATTTCAATATTTCATAAAATTTTTAATAACGAATTATAAATGAAATACTAAAAAGTAGAAATTAATTAAAATTAAAAAAAATTCAAACATGTAAATACAAGTGTGTTTTAGAAAACTATTTTATTTCTCATAATGTTTATTCTGATATTTTTCTCATATTCTTCTAAACCTATAACCAATTTCATATTGCAAAATGCACAATTTTTTTCACCCTTTTTCCTCTAGATTGTTCCCAGCAGAAAGCAGCCCAGCAGCAAAGACTCCTTGGTTACATTATTGAGCCCAATTGTGAAGTGAAACATTGATTATTATTTTCACCTTTCACGTTTCATGAAAATGAATTTATGTTAATAAATGTCTGTTTTCATATACACTTTTTAGAGTGTTTTATTACAATAGCATCAAACGTTTGAAAAACATACTTCCTGTGTATTTATGTAATTGGAAGATTTCAATTTATTACATTCTTAGAAATATATCTTAATTTTATGTAAACATAATAGCATATGGGCTTTCGTCCTTAAGATAATTAATTCTTGTTAAAACCAATCATTGAATTTATCCTATTTAATAAGGAAAAAAATCCCAACTCATGTTTTCAAGCAGAAATTGACAATCTGTTGAAAGCAACGAATTAGTATTTTGAAGAAGTAGTAATTATGCAGAAATATTTTGGGGGAATTCTTTTTCGGTATGTAAAAGGATTTCTTGTTTCTTAAACCTAATAGCTTGTAATTCTGTGACCAGTAGACCTTGATCAGTTCTTCATCACACTTTTTACAGACTCATCCAATATTGTCATGCATTTTGAAGACAATATTGTTTTCAAGGATACTAGAAATCATAACTTGTCTCTCGAGGATGTATAATCTTTGCCCTCATATATACACTAGGATGGGCCAAAAAAATAAAAAAAAATTTCATGTCGCTATAAGTAGTATTACACTGCTAATATCTGTGTACTCTAAAAATCTGCTAATATCTATATACCCTAAAATCATGCTAATAACTATATATAATGTCAGACTCCTCTGAGGAGTCTGCCACTATGTACAGTTATTAGCAGGATTTTAGGGTATACAGATATTAGCAGTGAAATATAGATTTCAACGCTTTATATCAAATTTTGAAAAGGCGTCTTTTTATAAATCTATCGTACAAATCTAATATATATGTGTACAACATTTTTTAAGAATTAATATTATACCGATGAAGAAGAGGATGAATATTACCAGTGAAATACTAATTCTAAGAGCACACCAACATAATATATATTAAATATTATACCAATGAAGAAGTGAACAAATATTAGAAGTAAACTACAATGATCCGAATAAAAATACATACCAAAACCCATCGTTAATGATACAGAGATGTGGAAATGAAAAAATCTATTATTACATTTAAGGCATGATGCTTTTTAAAACTATAACATGAGCCCAAGTGCAATAACAGAGTTATCATACAAATACTGCCAACGAGTTTAAAATGAATTAAAAGACATTATATCAGGTTTTAATTGAAGCGCACCAGTTTCAAATCTAAATCTAAAAATCCACTCTCAGTTAGTAAGACAGATGTCATCTAAAATTATAATGAGGATAAAAATACGCTTACCTGTTTCAAAGTTGCATCGTCTTGTAGTATTGTCGACGTAGTCTGCTTCCACGTTTGAGACAATATAAATTTAAAATATATATTTAATCCCAAGAGTCGTAACATATTTGTCGTGTTTTTCCTGGATGGTGAGACCAAACAAATGAACTTTAAATGCAACAGTTTCAGATTTTAAAGCATGTGGAGATGTTGATCGACAAAGTCTACTATCACATTCAAGCAAGCTCATGATACTTTTAAAAACTAAATCATGCTCTTAAATACGATAATAGATTTATCACTCTTTAATTTATTGATCTAATGATTTTCGAATTAATTTAATTAAAATATATACTTATTTTACCATAGATGCCTACTAAGTGATGGTAAATGTAATAAAAAGCACATACCTTTTCGAAATTTTATCAGCTCTCGTTGTACTGTTGATATACTCTGTTTTGTTTTTCACACTCTCGAGTAATATAAATTTTAAAAATTGGTTAATTTATATAAGTGTTAAAAGTATTCACCCCCTTCGACACTTTCTTTTTCCTAAAAAACTACTCACGTCTCTTTCGTCACTCTGTCTTATCTCCGATGCGATCGGTCTGCGATGTACGTCAGTGTTGATTCAAACCCCCGGCAAACTGATGAGAAGATTATTGCTCGTTCCACTATCCAGTCTATGCTTTGATATGATAAACCACTCTTATGAAACAAGTATTTTCGTGTCAACGGTTTGCTTCCGCTCACGAGATGTTGTGATACCTGAAGAACTTTCAGCTTGGTGATTATATATAAAATTCATAATACACCAAAGCTGAAAGTTCTCCAAGTCCCCCAGAAGGGGGCCATGCTTTATTTCCAAATAAAATACATAGTTATAAGATACTACAATGCCGTTAGTTACATAATTAACAGTAGATCTATGATATGCATCCTTATACATATGATATAATCAAATATATAATCACATAATACGACATATTTAAATAGAAAATACGAGTATATGAAGAACACAATAATAACATTTTCAAGCGTTGGTGCAAACATATAACTTTATGTTTGTTTCATTCGTTAAGTTCTATAAACAAATAATATCAAATGTTCTCTTCTGAACAGCTATGATAACAATCTAATAAATAATGTCGATACGCTAGAGTATTAATGTCATCTGACATTACGATTTTCTTATCATAAGAAGCAGATAGACAAATTTTGTTTTGCGTAACAGTTTGCAATTCATGCTTTTTTGAAATTATTGAACATTCGGAATGTTTTCAACATGAATTATTTTTCAAAGCACTTTTGTAAGTTTCAAAAGTAAAATTTTGTACAACTGAGCTTTCCACACCTTTAGCTCTTGACTTAATTGTATTATTTGCTAAAAGGAATAAATTTTAGGTTTTAAAGACAAAAATTCCTTTATCGATAGTGTTGATTCATGCTTTAAAATTCCTAATTTGCCTTTATTTGAATCATCAAATAAGATATGATTTAAAGGAAAATTGCTACACTCAAGAATGTCATTGAAATAAAATTTCATATCTTTATACACATCATATGTTTCTAGATTTATATACAGTGAATCAGTATCTATATATAGTATCTGGCATTTGTTACAGTAAAACTTTTTAAACTTTGAATAATATAAGTAATACATGTGAAGCTTTGATAATTCTAAAAAACAAAATCTTGTATAGATGTGTTTATCTAAAATTAAATTTAGTTTACGCATTTTGAAAATTGTGAAGTTTTCATTTATAGGTTCAAAATATTCCCATAACGGACTAGATAAATTACGTTTAGAATCCAACAAAGTTAAAGTACCTCGCACATTTATTTTTTCTGTTGATTTCACATAAGTATTCCA
This sequence comes from Araneus ventricosus, assembly GCA_013235015.1. NCBI lineage: Eukaryota > Metazoa > Arthropoda > Arachnida > Araneae > Araneidae > Araneus > Araneus ventricosus. The sequence continues at coordinate 191,130 of BGPR01000692.1, forward strand.
AAGAATGAGCTATTCATTTTCTTAAAAAATGATTTGGTGAAGACATCATCTGTATTGTTTCTCTTTTCATTATTGAAATCAATATATGATTTTAAACATTTTTCTGTGTAAATGATAATATTTTATGTATTTTTTAAAATCATTCCTTGCTCCAAATAAAATTTCTAATTTCAATATTGAGTAATATAGTTAGTTTTTGGATAGAAATTAGGTGATAATTTTTTACATGGTAATGTATGTTTTAATCCGAATTTATCGCATATAGTTTTTGAATATTTTGAAAGCATATCATATCTGATAATTAAATGCTCTGGAACTAGAGGTAAATCATTCATTTTTTCATGCATATCAGAAGGACATAACAAATTGACTTCGAGTATAAATTCAACATTTGAATTAAGATCATAATCAAAAATATTCATATCATAATGAAATTCTCAATTTTTCCAAAGTAAGCCATGAGAAGTTACAAAGAGGCAACGGGTGACTCATTACAAACCAGAAAGGTTATTTGCGTCAAGCGCAACAATATAATTGTGAGATTTGCTCACATCAAATGTTTCTGGAATATAGGGGTTATTAACCACAACATGTCGTTTATTTAAGTAACAAATTCCTGCTTTCATTTGTGATTCGAAAAAAATGTAATCATTTACATCTCCCAAAAGTTCTAATTCAACTTTTGTATATTTTAACCCAGAGTTCCACGTAAGCTCAGCAGAGGTTAAAAAATGAACAGGGTCTAGACGATAATATTGCATCGAAGTTTTTTAAACGAGGTAAAACCTCAACTAACATAATTGTATCCACATTTTGGTATAGCTCTAAATGATGTCTTAAATTTTCACATTTAAAAGTTCCAAATACAGTTTTTGCATGCTCATAGTCTTCATCACTAAGAGGAGTGTTATTCAAAATATTGAAAAAGGCTTCCATAGAGGGTAAACATGTATCATTTAATTTTTCGATTCCATCCAAATAAGAATATGGAAAAACATCTTTTCTTTTAACAAAAAACTATTTTTTTTCACAAGCATAGAAACTGCTAAAAATATCGAATTCATGAGAAGAATTTTCCCAAGTTTTAATCAACTGATCCAGGCTTGTATCTAGAAACTGATATGAATCTATAAACTTTAAAGAATAGAGAGAGAAAACAATAAATATTTCCATGTTGATAGGCACTATGTTGATAAATTTGGCATAATTTTTAGGTAAGTTTTTTAAAATAAGATGTGTATCGTAATTTCGAGAATTATGAATTACCACTGTAATGAAATAATTTGCTCTATAATTTAAGTTGCAAGATGAATGCACCATTCCTGTTATGAGACCATCAGATGACCAATGACAGTCATCACGACAACGAATGTCTCCTCTTTCAAAGGCATTTGCACATATGTGACAAACATTTTTACCATATATAACATTTATATTTTCATTCGTTGGTTGTATGATTTCATTTTTTCAATTAATTTTTAAGATACGTATCTCAAAGTGTTTAAAAACTGTTCGATAGCATTTACCCCCACAATAAAATTCAAGAAAAATTATTTTGTTTTGAGCATTACAAGCAATTATCGAGTAACTCATGGCTTCATGTCTTTCTATGGTAGCAATATAGGAAGTGACAGACGGTGGTAAAACGGTATGAACTTTTTTGACAGAGATTCCAAATCTGCATAAACAAGGAAAGGATGGTAAAGCATTTTTGCTAAGTTTGTGAAAGAAAGAATTTTTTCCGAGGCATTGATACTCTTTGAGGGTTTATTTCTTGGCATAATAACTTATGAATATTTAAAGTACACTTTCTATAAAATCCACTAAGACAGGTTTTACAATAAAAATGAAAACAATTTTTTTCGTTTAAGAGTCTATTGAAGTTTTTAGTTAGGAAAAAACAACCTTTGAAGAAGAATAAATCAATCTCCCTTTTAGATGATTGTTTGCTAACTTATAGAGGGAAAATCGTTTTCTTCTCAATCACAAACATTGATTTTTAAATCATTTATCCGCTCATTTTTTTTTTGTTTTGGAAAGTGCTATTGGAATCTTAATCTCACCAGTTTCTAAGTTTTAAAGATATTTTTTGTATTTAAAAGCCAAATTCTAATTTTTCTGTACAGGATACAAGCTAGCTAATATTGAATACAAAAAACCTCTTCCGTCTTTACATTTTATATTTAAAATACTTTTTTTTATTTTGATTGGCATGTTTACGACTCTATAACCTCCTCTAATATCTCGGTAGTTTTCTATATGCAAATGTGTCAATTGTATTTTTTAGTAGTCCAACCACTTCCGTTATGAATAAAATTAAATCTGGAATTACGGATTTTTTGAAACGCTCAATCTATAGCAGGATATATTTGAAGTCTGGATAATATTCTTAGAGGTAAACTGAAGAAATAGAATGTTTCAGTACTCTTAAAATTGTTTTCTTTTGTCTTTGAAAAAAGAGCACTTACACAAATGATGAGTCTAATTCTAAGCACAACGCTGGAATTTAAATTATTATAAATGGCATTTCTAACGTCATGATATAATGAATCAGGATCAACATAATCCAATGTAGCTCTAAAAGTGCTAGCATAATTGCGAAATGAACTTCTATGCGGAAAACATTGTATAATTTTTTTTCCAAAATCTTCTACTAACTTATATTTTATACATGAAATTAAAATAAAATTTTTACATGCTATAAGAAATGTTAAATACTAAAATTACGTTCGCAAATTTTAAAAGAGAGTACAGCCATGATATTTACAATCACTAGATGCAAGGGGAGCAGAGCAAAAACGTTAAATAGTCGAATGGTAGTGAATGACATTTAAATATTCATTTCAAATTTAGCAATGTGTTGGCTCATAGCTTCATCGGCTTTTTCAACGTATTCAACAGGTCTGAGGGTATATTTAATCTATTGCGAACCTCATTGTTGTTATTCATTCGTTGAAGACCCAAACACATAACTTTGCGGAATTCTTTCAATTCTATAGAAATACCACGTCCCATATAGATCATAAAAGGAGGACTATCCCGTTCATGGGTGAAGCTGAAGTCATATCGAGGAGTTGTGGGTTTACATACATTTTCTCTCATTGATTTTGAGGAGGGAACTGATTTCTTTACTCTGGTTGCTGCTTTTGGAGATTCATTTTTTTTATTTAGACTGGAGCGGTATGCCATCAACATCAAACAATATTAAATCAGGGTTATCTTCTTCATCTCCCTTAGATGGACCACCTCCACAGTCTGCAAGATTTAGGTCGCAGCTACAAGGGTTTGGCTTTTTCCCTTTGGCAGGACGGGGCAACAGAAGTTGGGCATCCGTGAAATCATCCTCATTCTCTTTGATTTCATTTATAATTCGTTTCTTTCTGTCTGGTAAAAAAATGACCTTTTTCAAAAAAATGCTTAGACGTAGCAAGTAGGATCAGGTTTCTGAACATTAAATTACGCTTTTAAATTCCCTAAACTAACTCATAATGAAAATATATACTTACCGCCTATGGAAGCAATGGTTTCATCCCTCGAGCTCGTAATTCTCTGCTTGCAAAGAAATCTGAACGTGATACTAGATTGAATTCTAGAGCTATTTATATGCGTACTTTTAACATCTGTCGGAAATTATGGGTGATTCATGTTATTGAAAAGTGTATTCCCACCGTATAACAACCGTTAAAAAATCGATAAAAATTGTTAAACCCCCCTCAAGTGCTGTGTAATTTTTTATTTATTAGCAAAGTTGATTACGCTTTTAGTATAATCATATTTTATTCATTTCTTTCCTGTAAATATTGATGAAATACATTATTATATCACATCTAGTTAAAAATTTTTAAAGCAGATGTGCAATAAGCACCGGATGCCGGAAAATGTTTGATTTTTTTACAATGTTTTCAAAACACCCTACTCTTAATTCGACAGCTTTGAAAATCTATTGAATAAAAGTAAGCAGATGTTTAGAAATGTTTGCTAATTCTTTTCATCTTTTCTACACCTCTTTACAACCCTTTTTCTCATCGCGTGAGATTATTTCGACGAGCGGAAATATTAAAAAGCAGATGCTGTTTATCGTGTTCTCATGTAATTTAATAAAAGCTTTGAAACATAGTTTCCCTAAGTGGAAACTGATATATAATATTAACGTAACTTTATATTCAGATTTATAATACGGGCATACGTGTATATCAAATATGTTTTTATTGTGTATTTCTACACCATGGCTTTCATCTCCAGCTGGAAAGTTTGATTGTGTTTAGAATTACTTCTCATCATTATCTCGTTCTCTCTTGTGAGACTTAAAACGCTTCCTCCATCCGCGAACAGGCTTCGTGTTTATTTCACTTGAATTTAAAAGCTATTTCCATATTTTTCCTTTCCGGGTGGAAACCTAGGTATTTAACTAAAGTCATTCATTTAGTGATAATGAAATCTGATATGACAAAGAAAAAAACGGTTTATTTTTATGTTTTATAGTCATGAAACAAAAACGTTTATAAATACGAACTTTTTTAATAAGCTAAAAGTTTACAATGGGTAGATCATTTTAAAAATATAGAAAATGATATTTTAAAATTTAATTCTATCACTTAATTATACAATCTATATTCTACTTATACAAGAGCACAAAATACAAAATCACAAGAGTATAAAATAAGCATACAATAATTATGAAAAAGATATATGCAGATAATTATTCAAAGAGGTTATAATATAGTTAGACATTATAGAAAGACATCATTCAAAATATATGATCGTTTATATCAGCATGTACATAAAATGGATCTTACCTCTTCTTTTAAAGATTATTTTGAATGCAGTAAGCGAACAAGTTAATCAACATTTAATACTGAAAATATGTAACTTTTAAGTACAGTTGTCAATCTTGAGTTCTTGTCCCATTGCAGAACTTTTTTCTCGTAGGACTTCTTTCAGTATTTTATCAGGATAATCAAGAGAATCTGTATTCATCATAGATTTAGCATGTGATGCACAATCCAAAATTTTAGAATATAAATTTTTACAAGTTGCATGAGCTGAAAATGGTTAATTTATAACGGTGTGAACCTGAAAGAAAAACCCGAATAAATAGCCCGATGGATCTTCATGTAACATTCTCAAAAGTTCTGAATTGCTCATTATTTTGAAATATGCAATATTTTTGTAATTTGAATGGACTTTTCGAGCTATTTTAATAAAATCCAAAACATTTTCGAATAAACTGTTATGCAAATGTTCTAATCTAACACCATCATCACCCGCTTTCGAGATATAACCATATCGCTCCATGATTGATAGCAATTATGTCAAATAGGCATTGTCTTTCATATTCAGAATAGCGGTACAATGTTGATTTATAGCATGTTCATCGTCCTCTCTTTAATTTATTCTTGGCAAGCTTTTTGATAAATGTTTCATTTGCTTCTGTATTTGTTCGGAGATTCCGAAGATTGAAATATCTGTTATAGCAATGTAGAAAAGATAAGCAAAAAAATTCCACATGTTTGAGAAAAACTGGATTGGAACGTTTGAGAGTTGTACAGTATTTAATGTGAGTTTCGGTACATAAAATTTAGAAGATACTTTTTTATTGGAGGGTATCCATAACTGTCAAAGAAATAAGCTGTTTCTCGTTTAAAAAATATTGCAACCCAATAACTTTCTGGTTTAAACTTTCTATCTAAATTAATAATAAAAGATCGAATTTTTTATAATTAGGTAATGAATCTAATGCAAAGGCCCCCGCAAAAGTGGATTTTACTTTTGAATCTCCGCAATCCAGACTGCATAATGTTATAGTATCCATGGCATCTTTTTATTAATAATCCGTATAAACATTGCGTTGTTCATCTACTTCTATAACGTTGCGGAATTCTGCGTATGCTGTTAAACTAATTGTTTCAGTTAATGGAGTTGCAAATTTCAAGTCAATTGCTATATTTCCGTTCTTAATTATGCTTACGTGTTTTTCACCAGCTGCCATATCAGGTATTAAATCTATAGCATAAAATGTATATCCACTTTTATACTCATCATAGTTAATGTTGATATTTTGGTTGTTATGAAACCGATTCAAATTGGTAAAGAGCCCTAAATAACATCGCGCGAATAAATTTAATCTGAAATTTGGTTGCAAAGGTTTTGAAGGTAGAATGCAACCACATCAATAAGACATAAATAATTTAAAGTAACATTTTGAAACTCAAAAGGATTTTTGCTGCAAGATCCGTTGTATGCTTTGTTAAACACGAAACCTATAATTTCGCGACTAGGTGATTGTCCGATAAATGCGTTTGCAATAGTGGTTGATTGTAAACCAGTCGAAAGAGTGAAAGTTTTTACTTCAACTTTTCGAATAGGCATTTTCATTAACCCTTGATCTAAAGCTTTTTCTTGAGCTAAGAATATAGAGGGAGCTACTTTAATTTTTCTTACATACAAACTAGCTGATTTAATTGAAATTTTGAAATTATCAGCTGCAGACATTAAAGCAAAAGTGTTTATAGTAAGCTCTAATTTTAATCGTGTGTTTATACCAGGTATTAGAAGTTTGGGTTGAGCACCTAAGTCAAAATATAAGGGACCTAAAAGATCAACTAATTTATAATTTTTAAATTTGCTTCGCTTAGCTGTGAAACCAGTGTTTGAAGAATTTTCTGTTACGCCATTGTGGTGCGTGGCTGTATCTCTGAAAAATAAAGAAGAAGTTAGCATAGTTTCTTAAGAAGATTTAGATGAAAAGAGCAAACTCTCTATTAATGCACGGTAAGAATAATTTGATTGTGAAGCGATTTGCTTGTCATTCAAATAAATGCTTAATTTTGAAAATATTGTGTTTAAAATATAGTTTTGTGACTTCATGAGACCTCGGGTAGCGTGAATCAACAGCTAGACTAGTATCAATTCTAATAATTTTTATTTTAAAGTTACTAGAAGTATCTTGGTTATTATAGCTTACAAAATAAGCAATAGTTTATGTACAGAATATTATAGACGTGAGTAAAATTACAGGATGGTGTTTGAAACATCCTCTGCAGGTAGAAATAACAGTCACTCAGAGCAGCGGCTCTACTTAAAATCTATTGAAAGTTCAATAAGTCCTCATGAGCGTCCGCTCATCTAGAATAAAACTCGAATAGTTCAGATACGAGAGCTATTCTCTCCTAAAACAGTTAAGCAGAAGCGTACAGCTTCTTAACTCTGCTTCTCTCAGCTGCACAACAGGCCGCATGGGACTCAGTCATTTCTGAAACAGATCCGAAGATCCAGCACTCGAAAATACTGATGCTATGATCGGAATCCGATCAATAAGTGATCGCCGATCGAAAATCAACTCTCTTATTTTCTTTTTCTTTTCAGCTTAAATCCTCGTTTTCTCAAGAACGAGGTCAACCCAACAAGTGAGGGTTTCCGCCCAATTCGTGAGGGTTGGCTGACAATTCGGTTATGTCCACCAGTGAGGTCTTCCCTTCACTAGGCGATTGATTTACGTACAGTGACAGTATTGGCTATTAGCGGCCTGTTCTATGGACAGTCTCGTCTCAGTTCAACTGAGATCGGACATCCATCACTCCTTCTTAATTGGGAGTTCCGAAAAGGTTTTGTGTGCCAACTGTCACTAGATATGGAGTGAAAGGAAGCTCTTTGTGCGAATTCTCATTTGTGGAGTTATCCGACTGTCCAGGTGGCTAGTTTGGAGGGGCAGATTTTAGCAGCTGTTTTGGAATCTTCACAGTACAAATAAAGTCTTTAAAAGCGATACTATATAAAAATATTGTATCCACAGTGCTGTATATAACTCATTTTGTTCAATTTTTCTCATTCCTAGAGAAGCTCCAAGTTCCCACAAACTTCTCAATGTAGTCAATTAATACCCTAAAGAAATACATTGAGGTTCATAAAATTGTAATAAAAATACAAATGCATCGTATAGTTTTCAATTTCATCGTTAAAATGAACCAGAAGCGTGTATCCGCCTCTTAGTGGCTCTCCTAACATAGGATTTTATGATTCTGCGAACTTTGAAACCTATTAACTCGGCAACTGTTAAAGATAAAATTAAAAAAAAACATCTATTTGTTGGGAATATTACGTTTTTTTTAAATTTCGATTATAGCATTTTTTTTTCAAAATCGAATAGTTTTTGAAACATTCATGAAAAACTTAAAAAAAGGGGTCGAAATCCAAAATGCCGGCGCGACCCCCCCGTACCCATAGTAAAACTGGTACTTTTACTATGTTTAACATGTTCCCTCACGAACATGTGTACCTATTTTCAAAACTATATGATTTATTTTTTTTCCAAATCCTACGTTGAATGACGGGTTCGCTTCTGCACGTCCTTTCACTCAGGTGCAGTAGAAGTTTCAGTTGTAGTTAGTTATTATTAACAAAATTTGAAGTATCTATATAATAAATAATAATTTATGGAGAAAATCAGCTATCGGTTGTTTTTAAAAATTGTCTGGTTCAATTGATATTATTATTTTAATTAAAAACGTTTAAGATCAGAAAAAAAAGTTTATATATTATAATTTGTATTCAATAGTAATTTTTACATAAAAAATATTAGACATGAAAGCATTTTAATCCGGTGCAAAGCCGAATATATCAGCTTGTTTACCTTATAAAAAGTGGAAGTGAATGCGACTGATGGGAGCTTCTCAATAAGGTGTCACATGCATAGGTTAAAGCGCCCTCTAAGCAGTTGGGGTGAAGTCACTTTTCCGCTCATAACTTCTAAGTAATTTTTGTTGTCAAAAAACTTTCACTGTAAAAGTAGTTTGTTATGATAAGGAGATAATTCTCCTGATTGAAATTTTCTTTCTATCTTCAATCGTAGTGGAGCTTTGAGGAAAAGATAAATTGCGGGGGGAAATTGAACATCACTTTATAACTCATAACTTCTAAGCAATTGTTGCTATAAGAAGTTTCAGTACGAAAGTTGTTTGTTACAATGAGGTAATAATTCTCATAATTTCAAATTTTTCTATTTTCAATCATAAGGGAATTATAGGGAAATGAAATTTTCAACCCCCACCATTTCAACCCCTTTGAGACGGACAGCCCAATTACGAACTCGGCACAGAATTTCACGATCCATACAGCATATCCCTCGCCAGTTAAAATCTAATCAAAATTACTCCTGTTATCGTGTTCACAAGATAACATTGGAGAAAGCGTTATACGTTTTACATATCTGTACTAATAATAATAAGGAAAAGAGGATTTTGCCCTGTATTCTCTTAAGGAATAGAGCTTTAAGAATGTAAGAAGATTGGAGAGACTGCAAATGACGAGAGCTTTCCATCAAGGGGTAACATACATAGGTTGAAATGTACTTTATGATAGGGGAAGGGACGGAAAATTACTTTTCAGCTAATACCTTGGAAGCAATTGTAGCTATAAAAAAGTTTAAATGCAAACATGGTTCGTTTTGATAATGCGATAATTCGCCGAATTACAATTTTCTTTCTCTTTTCAATTGTAAAGAAATTATGGAAAAATGAAAATTTCCATTCCCCACTATTTCCACCTCTTTTCAGCTGGATTGCTCATCTACGATATTTTCACTATTACAACATATCCCACGCCCGTTAAAATGAAATAAGTAGTACTCCAGTTATCGTGCTCACAAGATAACATGGGAAAAAGCGTTATATATATATATATATATATATATATATATAGTAGCAGCACGCGCACGGCCTTTTCTGTAGAATCTGGATTTTAACAAAATAAAAGAGAAAAAAAACCCGCTCACAATGACATGAAAAGGTTCTGAAAACAAAACACAACAAAATATACACATTATTGATTTTCCCGCTTATTTTCCCGCTTATATGACATTTCAACTGTAGGAAAACATTACAGGGTACGTTAATCTGAAACAATATTAAAAAAGTGCAACTTGAAAATCATTATTAGACAAAAAGCAAAATATGGGAGACATAAACACGTTAAGACACTGCCGAAAATAATAATCGAAGTCATTCACTTGAAGGCTATGACGTATCCTGCGCTCTTCACCGTCAACCAATGAGATTGCAACAATGTATGTCGGGAAGGCTCCGGTGAAACTTTGGAGGGAGAATGCTCGCTGGAGAAAAATATCTTTCAACTGTCCAGGAAAAAATTAATTTTATGAAAAACGGTAAAGGATATTTTAATCGTTCTTGTTTTAAATCCGACAGAACCGTTCCAGTTATAAGATGAAAAAAATTGAAAATAATAGTGTTATTACAATGTCGGATGAAGCAAAATTAAAAACAAAAATAAAATTTCGATGGGAAAACTGACTACTATTTAAAAATTTCTCAAAATTCAGTAAATCATGTTTGAAGCTGGAAACAAACTTCATTAGAACGAAAATTGTTTGTTCTATCCGATGGTGCGTAGAATATTTTTCCCGTCTTGGAAAAAATTTCTTTTCCGGTATAAGTAAATATACCGGTTTATGAAACACCGGTTCTGGTACGATATCGTTTCCAGTATCATACGGGAACCGGTATCATACCGGACCCAGTATCACACCGAAACTGGTATCATACCGGATCCACTATCATACGGGATCCACTATCATACGGGATCCAGTATCACACAGGAACCGGTATCATACAGGATCCAGTATCTCACCGGAACCGGTATCATACCGGATCCAGTATCATACTGGAGCCTTATACCGGCTTATGAAACAATGGTTACGGTATGATACTGGATCCGGTATGATACCGGTTCCAGCATCATACCGAAACCCGTGTTTCATAAGCCGGTGTAAGGTTCCAGTATGATATTGGATCTGGTACGATACCGATTCCAGTACAAAACACCGGGCCTTGTGTGATACTAGTTACAGTGTATGAAACTGGAATCAGTATCAAACCAAAATCCGAACCAGTATCATACTAGAATATTGATTACAGAATTGTACGAGATTAGGTAAATTTTATGTAGCACTGGATTTATCAAATTAACATAATTAAATTATTCAATAAAAAATGTGAAACATCAAATGAAAGGAGAATAAAGAAAAGTGTGCTAAATAATAATATGTTAAAATTTTAGAAATTGTGACAGTGATTTACAGATTGATTACATTAAAAATGTATATCAGTTTTTTTTTAGTGTAATGATGTAGTGCAAATTTGTTAATTTATTAAGTGTCTAATGTAAGTATGTTCTGACCGTTACAGTGAATAATAATGGAAACTTTACAAATCGTATTTTCTATATCCAGGAATGAAATTTATTGAAGTCTTGAGAAGGGTAATATATTGTACTAGGGTGCAGTGCCCACTGCTAGCTAAAGCTCGCCAACCCCCAGGAGGACTGCGTTGCAAACCATACTTGCATGGTTCTTACTGACTCTTTAAATTAAAAATCAAGGAGTATTTAACGAGTTTTCTAGGAGTATTTTCAAAATTTTCAAGGAGTCAATATTTACGCATAAAAAAGGGTTTATAGTACACAAAAATTATATTAGAGTATTTAAAACATTGCTAATAACTCAAATAAATGTGGTTATATTTATTTCTTTTATAAGTTTTTACTAAGCTGATTTATCCAAGAATGCCATGTTAAATCTGTTTATATGAAAGTAGAAAGTACAACTACCCCAAAAGTTCAAATAGTTCATTACATACCATGCTTTACCATGCTTCAAATAAAAAACTATTTCCATTATTTTTTTTTTAAATTTAAATTCTTAAATAATTTCCATGCCTCACTGTGCACCTTATGTAGTGCACAGTGATCCAGTATTTAAAATATAGAGGTGCGAAGAGAGACACGGATTTAGATTTTAGAAACTGTTTTTTGGTATTTTCATTACTTATAAAATAGTATATGAAGAATATAAAATTAACAAAGTTTCTTTATTATTACAACTAATTTAGCTAAAATTGATTAATAGTATCTGTTTTCCTTCAACTCCACCATCACAATATATGTCCTTTACAACAAACCATATGTTACAATTTGAAGAAATACAATTAATTTGTCGAGATAATCCAAGAGAAATGACATTCTCAATTTGCACCATTCTATTGTTTTCTTTATTACTGATTGGTACTTAAAAACCAATTATTAAATTTTGGATACTGCTAGGATATGAACATCACATCGTGGAAAGAGCAACGCAAAATACTGTGTAATTGATACGGCGATGGTTTAGAATAATTTTTATCGGGGAAACGTAGTACACATTTAATAAAAGAAATGTTAAAAATTGAAAATCAAGGAGTTTCCATAGTGCTTGAAAGTGAAAATCGCTTTCAAGGAGTTGTTAAGGAGTTTTCAAGGAGCGTACGAACCCTGGCTTTCTTCGCTCGCTACAATGAAAACACTGCGTGTCCTAGCAAAAATATTGTAAAATCTTTATATATATATATGAATCAGCTTTATTTTGCTTCTTGTGCTTTAATTTCAATCAGCACAGAATAAAATATATAAGACCCCAAAAGATATTTTTCTTCAAATAAAACTTACAAAGAAAATTATGAAAGTGATAAACAAATGAATAAGAGTTGCAAAATTAAAACACATTCAATTATTCTAAAAACTAACTTTAACAACAAATTAGATTTAATATTATTAATAAAGAGATTATGGTCTTACATCTTATCACTATGAACATAAAAAAAGACAGTATTATGAATAAATAAAAGTCGTAAACTGATTTCCTTTTAATGCTTTCACTTTAATCAGGAAGGAATAAAATTTTTTGGCCCTGAAAAGGACCGTGTTTCATATACTGAAAGCATCAGGAAGTCAAATTCAAAAGGCATTGATGTATCAGAGAATTCTCTTAAACATATTTTTAAAAAATGATTCAACTCTATTTCTCGATATGTACAAACATATACATAAAATTATGAATATATACATTGAAAATACAATATATTGCCCTCCTGAACAATAAAAAAATTTCATTCCTGTATATACAAAACATTGCACTTCTGAACACCAAAAAACATTTCATTCCTGGATATAAAAAACATGATTTGAAAAGTTTACACTATTATTCACTGTAAAGGTCAGAACATCCTTACTTAAGACACTTAATAAATGAACAAATTTGCACTACATCATTACACTGAAAAAAGAATTCTCTTAAACAATTGATATACATTTTGAAAAAATTAACACTATATTCCTGGTCAAAATTTAAATTATTTGCAAAAGATAAGCCAAATACATATAAAAGGGTTATATTAATGTTCACGGAATTTCTCTGTAAACACAATTACATACCTCTTTGGTCGAAGAGATCACTGAAACACTATCAAACCTGGCTCTAGAAAAACCAACATAAAGTTGGCGACGTGTTACAGTAAATTGTGGATTATCCGGCATTCAAGTGTCCGGAAAAATTAGAAAATGAGTTTTTCTAAGAATTTTACATCAGAGTCCCAAAATTTAGCGTTCCGCACTGCTCCATTCACGCGGCCAATTTATTTCTGGAATGTAACATCGGCTCCGCATGGAGCGGCGTAGAAGGATGAAAAAGCATTATAGAGAACAGTGACGTACACAGACTTGTTTTACGGGGGGAGGGGTTCAAAAGCAAAAGTGAGAACCAAAGAAAACAAAAGTTCCTCACCTTCAGCTGAAAAAATTGAAATCGACAACCACACAAAAAATATTAAGGGATAGAATCGGTAAATAAAGGCTACAATCTCCCCCATTTTCCCATCACATTCAACTATCCGGACTTTTGAGGTTTCCGGAAATTGGCGTTTCACGAGCATGCCGGTTAGCTAAGCTTTTACTGTATTTAATACCAAGCACACTTTATCAGAAGTTTGGCCTTAGGATTTATTAATGGTCATAGAAAATGCCAAACGCACAGGGAATTCTTTTCTTTTAAAACTAAAAGGAATATTATTTTCCGATGGGATGAGCGGTATTCTGGGAATTAAAAATGTTGGGGGTTCGCCAGCCTTAGCTAGCAGGGGCAGAGCCCTCTAGTGATAACTAATTTTATTAAAAAAAATTAGATAGCGCCTACTTTAGGGGGCTTATGTCTCTCCTTCCGTGGATCCATTTCCATTCACATATATGGTTAATCAAACTTTTTATATTACAACTATTTAAACCTGTATGCTGTCTGAAATACTTTCAGTATGTTTTCATACTGGTATCCAAATTTCCAGTATGTTTGAAAACTGGTATCCAAATTTCCAAAATGTTTGAAAACTGGCATCAAAATTTCCAGTATGATTTCATACCGGCTTTAAAATTTCCAATATGTTTTTACTGATTCCGGTATCATTTTCATACAGGAATTTTGAATTTTTTCCAATAGGGAACGATCATTAGAAAAGATACTACAGCCGTAAATGTGCCAAAAATACTCAAACCAACTGAAAACTTTAAATAAAAAATTTCTAGATAGAATTTTAAAATTCTAGCTTCGAGATGCATTGAGTCACCTTTACGACTACCTGTGTACCAAATTTCATGGCTGTGAGTGCGACAGATTCGTCTTGACACCGCGCGCACGCACGCACACAATCATTGCCTTTTATAAGTATAGATATATACAGTAGGGTGGATCGAAAAATCAAAGTGTGGATAAAATAATCGGCATAAGGTACAAAACTTGTCTTTTAAGTGTACTAGCATATATGCAAAATTTTTTCAACTTTGTTTAATATCTTCCGGTGCCCCAAGACGCTTAAATATTTGCAAAAAGACGTTTTTCATGCAAATTTCGAATTAGAAATTAAAAATGTGTTAAAGAAACGATTTTACAGAGAGAAACGTAGAGGAGAGGACGAAGGAATGGTAAAAAATACCAAAAAAAAACCTGGAAAATTATCGTACTGAAAAAATATCGTGTTTGTTCGATATCACATTTTGTATGTGTACAAATTTCGATACATGTAGATTCCAAAAAGGTATGAAAATTCCACTTGCTGAGCGATTGTTTATAAAAGATCGAATATTAGAAAGGAAAATGGTTATTGGAGAAGTGGAAGTACTTGCTACTGAAAAAAAGAAAAAAGGAAAAAGAAAACTGATGGAAGACAAAAGAATAAAACATAAAATGGTTTTAACTGATGCTGATGCTGCTCATGCTCAATCAATGGAGCTACTTGAGCTCAACACTATGTCTTCGTCCTTGTATACAGATACGGATGTGATTACCTTGGAATATCAATCACAAAATCGTTTAGATTTCCCTAAATTAGCAATAGAATGCGATGGATACGGAATTTCAGATAGAACAGCTACTTCATTTGTCAGTGCTGTTCTACAAGTCAATGGAATTATACACGAAGGAGAGGCTTCGCATGTGGTAGATCGCAATAAAATTCGTAGACAGCGTAAAAAGCTTTAAAATGCAGTTGCAAAGTCTACTAAGTTAACAGTCTCTTTTAAACAGATTATATTTAGATGGGAGAAAAGACAACACAAAAGTGCTAATTAAGAAGGACACAAAGTACTACTCAAAGACCACGAAGGAGGAGCATTATACTCTTGTGAACGAACCTACCTGTGTATATCGGACATGTTACTGCTGTAACAGGAGGAGCTAACACCATAAAAGAAGCATTACTCAATTTTTTGGAACACATAATATGCAATTAAATGGGTTAACTGTAATTAGATGCGATGGAACAAATGTTAATACTGGGCACAAGGGAGGTATTATTCGCTTGATGCAACTGACCTCAATAGACCATTACAATGGTGAATTTGTTTGCTTCAAACAAATCAGTTACCTATCCGTCATCTGATAAATTCTTTGGATGGTGCAACAACTGGTCCTAAAGAATTTTGCTGACCAATTGGTAAAACAATCAAAACCTGCGAGGAGCTACCTGTAGTTCCTTTTTCTTCAATAAGTGTGGATAATATGCCACATAATATAGATAGAATAGTTCTCAGCAATGATCAGCAATATCTGTATCATATTTGCCTACCGATATCAGGGTGTGAATGTTATTCTGACCTGAATGTTATTCTGTTCCTTCTGATTAAGAAAGCCTGGGCCAGTTGTTCACTCAAGGTGGCTAACAATTGCAGGTAGAATTTTAAGGTTGTATGTGGTCACAGAAAAACCATCTGACAATCTTATTATTCTTGCATCTCTTATGAAGTTATACGCAGCCTGTATGGTTCCATGTCAAGACAAAGCCTTCCATAACAGAAGGAGCGTTGCATATTTGGAGGCTTATTTCACTTTTTAGATATTTGGAACCCATTTTAAGAAATATAGTACACACTTCTATTCAACAAAATAGCTTCTTTTGTCATCCAGAAAATTTGCTATTGTCAATTCTCACAGATAACAGGGAGGATATAAGGTCTTTAGCACTACGAAAACTAATCTGTGCTAGAAATGAAAACAGAGGATTATCAGAATAAGAATTTTTCAAGTACCAAAATATAGACTTTAAAGCAGAGGATTTTTTGCACTTATTAACTGGCAGCGTGTTGGACATTTGAACCACCTCTTTTGATGAATGCCACATTTAAAGAAATAGAGGACATGGTAAAAGTGAGACGGAGGAACGGTCAAAATATCCATGCCATACCCAAGCTGTAGAAAGATGTTTTCGCATAGTGTCTGAAGCGTCCGAAAGTATATATGGAGAAGAGAAGAGACACGGCTTCATATTGAATAGGATACAATCAAAAAGTCTTATCAGGCATTTTAATACCAAAAAAGATTACATCCTTTAGAAATATGTAAATCTTCAAACTAATAGAATTAAAAAAATCTATGATTAAGTTCACTTTTTATAAGTTTTGTGATTTATTGCTTTGACTATTAAATTTATACTTCATGTATTATTTTAAAATTATAATTATTTATAACTTTATACTTTAATACTTCAATAATCTGCATATTTTTCAAATATTTTTCATTAATTCTCAATTTTTAATAGATATTTGTAAAAATGCCAATTTTAAACTTTTTGGGGGGCTTTCAGACCACCAGGAGATATGAATGGACTAATAATAATAATAAAAAAAAACGTAAAATAATATACCCAAAACAAAACTTTCTTACCCGGCGCTAAAGGAAATTTTGATAACATTTTTTTATAAATTTCCCCCAAAAAATGTCATTTTGAACTATTTTTGAGGCGCTTGGGGCACCGGAAGATATAAATGAATTTCAATGAAAAAAATTATATAAACTAATATACTTAAGAAACAACTTTCCCGCCCCATGCCAAAAAGAATTTCAAAAAAAATTTCCTATACATTTCGATCCACCCTACTATACAGCGTGATAATATAATTAAAGTTGTACTTTCAAAATGCCGTTAAAACCACTGGTTAGAACGGAAATTGATATTTCATCTGAGTATACATGAAGCAATGGGAATTTGCTTTGCGAAAGAAAGATAGTAGCTGAAATTTGACCGATAGATGGCGCTGTACTCGTGATAAGATGCTGAAAAACGATTGCTTTATAAGATATGTTAATTAAAAGACGTGACATGCGCACCGCACATTGCACTTGTGATGAAAACGCAGGGAACATGCAGTTCCTGTTATTCTGCTTCTGAGAAGGTAGTCATGACTCTATCATTGAAAGATTGGTCTCTGCTTGTGAAGCTTCTTTACAAGAACGTTGATTGTGCGGCAATTGCATTGACGAAATTCCGGACGTTAAAGGGTTTAAGAAGCGACTGTAGTCCTATGACTACATTTGGTCTGAAGAAGATGAAAAGAAACTTTATTAGAACGAAAATTGTTTGTTCTATCCGATGGTGCATTGATTGTTTTTCAACGATAATTAGAAAAGATACTATTGCCGTAAACGTGTCAAAAAAGACCCAAACCAAATCAAAACATTAAATTAAAATTTTCTAGATAGAATTTTAAAATTCCGGCTTCGAGATGGATTGAGTCACCTTTACGAGTACCTGTGTGCCAAATTTCATGGCTGTGAGTGCGATAGATTCGTCTGGACACCGAGGGCACGCACGCACATAATCATTGGCTTTCATCAGTATAGATATATACAGGGTGATATATCTATACTTATAAAAGGCAATGATAAATTCGATAAATAGAGTTTATTTGACGTGAAATGTGGCAGAGGAAGGAAAGCAATTGTTTCGACGTCAGTGGGGGATGTGGTTACAGCATTGCAGAAAGCGTCAAGCAGTGCTTTGGGAACGTGCAGTGGACGGGGTATTTCCCGAACTTAATACATATTTCTCAGCTCGTTTCGTAAAATTTTACGAAACATCCTGCAATGTTATCCATTCAAAATTGCGAATGTTCACGAGTTGGTTCCTGCTGACCAGCCAAATCGAGAAGCTTTCGACCTGAAATTTCTTGCTCGAATGGAAGTGGACAATGCATTGCCATGGAATATTTTGGGGTCAGACGAAGCCTATTTCCGTCTCCAAGGTTCTATCAGTACTTAAAATTGAAGAATATGGGCAAGAGAGAATCCATTCCAAATGCAACCATTGCCTCTTCATTCTCAAAATGTCACTGTATGGTGCGGGTTTAAGGCAGCATTTATCGTTTGCCCTTTCTGTCCTTCGGGTCCTGTAACCTGTACAGTCAATAATAATTAATCCAGCAATAGCCGAATTCCGTTTTCTTTTCTTAAACACTCCCCTTTTCTCACCCCGTTTTACTATTTAGCTTTTTCGACTCTGTTTGCATGTAATACGTTCATTCTCAGTTCTTTTCATCCCTTTCTTCTGGTTGCAAAATTACTTCAAGCGCTCCCCAGCCGGTCGCCGCACCCTCTCCCATTTGCAATTAAGTGCGACTTTCCGTCTTCTCCAATTAAAAGAAGGAAAAGATATTACCTCTCTTTTTTACTTCTGCGTTTTCCTCCTCTCCCGCACTACCCGGTAATAAACCCCATTGTGCTCCGTCAACAAGTTTCTATGTGTGACGCATAGGAGGAGTCAGAATGTCTTCGTGAGTAGTTCTTGTCAGGAATCGGAACAAAATATAAAAAAGTGAGAAATAGTGTCACGAAGTTCTAAAGGAGAAGGACGCGTTCAGAGCACGTTGATAGGATTGCAGTTTAGTACACTCGTATTTACTCCACTGCCTCTTCATGAAATCTCTATCTCAGTTTCATTATTCTCCCAAATTTTCTTTGAGGGACCAGTTCGACTTCATTCAGGCGAATTGGGATACAAGAGGATCTTTATAAGCCCATTTCTTTTCCTTGTTTGCGTTTTCCATTCAAAGTTTCTAACGTTTCATTGGATTCTCTCCCTTCCTTTCCCCATTCATCTATTTT
Organism: Araneus ventricosus; assembly: GCA_013235015.1. Classification (NCBI taxonomy): domain Eukaryota; kingdom Metazoa; phylum Arthropoda; class Arachnida; order Araneae; family Araneidae; genus Araneus; species Araneus ventricosus. The sequence goes on from BGPR01000692.1 coordinate 210,376, forward strand.
AAGATGCCAACTTTTGTAGTATTCAATATTTTTGTAATGTGTCTTTTTCTTGTCTAAATGAGCCTTCTGTTCTAGAGCAGCTTTCCTTCATTTTTATTCATTAATAAAGTTTGTTACAATTATCCCATTCTTAATAATTGCTCCTTCTCTTGTTTTCCATTAAGTTAATGAGGGAAATAAATTTACGTTCCTTTTAGGGAGTTGATATTTTTTTATTATTTTTTTACTTGAATTGTCAATCTTTTCATTTAAGATCGAATAGCATTTGCATAACCACCTTTTCACAGTGAACTGTTGGTATCTCATTCAGTCTTGTTGAAATTTTTATGCGTGTGTATGCTTATTCTTTTGGATGTGTTTATTAGTATCTGACTTTGTGCGTATGTGTATACATGTTTCTATATATGAGTTTATTTTAAGTATATGCTTTTTCTGTATGTATATGTGTTTGTATACGTGTTTAGGTGAGCGGTTATATAAGTATTTATGTTTTTGTTGTGTATGTGTAAGTGTACTTTTGAGCATATGCTTTTGTATGTGGTTTTATTCTTATTCCCCCCTCTCCCACATGAGAGTTCGCCTTCAGCTTTTTCAACAATCATCTTTAATTCTAAAATAACATCTCCCTCGTTTCCTTTTCAAATAATTTAATTTTCCATTTTTAATTTATCTTGGGTGACTTCAATTTCAATTATTTTTTGCTCATTATTAATCGTTATTTTGAGGCGGAGAGATTTTTGTGAAGATTAATTTCATGTACTTTTTCATACCATATTCTGACCTTGTTAATATTCTATTGTTTTTTTAATTTCCAAATTTGGTAAGTCCCACTTGCTTTAGAAATTGGGACCTCTGTTTAAGCGTCTTGGGAAGGATTTTAATGGGTGAATTCTCGACAAATTACAATGTTTTCCTTCCAATTAATTTTTCATGGCTTCTTCATAGTTTTCTTCGCGCTGCCCTTTTTTTCTTTCGCGGCAATTGTATTACTCAGTCAAGGAATTTTCTCTCATTTTTCCAAACTCATTTTTTAAAAATTTCCTTTTATCTTTTCACTTTATTAATTTCAGTGATATTTTTAGTTATAAAATTTTGTTCGCATGATCCGCGCGGGGGGCCGGCGAGGGTGGAGAAAGGCTGCCCCGGCAGTCTTACTTTCTAGATCAGTTTCATAACATTTTAGCTACCTTAGTCATCATTTAGCTCATAACTCTCTATTCTAAAGAGACATCATAAACACTTCCCCTCCATCTTCTCAGAGAATTGCATTTATCCCATAGCCACAAAAGTTAATTAATCATGATTAATTGCCAGACATGGATATAAACAGCTTAACAAGCGATGATATGATGTCTGAACTTTACAAAATTTTGGACAGCAAAGTTAGGTCAAAACCTCGTCTCACAGATGACCAAACATTGCTTGAAAAAAACTGCTCCAGGCTCTCCCATCATGTCCCATCAGCACAGCTTCTGCTTTCGCTCCATTAATCACCAGCTAGCATCAGGAAGATAATGCTTATCCGCTGGTGTACGCAGAAGCTTCCAAAGGCAAAGACAACAAAAGCCATACTATTCTGATTTACCCTGCTTTACCAACTCATAATAACTCAACTGCTGGTAACAGTAATCCTGAAATTAACTCAGTGCGAGAACTTTGAGCACCAATCTGAATTCCGCAAATGAAAAGATTAAAATTAAGTCTTACCAGAATACTAGAAACAAGGGTTTAGCAGTTGATTGTGAAAATGAAGAAGAAATCCAAAAACTCATCGGCAAAATTCAGAAATCTGACGAGCTGAAAAAAAATTGTGCACAAGGAACCGAAGAAAAGACGTCCGAGATGCAGCATATATAGCATCCCAAAGGACACAGCCGAACAAGAGGTAATTGATGCAATTGAACTAGCCAGGGAATACGATAGAGATTCTATCGTATTTCCACTCAAACTCAAAAGCCAAAAGGAAGGATACCAGCATTGGGTTGTGGACTCTCAACATCAGAATTCTTCACTCTCGAAGCAGCTGGGAAATTAGTGATGAACTGGAAAATTTTCAGAATCAAAGAATTTATCAGTGTCCGCCGCTGTTACTCCTGCAGAGCTTCGGGCATCTCCAAAGGAATTTTAAATCAAGAAGAAAATTTTGTGCCTATTGCTCAGAGAATCAAGACATGCCTAAATATCCTGTTTGTATTAACTGCGACGAATCGAATGATAAAGATGGTACGGATCACAATATCCGACATTTTGCAGCAGATCATAATTGACCTAGCTACAAAAAATAAATACTTTTATACCAGAAATCTGTAAATTATTTAAACTTTCCATATAATAACTTTCGAATTGCTGAATACACACAAGAACCTCTTCTTTGATCCTATTCATTTTTGGCCACTTTATAAAAACGTCTCAATTTCGAAAAGAAATTATCCAGATTAACCTCGGCAGTTCAAATGTAGCAACCGCCTCATTAGTACAATCCGCTCCCCGTACTTTTTGATGGTGCAAGAGAAGGTCTTTCCCTCCAATGGACTAGCTGTTTATCAGGTAATGGCAAAGCAGGTATTATCTCCTTGCCTTCCTGTGTCTCCCCAATCTTCTTGACATCAGGAGAGAACACTGGAATAGTTAAAATTCCAAACAGAAACAAACATTTCCGCGTACTCTTCCCCAGCTGCCAATCTAGAAGTAATGATAAAAAAACTAGAAGAATCCCACTACAAATTACGAGATGAAAATGTAATCATAGGGGCTGATATGAATGCTCACTGTGTCCATTGGGGATACCGAACTAACAACAATAGAGGATACCAAGTGGAGAACTTTATAGCTGAAAAGAACCTCCAACTTCTAAATTCACCAGGTGCTGAACCAGCTTATCAGCGTCATAATGCGGAAGTGTGGCCTGATCTTACTCTGGAATCGAACTCGACCCTAACAAACATGTGCGACTGGGAAGTCATGGAGAACGAATCCTTCAGTGATCATAATTTCATTAAAATCATTATAAAAATCAGAAACACATATCCTCTGTTATCTCAGATTCAAAACAAAGTTTGGAGGTTCACAAAAAGTTCTACAATTATTTCAAAGAAAAAAATCCATATGTTACTGTAAATCATTCATAATGAAGACAAAATAAAAGATCTCGATGCTGCTGCAGAAAAAAATTAACTAGAAATTTTAGATTCCTGTCTGCATTCTTACAAAATAAGGAAAATCCCAACAGCACCAAATATCTAGTGGTTGAATCAAAACCTGGAAATTAAGAAGAAAGAACTAAACGCACTGAGAAGGAGTGTTAAAAGGAGCACAGGAGAAACCCGTGAATACTACAAAAAAGTATACTCAAAAAAAGAGAGCGATCTACAAAAAAAGAAATCCTACATGCCAAGAGAAGCGCTTGGAAAAAATTAATGTCGAAAGCAAGTTCCCCCTATAAAGTCCCATTTCAATCAACACAACAAGCTAACCCTCCATCTGTAATTTTCAACATGCTGGGAAACCCATTGACCGGAAATGCAAAAGGTTTTGCATTGAAGATACTACAGCAATTTTATCCCAAAGCTGCAGGAGAACAAACGGATATTTCTTTTACCCCTTCATTTTTTGAAGAACGTTTCAGCAAAATATAAATTAATAATATTCTCAAAAGATTCCCCAAAAGCAAAGCCCCTGGATTTGACGGATTTGACTCAGTAATTGTGTCGAATATCCACGCCAACTTTCCTGAACTCCTGACTACATTCATGAATAAATGCCTAGATCTGAAAAAATTCCAAGCTCCATTCGAAACAGAACTGATAGTTCTCTTCCACAAAAAAGGAAAAGAAAAGAATAGTATAAACTCTTACAGACCTAACTCCACCCTCCCGATTCTAGAAAATTACTGGAAAAACTGTTACTCCAAAGAGTCAACTTCACTATAAATAAACAAAATGTGCTCCATCCCCACCAGTTTGGTTTTAGAGAAGGAAAATCAACCAACCACGCTCCCCGAAAGTTGATAGATGTCATCGAAGATGCCAAGGAACGAGAACACTACGTCATAGTTATTTCACTAGACTTCAAGGCGCATTAGGTAACCTAAAATATGACATAATGAGAAAAGAATTAAGAAAGCTCTACACGAAATCCAACATTTCAAGAACACTGGAAGACATCCTATCAAATCACAAAGTGGCAATCCAAACTAGTGATGGACCAGCGGTGTGGAAACAAAAGCAAGGCTGCTCACAAGGATCTTGCACATCTCCTCTTTTCTGGAATATTGTCGCAAAAGAAATATTGAAAACAGATTGGCCTAAGGAAATTCATTTACAGGCATTTGCTGACGATTTCGCCTTTGTCGTCAGTGGGTGAACTAGCCGGGAACTGTAACAGCACACAAGTTCCGCCCTCGAAATTTTTAAGAATTGGATTGACAAAAATCAATTTAATATATCAATAGAAAAATCACAATATTTATTAATAGGTAAACTGTCAGAGGTCCACTCATCAGATGGAACTCCCAACCAATAAAAAGAAAAACATCTTTAAAATAGCTGGGGGTTATCTTAGATGAAAAAATAAATTGTATTTCACACATTCAAGAGCAAGGGGGCTAAAGCAGTCAGCTAATAACAGCAACTCTGCCGTATAACAGGACCAAGATGGGGGATGAGACAAAAATACAAAAGGATACTCTACCAAACAGTTAGAGACGCGATGCTCCTTTATGGGGCTAGTGCTTGGGCCCTCTCTGTTTCTCCCAGATTGGAAAAAAACTGTCTTCAAAACAGAGGATCTTCATCCTTTACATTACCGGCTCTTACAGAACCACTCTCTCTCTGCTCTGCAAATTATTACAGGTATCATGCCATTACATCTTAAAGCTGAACAAGAAGCTATTTTCATCATTTCCCGTGTCTGAGAAAGGAAATAGAATTTGAAGGTCTCTCCTATCAGCCAAGGGATTATGGAGGAAAAATCAAGAGGCTAACCATCCATCCATCATTATTTAATATCACAAATAAAATTTCAAAAACAGAGCCCTACAAAGAGGACAACAGCCTCATGTTCTTTACAGAGGTTCCAAAACAGAAATGGGAACAAGGTGCTCTTATTGCGCATTCGAAAACGGCATCAAAGTCTTAGAATGGAAAGGAAAATTAGAAAAATTCCACACAATGTTTCAGGCCGAATTAATGGGTCTCAGAGCAGCGATCATCTGAGCAAGTCAAGGGAACGAAATAACTAAAATTTGGACAGAAACACTTTCGAGTGTAATGGCAGTGCTTGATCCTCATACCCCTCATTAACTTGTCCGAGACATTAAGTCCCTTCTCACACAGAATCGAAATATTCTGGTTAGATGGAGCAAAGCCCAACAGGCTACCAGGCAAATAAGAAGCCGATACTCTCGTCAAAAAAGCCATCACAGAAGGCGTTGTAATGAAAGCTCTAAACCCTCTCAAATTGGCTCTTTTAATTGGCATCTTAAAATTAGCATATCTTTTAAAGTAATCGTTTTTCAGCATCTTATTACGAGTAGAACGCCATCTATCGGTCAACTTTTGAACTATTTTTCTTTCACTAAACAAATTCCCATTAATTCACGTATACTCAAATGAAATATCACGTCATTCTGACCAGTGGTTCTTATTTTACAGCCTTCTGAAAGTGCAACTTTAATTATAATCACCC
>BGPR01000692.1:221914-278329 GCA_013235015.1 Araneus ventricosus
TCCCTCCAAAGTTCCCGTTTTCAAAGCCCCTTGGAACCTGCCGTCCTAGGCGGGGTCACAAGTTCAGCTTTATTCATTTGTCGAAGAGGAGACCTTTTCTCCCAATGACAAAACTCTGTCTTGGATTCCTCAATGCTATTGGCAATAGGCACAAAATAATTCATTTTTCTGGCTGCTTGGGTGTCCACTCGAGGACAACCGGCGGCGAGTTTCAAACAAATCACTCCGGGTGATGCAATCAGGAAGGGGTTTACGTCCAACATTACAATTTTCGCATTCATATCTTGATTCTCTCCTCACACGTTTACCGTTCTCAGTAATTTTTAATGTGAGCACACAACACACTTCCATTATGTTTTTCTAGATTCACTTTTATCAGCATAAGATCGGAAATGAATTGAAAATAAAATGAAATGTGTTTCATAAGGTATGCAGAAAAAAACCTTTTTCTTCTTTTCGAAACGCTATAGCGCGGAAAACGTACCTCTAGGGTAGATAAGTAAAATGCAAAAAAAACTTTTTCTTTTGTTAACATATGGCGGTAGCACATCGACCTTAAACTTTTAGAAAATATACGATTTTCATAATTTTTCTAATAATTTGAAAATTATCAAATAACTTCTATAATAAGTAGCTATAGGTATAGTTTAGCTGAAAAAAGTGTAGGAAAGATGAATAAATGGAAAAAATAATATATTTTATAATTTACTAATAGCACATTATACTAAAAAAAATACATTTTTTACAAAAAATTGATAGATTTCCATTGAAACAAAAAGTTGTTTCTGATTGTGTAAAATTTCAATTTGTAATCAAATACAGATTTGTACTTGCCTTCAAATTCTTTTAGTACATTGAAATAAGATTTGCTTGAAAAACCTGGCATTGAAGATCTTGAAAGAAGTGTAGTAAATTGAAACCATCTCTGGAATTGGAACCGGCGACTTTTTGAGATGCCTCGGCTATCATCTTCACACATCGTCCCACTGCTTGGACGTGACATCGGAAGACATTCTCGTGATTGAAAAAGTAAACTCAAAGCAGCTTCGAAGAACCATAAATGAGGAACATTTTTCAATGTTAAAAGAACCATGTTCTGCGTTCGTTGGTCACGTTACATCCTCTTCTGAGTCTGCTCAAAACAATGTCAATAGTATTCTTTCTTATTTGACTGAAACTGGATTTTTATTACATGAACTGGACGTAATTTGATGTGATGGGAACGTTAACAATACGGGGTGGAAAACATTTGTTATTTGCCAAATTTAAGAACAAGTTAAAAGACCACTATAATGGTGTGTGTGCATCTTACACTCTTATGAGTTTCCATTGCTGCATCTGTTCAAAAATTTAGATGGTGAAATGACTGGGCCAAAATCAGTTCGTGGTCCGATTGGCACACAACTCAGTAAATGTGAGAAACTCCCAGTTGTAAATGTTGAAAGTAATGAGTGTGAGATTCCAGAAATTAAATTTAAAATTTTAAGCAAAGATCAATAGTATCTGCTGGACATAAGTTATGCTATAAAATCAGGTAGATCTCCTGAAGATTTATATGTTTTAAACCTGGTCCACTTTCCAATTCAAGATGATTGACAACGGCGAACTGAGTTCTCCGTTTGTATTTAACCCTCTGAGTGTTTCACACGTATTTCTACGTTGACCTTGGACAACCCCAAAATCGTTAAACACGCATTTCAACGTGTGGTCGAAAACACCCCGAAATCGGTTTGCACTGAATTTTACGTTCATTGTGAACTGTCTCTAAAGTGTAACACACGTACTTTTCCTAATTTCTTACCCCCCTTTCTTGGTTTGACATCTTGATTGATTATCCGGGGAGAGCACAGGTCAACACAATGAAGACTGATAAGAATGTACTTACTGCAAATTGGAGATGGCACAGGAACCGAAACCCCACTCTCCCCTGTGGTGTGGGGAATTTTAATGCTATTTGCATTGAGGTCATATTTCCGGAAGAATTGCAGTGTCGGATTTTTTTTTGTTTAATGTCAGCCTGGTTTGATGCTATATTATGTTTCAAGTACTATTCTTTTAATACAATTTATGTGATATAAGATTTTTTTTCAATGCCTCAATGCTTTAAAGATCCATATCGAATGGTTACGTAAAATAGATATTGTGGTTTAAGTAAAATAGATTTTGTTCCAATACCGCATTCAAGCATAAAAAAATTGAAAGCCTAGGGGAAGCTAAGAAAATCTGCTATTTATATATAGTTGAACAGTGTTCTTGAATCAACACATTTCACCCACGTTCAACTAGTTTTATGATATTAATGTAAACTTCTTTCATATTAATAATCTCCATCTACTCATTTTTCATTTATAAAAATAGAGTAAAATTAAATTTTTGTCAAAAAATAGAGCAAGTTTTAAGGTATATGAAAATGATGCATTATTTTTATTGTTTTATCTTTCAGATCAAATCGAAAATTTCAGTTTTACAATTATTTCATTATATATGTATTTGATTTTTATTAAAAAAATTAATTTTCAGGTTTAAGTGTAATTTTTTTAGACTAGAACAGATTTTAACTTCATTATTACAACATTTAGAAAAATATGTTTTAAATTCATAAAAATTCATTCCGAAAGATAATTATCATTTTATTAAATAATTATTAGCCGGAAATTTATTTTTAGGTCACTCTGAACTGAAAAAATAACGTACATGGAAATAAAAATTAAAGAAAGTGGAAAAAAATTTTATTTTTTACATTGTAAAATATTTTCTTTTTGTTAAAGGCAGGGGAATATATAGTTTAGATGAAAACGTTATCGACTAAATTTAATGTTTGGGTGTGTGATCTTATCAGACTTTTAATAATCTTATTATGAGACTGATAATATCTGCAGCTTAACTCTCTTACGTTTATTTGAATAATCAATGAAGATGTTTATTTCTTGCTTAAAATAAAAGAAGACAAAAATATTTCTCAGAAAATATTATACGAATACTGTATTTGCGCATTAGTTCCTTGAAGCACAATTTTTTTCCTGATGTGTTATTAAGCATTCTTCTATAAATGATTAAAACTATATAGCTAAATTGAATTGCTTTTGGTAAATGCATGCCAACTGCAAGTTAAATTTTCATTCATGCTCTGAGAAAAGAAATCCACTAATATATGTTAGAAACCATTGATACACCCAGATCCACTAATAACAACTTTGAAGACTGATCTTTCAGTAATAATAGCAGTCTCTGGCTTTGGATTATTTCAAAATATTACCGTCACCTGCCAGATCATGTGTTTTATTACATTATCTTATGCGTGCATGCTGTAATTTGTAAGGTGTAATTTTTTTTATAAAATTATGATTTATCTGCTCCATTTTCTTCGTTCTGAACTTTAATAAATAATATTTCAACTGTAAATAAAATATATATTTTCTATATGTTTTGACATTTTTTATTTTATTTAACTTATTTGAAGAGTAAAGGGTCAGTTTTAAGCTTGTTAAATTTGCTTTATATTTTCGAAAAGAACGGTACGATACGAAACGGCCCCCAAACTTTTTTGTATTCCTCACCGAGAACGGCCAAAACATCTATGAAGTGTCAGTATTTTGTCGTCAATTAACAATTTTTACCAATGATACCATTTTAATAACTTTTACTGATCTTAAAGAGCACGGGAATTTTGTCAGAAGTATTTCTTCAGTGAATCAATCATGCTATACCCACTGGCGGATTTTGTCAGTATGGGGACACAGGCGCAAAATTGCTGTGAGGCCCCTCCCCCTACCCAATGTCGAAAATTCATCTTCGGCTTAGTATTACGATATAGATCGAATAGGTTTTGAGGCCCCCTAGATGCACGAGGCGAGCGCCTCTAACACCTGTGCGAAAAATCGCCACTGTATATACCAGTCCTCTGCTACGACCTTTCTCAAACTGATTCTCTATCTGTTTATGTCACATGTTTTTCACGTACAGATAGACATAACCATCTGTTAAAAGCACTGTATCGGGGAACATCGTTGTATACTGCTGATACTAATCCTATTGAGAGTCTGATATTATCTGCAGCTCAACTGTGTAGAGATTATTTCAATTATCATTGGAAATTTGTATTTCTTCCTAGAACCCAAAACTATTTCTAAGAAAATATTATTTCTTACTTCAGAGACTGCATTTATGCATTGGTTCCTTGAACCATTACAGTTTTGCTGATTTGCTATTAAGCATTATTCAATATGTGATCAAATCTAAATGCTTAAATTCCAGTGCTTTTGGTAAATCTTATACCAATTCTGAGGTGAATTTTAATAAATGCTATGAGACAAGAATCCACAATTATGTGTTACAAACCTTTGATATATCCGATATTAACAAGCTTAAGGACAGTTCTTCCAAAAATAATAGCAGTCTCAGGCATTGAATTATTTCCAAATTCCACCATCACATACTATATAATGTGTTTTATAGCAATATCTTGGATGTGTGCGTGTGCTGTAATTTGTAAAGTATAATTTTTTTATATAATTCAGATTTATCTACACGTTTTTATTTTCATTCTGAACTTGAATGGACAATTATAAAACTGCAAACAAGATATTTATTTTCCAAGTAGTATGGTATACATGAATGAGATATATAATTTAATTTTTAAAATTTTGTATAAAGAATAAAGTGTCATTTTTATGCTTATAAAATTCCCTTTATATTTAGTACGAAAAGACCCAAAACTGTTTTTGAATAGCACAAAAGGGAACCTGACTAATTTCGAATATGTGGTAGATTTTCCTCCCTATTCTTTCGATTTTACCAAGTTTGTAAAAAACTATCTGTAGAAAATAATTCAACAATTTTGTACTTCGTACCAAGGCCCATTTTCGTAAAATTGATTGAAAAAATGTTGATTGCTTTTACCTTCTCGTATACGTAGTATACAAAGAGAAAGTACTGTAATCATTGATTGTAAATTCGAATTTTGATATATCTCCTCGTTTTACACTTCGTGTTTCTGAATACGGTAACTCCTAAACGCAACCCTAATTGTAGATAAGGGTCCAATTTTCGTTTAAATAGGCTCAAAAAACTCTAATGCCCTGTCTAAACTCTAATATACCTTTCCTTTCGATAAAAAAGTTATAAATAAAGAATTAAATTTGATTTTGAAAATTTGGCCACGGGATGCTCTATGACCGGTACTATAGTATAAAAGTTTCAAATTTTGTTAATCTAGGTGAATTAATTTTCTGTTTATTATAATAAAAGATAATATCTTGCGTGCTAAATAACGGTATATGTATACGTTATTTCTTCTAACATTTAGTCTAAACGTAAACTTTATTTTGAGAATTATTAACTCGTGCTCTTAACAAGCATATAGTACAAGTTTCAGTAAAAAAGGTTTGTAGTATTAGTTAATTTAAAACATTATTCAGGGGATAAGAAGGTTATTTCTAATCCTTCATATGTATTAATTATTACAGGCGGTTTTATAGAATACAGATTATTATGCGACTATCCATATAATAAGTATTTATGTGCATACAAAACGGATTAATCCAGTTAAACACTGTTTATATTTGTGATCGTTTCTCAATTTTCTACCTTTTACGGAGTACTAAATCAAGAAGCAATATGAAAACTTTTATTGCGACATCAAAAATTAGTAAAAAATAATTATATATATATATATAATTATTTTCTATATATATAATGGCATTGTTTTTAATCCTTAAAATTTAGTAAATTAATTTTAAATTCATAGAATAATATGCTGACGAGTAAATAAAGTGAAGTCACGGATATAAAAAAACTACTTATATAAAATACAGCCAGCAGCTAAAATACAAATATTAATAAACGGCAAAAAATTTAAATCACAAAGATCTTAAAAATCATCAACTTTTATGAAGCTTCAATAATGTTCACTTTATTAGATATTCAAAACATGAAAAATAGGTATACGCGCCTAACCGGTGTGTATTTTTGTCATTTGGTGTTGTTGACACGAGCAATGTGCAGAAAATAGATCCCAACTGCCCATCTTGAAGACCTGAAGTGTTAATTTATCACACAACAGGTGGGCTCTCCGAAGGCAGTAAGGGCTAGTTTGAATAGGATCCTAGCTGAATAGAACGGATTCTTGTGGTTAGTCCCTTCGAGGGGTTGCTGATTACCCATGGATCAGAGGGGGGAAGAGACTGAATCCGCTGCGCTTTTGGAACATGTTCTGTTCGGAGGAGGGCGCACTTTTAAAACAGATAAGGGGTCTTCGAACAATCGCTTTTCCAGTCGCTTTACAAGGGAGACCGAACCACTCAGAGGGTTAAGTTTTGAAAACCCAACAAATGAACACAAGATCATAATTTACTTTTTCCTAAAGTCATATATGCCTGTGTGGTTTCATATTAAGAAAAGTAAGTACTTCACAAATAGGCCAAAGCATGTATTTGAAGTTATAGAATCGTCAAGATTCCTGCCAAAAAACTTGTTAAAAGTCATTGACCCAGTAATTCAAAGAAATGCATTTTTTGTCCATTCAGAAAACGTGCCTTTCAATATGATAGCAGATAGAAGTGATCATATATGAGCATTAGGTATCAGAAGAATTATAAAGTTTAGGAAGTTAGCTTCTAAAAGAAAGTCAATCTGGAGTTTTCAACCACCAAAAAACCAAAATTTCCTAGCTACAGACTACATTGAAATAATTCAGTGGAACACTACTCCAATTTCACGGAGCAATCAAGAGGAACAGCGAAAGAGTGGAACTTGGACGAGTTCCCATGTCACATCCAAGCAGTGGAACCAGGTGTGAAGCTGGTAACCGAAGCACCACAAAAAACGTCGGTTCCAATTCCAGAGGTGGTTTCTTTTACTACACTTCTTTCAAGTTCTTCAATTCCAGGTTTTTTCAAGCAAATCTTATTTCAAAATACTAAAAGAAACTGAAGGCAAGTAAAGGACTATCTTTGAATACAAATTGAAATTTTACACAATCAGAAACAACTCTTTGTCTCAATGGAAATTTGTAAATTTTTTGTAAAAAATGTTTTTTTAATGTAATGCGCAATTAGCAAATTATAAAGTATAATATCTTTTCATTTATTTATCTTTCCTACACATTTTCTTCTAAACTATACCTATAGATACTTATTATAGAAGTTATTTGATAATTAGAAACATTGTGAAAATCGTATATTTTCGAAAAGTTTAGGGTCGATGTGCTACCGCCAGATGAAAGCAAAAGTTTTTTTTTTTTTTTACATTTTACTTATCTAACCTAGAGGAAAGTTTTCCTCGCTATAGCGTTTCGAAAAGAAAAAAAAAAGTTTTTTTCGGCCCACCCTAGAACATTTTCCATTTAATTCAGGAATGCATTAATATGTAATTTATGTTTTCTACGATTTCATATCATATTTTGGCTCATAACAGATTATCCTAAGAATATTCCGAATATTTTAATAAATATTTGTCTATTTATGTATAAAATAATTTAATTTAAAAAAATTCTAATTTCAGTTGTTCTTAAACAGTGTAACAATTCATAATTTTCATTCCATTTGTTACTTTTCAGTAAAATTGACACTTGAAAAGCTACACAGTTTCATGTCCTACAAGGGCGGTCCTATAAGGGCAAGTTTCGACAATAAACCACCCCAGTTTGTATTCTTTTCTACTATACATTTTATGTTTATGAGTCTCAGAGACCACATGTTTCAAATAATTTCTAAAAGTAATGAACAAATTTTAATGTTCCCCTGAAAGAGTTAAATCATAAAATACACGGTGTTTCTCTTGATAAGTACTCACAATATGGCAGATGTGTACTAATCATTTAATTTTGAAGTTGTATTTTGAAAAATTAAAACCACTTTTAGAAAAATATTTATTTTATTAATTTTTTTCCTCTGAGTAATAGATATTCAAATTGCCAGATTGGTAGAAGAGGATTTATTTTGAAACTACAGTGCTTTTTGCTCAAGTGAAAGGTAAGGAAAGGGAGGGAAGGGGGATCTACTAGCGTTAAGAAGCGGGGAAAAACTCTCCCCGCTGGGATAATTAGACCTTCCGCAGATAGCAATGAGAGGGGGGGGGGAATTCAGGCGTTTCCTTTTTAAACACCTCGTATGTGACGGTGGATATTTCTTAATAGAACACATTGCCACTTAGAGAGATATTTTTCAGAAGCTCCACTTGGAACTATTAGTTGCTCGGACGGTTAAAAAAAGCAGATCTGAAAGATTTCTTTCCGAAAAATAAGTCAATAAAAGCGTTAAATAAAAAGGGGTGAGAGTTTTTTTAAAGCTTTTGCTAAAATTAGCAGTTTCAATATCATTTACATAAAATAAGTAAAAAAGTTCCTTTTAGATATTGTAATGAAATGTACAGAAAAAAATTATTAGATTTTTTTTATTCTTCTGATATAAATGTAGTTTCACCCTCTTTTTCTTCACTCCGACGAAATGACTAGTCAAAGCAGCAATTCAATCGCTGTCAGAGGACCCACATCTCACTGCTCCGAGTGGTCTCCTGAACTACCTTCCTCTCCCAAAATTAACCCGAACAGCTGAAAACGCCCAGTCAGTCCCCTGTCGAACGGGGCAGTCACGGGCGGGCCCGAGCCCAGAAGGTTAAATAAGCTAAGGGATTACAACAGCCCTTGGGAGTTGTAATATGTCTGTGTTTATATGTATATATTTTTACAACTCGTTGTTTATGTGTATAAGGGAAAGGAGTACACAGGAGTACACACAGTAAGAGTACACAGTCGGGTAAGAGTACGCAGGGATTGTTTCCCTCTTGGCAACAGTGCAAGCAGAAGCAAGTGTGATCATATCAACATGTGCGTTTTCAGCTATCTCAAGTGACCGCCATAATTATTTTCATCCTTGCTGTCTTTCATTTATCAGATAATATATGATTTCGTTATGTTAGTATGTAATTTTTCTGGGAATAAATCTTAATTGTTTCGTAAATAAAGGACTAATGCTTTCTTTCAAAGTAAATATCATTATGAGGTTTCTTCCCTTCCGAACAACGTGGCCACGTTAGAATTAAACTTTAGTGAATTCTACGGCAATCTATGGACAATTTAGAGAAGAAATACATCGGCGGCTAAGAGTACATACAGACCAGATAAGCGTACTCTTATCCGTTCTGTAATTTGAAGCAGCCATTCAAACAAATCTTTGAATTTTATTTTATCATTATTATTAAAAAAATGAGATTGGGATAATAATCTGAAGAGCTGTTTTCTGGTGAAAAAGTTTCCAGTCCATAGAAATCCAAATAATGAGGGAGCAATATGACCAGGCTGGGAACAAACATATGATAATGATTGGATCCAGTGTGTATTATGTAAGGAGTGGTGGCATGAGGAATGTTCCAGTTACGAAGGAAGTGGAGCATTTGTATGCGACTACTGCTAAATTTTCAGGGTGCATAATCTTGGCCTCACGTCCTGCGTACTCTTACTCGCCACTTCGGGTAAGAGTACGCATTTGGCATTTTTTTTTGTGTTTCGTAATATATATATATATATATATATATATATTTTAAAGCTAAAATTTTCATTTTTTGTACCCTTGTTCCTAAGTTAATAAACTATGATTCAGTATATTTTCAAGGCTCTGACTTTTCAATTCTCATGTTTATAACGAAAAATCCAATAGGTGCGTACTCTTACCCTCCTTTCCCTTATATATATGTATATCATATTTTAAATAGATAGTTTGTTATTTAATATGAATTGCTTTACCTGTTATTTGAACATAATTACAATAAATGATTTAAGATTATATTTCATAATTTAATGTTTAATATATCTGTCCTATAATAATAATTCGCATGTCTGTTCATTATTTATGTATGCAATTCGTTGTATACTGGAGAAAGAGTGGTTCATAATACCTCTTCATTCTATTGCATTGCAGTGTGAATAAGAATTCATATATCAACCAGGTCAGTGCTTTAAAATTGTGCGCACCTGACCGTTTTTAAACATGTGGGCTGAACAGTGAGAAATTGTTGAGGTTAACTCTGTCAGATTTAACATGTGTGCATTCCATTAATGGAAAAGTATATTTAACCAAAAAGAAAAACATGATTTGAAGTCAAATTCTGCTTCTTTGGCTAGTGGTACAAAACAGTTTAGCCTTAGAGAAAAGAAGTAGTTACTCTTTAACGTATTGTCTAATGTACAGTTATACATTGACTCTGGTCTACAATTTTCTTTATAACTTATAAAGTAACTAACTGTATACTAAAAGTTTAGTTTTCTATAATAACTGTACATTATTATACATATTGAAATGATATGCTAAATATTTGATAAAATTTATTCAAGTTTTTAAGATATTTTCATTTTTTCTTCTGTCTTTCAAGTATAATTAATTTATTTCTGTTTTCTGATTATATAGATACTGGTTTTGAAGAAACCTATACAGTACCTCCATAATGGTCTCTTCTTAAATACAATCAGCTCCTGACATATGGGCAGAGGTCAAGAACCAATTTTCACTTTTTTTGTCTGACTTCCAAATTAATGAGCATTTTTAAACGAGCAAATTTCAAAATTTGGATTCGTGGTCAGAAATTGAGCGGCAGTTTTATGTGGTCAACATTCAAATTTATGGTAATTTTTATGTGGTCATGAACCAAAATTCTAGGTCATAGTCGGAAGTTAAAAGTACTTCTATAAGGTCAACCTTTAAAAATTGTGACCATTATCCAGAACATAACGAGTAATTTTATTCGAAAAACTTCCAGATTTAAAGGAGCTAGTCGTAAAGTAACGAATACTTTTATTCAGACGATTTAGCAAAGTTGTAAGCAGTTGCCTAAAAATGACAGCCATTTTTATACGTCTGGCTTCCAAAATTGTAGGCAGTGACCAGGAAAACGTTGGCACTTTTATACGATTAGCTTCCAAAATTACGTGCACTGACCAGGAAGTAACGGGCACTTTTATACGGTCAACTTCCAAATTTACGGTCAGTGGCCAGGAAATCACGGCCATAGGTTTACGGCCACATTCATAAATTCACGGTCAGAATGATTTTCGGGTAAAATGTATTTTAACGGGCAATGGACGGACCCCGGTGTGCCAGTCACTGCCCATAATTTTGCGAATAAAATTTTCGCAGTGTAAGTGAGCATACGTATTTTATAAAACGATTGCTTTGATTGTGGTTTATTGGCGAAAGAGCCATTCTTTGACCTACTGCTCCGGCCATATAGTGAAATTTACTTTGGGTAATATACGATTTAATCTAAAATTTCAGAAATCAGAAATCTAAAAAAATATTAAAATGATCAAATAATGACAGCTCCAATGAAATCTAATATAAAATCAAGTTAAAAGTTGCAAAGGATTGTTTAAATTAGATAGAAAAATACAATGGATTTCAAAAATACAGTGAGTTTATCACGTATGGATGCCGATAGAGCAATTGAAGTTGTTCGAAACTAGCGTAAGCATTGAGGGTTGAAACATGGGCATTCGACTAGAATACGCAAAGAAAATAAGGAGCAATCACTATGTGGACACACAGGAACCTGTTAACCTAGTAGCAAGTCAATAAAAGTAAGCAAGTAAGATTAACGATAAAAAGATTGCATTTTACCCCATATTCAGCGCTTTCTTCTCTGTGCCACTGATTTTTTATCTTTAAAGTATAGAGAATATTTGACAATTCAGCATAGATTATTCTAATCATGGCTAATTCTGGAGCAATGCTACATGGAACATTCATATAATCTAATGTTCCCGTCTATCAGCTGATTGTAGCTTTCCCTTCTGTATCACTTTAGAGTGATTTTTTATGACCAAAACGATAACGTGTCTAATCCGAACGTTTAATTCAGCTTGCTAGTTCTATGATAAGAAAGTTTTTGCACTATCTTTCTCATTTTAAGCTCCTATATATCTTTTTAAGTTTCGAAATGTTGCAAGTCATTGGTTTTATTATCCACAGCAAATGTGCTATTGGAAATATCATTGTAGCGAGAGAATTTTTAATCGGCTTTAAGGAAACTTTTAACTCTCATACACCCTTTCTCTCTTTTTAAATATAAAAAAGTTTGATTATCCTTCTTTCCAGACTTTGAAAAATATTTCAGAGCATTTTTCTGGTTTTTTAGGGATATAGAATTTTCACGACTCTTCACAAAATTTCACAATTCGAAGTTAAATGTTCAATCTTATTCTACGTTAAGCCAACTAATTGTTTATTTTTATTTATTACATTGTTGCTATTATTATTTTCGAAACCGAAGAACATTTAATCAACTTTGAAATAATTTTAAAAATCTTACCATTTTTACTTTTTTCTAAAATATAAAGCTTTTCTTCTCCTGTTTGGACTTTCAACAAATTTTCGAAGATTTTTCTCGGCTTCTGAACAGAATTTCACGAATTGGAATGAAACTTTCAATCTTTTTCTAATTTTCACTTTCTCAGCGAACTTTTAATCAACTTTAGAAAAATTTTAAAATCTTCTCCATTAATTCTCTCTCCTAAAATATGAAAAAGGTTTACTTAACCTTATTTTTAAATCTTTGATAATTTTTTTCTGTTAATAGACATTCAAATTTTTCTCGGCTTTTAAACAAAATTTGTTGAATTGCTCTTTCAATCGTATTTTATTTTACCAAATACTTTTCCATCTTCTTTAATTATATATATTTTGATTATTCGGTATTCCTGGATTCGAACTTCTAAACAAATCTTCATCACTCGATAGTACACCTCATGATTATCACAGTCTACCCACTATGAAGACCTACACAGTTAATATTAAATTTGTTTTTTCAAGTTTCCTTTAAGATAAACATATTTTGTTAAATCTCACATTCATGACTAATTTGGAAAAGTTACCGCCTTGTGTTTATAATTCAATTCTAATCATACATTCTTTTTCAATTATCTTGCATAGAAAAATCCAATAATAGTAAATTTCTGTCTATTAATTGATCTGTTTACAGTTATGTGTCACTTGATATTTTCTTAGAACTTCGAGAATATTCTTCTTCATGTTTCATAATTAGTAATCGTCATTCTTATGCCGATTAAATTCATGAGTGTTTTGTCTCCCCCTCACCCAATCACATTCGCAAATGATAAGTCCTCACACAAGTTCAACCAATAATGTTACTGAATGTTTTATCAATTTTTTGGAGTTCCTTATACACTTCTTCAATTTTCTTTCAAAAATCCACTCTACTTTGATTTTCGGCATTCTACTATGTTTCCTGCATTACTCCACCTTCTCTTCATCACGAAACGTGCGTTACATCAACCTGCTACTTCAGCGGCTCCTGCGAAGAATCCCTCAACATTCAACAAAACTGTTAGCTCTACAGCAGATTCTATTCCTCCACACCATTTCCACCTCGGTGAGGACAACTATGCTGTTGTCAGTGATTTTGGAGATGCAATAAATGATGATGACATCGGAAAGTTCAGAAAGAACGAAAACGGCAGATTCTTGCCAACGAAAAATGGCGTTAGTTTTTCACCTTTCGTGTTAGAGACCTTGTCTAATGACATGCATAGATTTCCCTTACCATCGTATTTGGACGAAGTCATCATCATCCGTAACACATTGTTCCTAGCCATTCAAGGAGAGAAAATGTTCCCTGTGTCTCCTTTCTGTGATATGTCACGAAATAAGACTTCTTACACGACAATTTGTTCCATCTGTGTGTCTACTCACTGAAACTGAATGGAACCAACTTCAGTGCATTAGAAAAAGTATTAGAGAAAGCTGCAATTTAGTGAGGTTTGGTAATTTTATGAAAATGAAAATTCTTTTGAAAGTGTCTTCACGGTCTGTAGAAGGGAATATCATTTTCCTCACACACTTTAATTCGGTTAACATAAAAGTTTACGATTTTTCCCATATATATAAATCAATTTTTATGAATAAAATTCAAGAAGTTTCTTTTACACATATCTACGTTTTCTTATGTTTCGCAAAATCTCGCTCTACGAAAGTTGTATCAATATGAAAATTGTTTCTTTCTTTTATTTTTTACGGATGATTGTAAAAAAAGAAGTTGCCTTGAATTATCAAAGGTTACTTCTTTTTCAGAACTATTTTAAAGTTGGTAACTTTATAATTGTTTTGAGTGAGAGAAATAGACTTCATTCTGTTAAAATTCACTTTTTGAAGGAAAATCATATATTTGATAGAACCTTGATCTTTGGTAAAGAAATTGAAATTAGAGATTGAAGGCAGTGAACTTTCAAGCATTCGTTTATTAAAATAATTTGACATTTTCAATCTTAAGGAAATGATTCAATTTTGAAACTCTATAATAAGGTCTAATTCTCTAACTTGGAACAATTTTCACCTAAAGCACTGAACTTTAAAGTGATTTCATCTTTTGCTACTCTCGGAACTTAAAAAAAGTATATTATAAGCTTTTGTGTGGATGTGAATATATTCAAGTGAATGTGCTAAGGTAAATAATGCATTAAATCAATCATTTTTTCTGGAATATAATTAAAATTTGAAAATTCATAGCAAATTCTTTTTCCTATAATCTTCTTTAAAAGCTCATAGAAGGATAATTTAATTGATATAACATTCACAAAACAAAATTTCATGAAACATGGGAATGCTGAGACGAAATGAAAGTTATTAATAAAAAAATTGATAAATTGAAAAGAATAGATTTTTTATGCTAACTGAATTAAGGCACGAGTGAGACAAAGATTCAAACGAGACATTTGTTTGTTAAGATAAAGGCATGAGAAAATAATTAATCCCTGAATCTTTAAAATGAAGTCTACTTTTTAACTTGAAACAATTTTTCATCAAAGGCAGCCGACTTTAAAATAATTTCATTTTCCCGAAAGTGATATAAAATCGAAATTTCAAGTTTAATTTCGATAACTTTCACTATGCAAGAAAAAAAAATTCAAACTCAAGAAATTTTTGAAATGATTGTCTCTCTATAAATTCAAGTATTTAAATTAAACTAAAATATAAATAAACACTATGTATTAAATAGAATTATAATCCTTTTAACGGTTAAAACATTTTAAAAATAGAAAGTATGCAAAAATGCATTATTTTAAACACAAATAAAATAATATACCTTTTATTTAAAACTTTCTATGAGACATGGTATCAGATACAATATACATATCACAGGCATTTTTCAGAAGTATATCAATATTCAGACTATTAAAAAGGCTTCATTCACATAATTTAACATTTTGACATTTCTTTCAATAAAATCTTTCACCAAATGTTGAATGCCCATCGATAGTCGATCGAAGTCTCCGTAAAGACTATGTCTGGATTCAAAGTTCATGGTCGCGCATTCGAGCCCAAGCTGTTTCGCCTGGTTTTCTAAACAGCCATTGCAAACCAACACATCGTTGATTTGACTCCTTATATTTTCCGCTAAAAGATCTGTTAGGTACGTCGAGAGCACCATTTCAACATCGCGTAGCTCCATTTGTAAATTGGTGCAAGGAGACCGTGAACACACTTTCCAAAGAATTTTCTTTTTCAGAAAATTACAAAGCATCTCTGACTTACAGCTTTCGCTTATCTTTTTCCTAAGACACTGAAGTTGGATCCATTCAGTCTCAGTGAGTAGATATTACATTACACCACCTGCATCCCCGTCTTTAGAGCCATTTGGCTCCTTTCCGGTTTGGATCGATGGAGGCGAATTTTATTTTTTAAGAAGGGACAAAAACAAGTAACAGGTACAAGAACAAATGAAAATGAAAAAGAAACATACACTGGACAGATAAACATAGAAAACAATACAAAATAGAAAAAATACATAGAGGGAAAAAATCATAAGTAGAGGGAAAAAATCATAAGTAGCCGGAAGTGTGTGTCAGTCTGGGTGGATGAGTGCTCAAATATTATCCTCTACAATGAGATTGTTCTCATCACATATGAAACGCATTAGGAGTCGAAGTCGGGTTCTTGAGAAGTTGTTCGTGAGACAGTTTTTCAACCACTGTAATTTAAGTGACATTGTTGGAGTTTGAAAATGTCAGGAGAGGGCAAACGGACATTTTGTGGCATAGTGAATTGGATCTTCTTTTTCTCCGCACGAGCAGTTGTCATGTATTCGAAGATTGAAGCGAAGAAGGTATGAAGGGAATGACCCGTGTCCTGTAACGAACATTATCTCTTCTCTATTCCATCCCACTGGCTTGTTTGAGACCATAGGCACTATATAGTGTGTACTGCGGCCAGTTTCTCCGTTATCCCAGTTGTCTTGCCAGATGCTTAAAGCAGCTGACTTAATCTCGGCTTTCAGGTAGGAAAGTGGCTTATGTAGAAGGAAAGGGTCGCCTTTTGTGATGGCTTCTTTGGCTAATTGGTCTGCGCATTCGTTGCCTGTATAACCGAAGTGGGCTTTAAACCATCTCAGATTGATGTGTTTATGGGAGAACAAAAGGGTTTGAATTTCTCAGACTATACTATGGTGGGATTTAGAATTACGTATAGCCATCAAACTTGACAAACTGTTTGTCCAAATTTTGATTGGTATATGAAGGGAAGAAGCTGCTTCAATTGCCATTCTAATTGCAAGGATTTCAGCTTGGAAAACCGAATTGCTGCGATCAAGTTTACTTTGCCACGAGGCAATTATTGCATAGTTTTCTAGAATGCAATATCCGCTCCCAGTGCCTTCGTCAGTTTTAGATCCATCAGTATATATAGCCTTGATTCCTGAGTTCAGTGAGTAGACACACAGAGGGAATAAACTGTCGTGAAAAAATTCTTATTTTGTGACATATTGCTGAAACGAGAAACAGGGAACATTTTCTCTCCATGACTGGCTAGAAACAATGTGTTGCGAACAATGATGACTTCTTCCAAATACGATGGTACGGGAAGTCTATGCACGTCATTCGACAAGGTCTCCCACACGAAAGGTGAAAAACGAACATCATTTTCGGTTGGCAAAAATCTGCCTTTTTCATTCGTTCTGTACTTTTGGATGTGTACACTTATTACATCTCCAAAATCTCTGACCACAGCATATTTGTCTTCACCGCGATGGAAATGGTGTGGAGTAATAAAGTCTGTAGTAAACCCATCAGTTTTGTTGATTGTTGAGGGGTTCTTCGCCGCTGAAGTAGCAGGTTGATGTAATGCACGTTTCGTGATGAAGAGAAGGTGGAGAAAGTCAGGAAACTCAGTAGAATAAAAAAATCAAAGTTGAGTGAATTTTTGAAGGAAATTTGAAGAAACTTATAAGGAACTCTAAACGATTGATAAAAAGGTTCTGTAACATTTTTGGTTGAACTAGTGTGAGAACTTAATCATTTGCGAATGTTATTTGGTGAAGGAAAGACGAAAACCTCGTGGATTATATATTATGCCATATCATCGAACTGAACTAGAAAAAATCAGAACAAGTAAAAATGAGAATTAGAAAAGACTCTATCACAAAATCTCTAGAAGTTCGAAGATCTTAATAGGGTCCGAAGTAGTTGATCAGGCTCTATCATAATACAGTTCTCATTGCGCCACAGGAGGCCCCCCCCCCCCCGAGTCTGAAGGACGATACTTTACAGGCCGGAGGAACCGAGCTTTACGTTCAAATATTCTGGTGTACGTAGAACTGCTTGCCGGAAGAGATGAACTCGCTGTAATGGATGCACAACGTTTTTCACTGGACTTTATTCACTAGACTTGCGTGTTGATACCGATGCACCGGTCTCCTTGAGACCAAAAACGGGTTTTAGCCTGTTGATGGAAATCCCGATAGGTTTGTCTTTATCCTGTATTTTATAAACTTTCTTCTTTCTTTGTAGCACTTCAGAAGGTATATCATAAGGCTGTTGGAGTGGACGGCGCACAGCGTCTCGACGGACGAACACACGAGAACAGTTGACGATCTCTATGTGAACAAAAATTTGGGCTCAAGAGTGGGACGTTGCAAGTACCGGCTTCAAGTCTCTGAAATGTATTCTCAATAGGCCCAGAAATTCTGATGGTTCAGTTTTCTCACTATTAACCTGCAAAAATTTGCTGGGTAATCGAATTTAGATCCATATACAAGATCAGCTGGAGAAGCATGGATATCTTCTTTATATATTGTACGGATATTTAGCAATATCGTCGGCACTTGTTGTACCCAACGTTATGTTGAACCTAAACAACACATCAAACAAGCTTTAAGTTGGCGGTGAAAGCGTTCTATCATGCCATTTCCGACAGGATTATACGCAGCTATGCGAATTTTAGAAATACCTAAATATTTTGTAAGGGAATGGAAAAGGTCACACTCAAAATTCCTCCCCTAATCAGTAGTTATGACCTCTGGGACCCCAAAGCTTGAAATCCAACCAGAGTAGAAAGTCTCTGCAGTTGTGTTGGCCGTTTGATCAATCATAGGAAACACCTCTGGCCAACGGGTAAATCGATCCACAGTTATCAAACAGTATTTGTAGCCTTTAGAAGGGGGTAAGCGACCCACAACATCCACATGGATATGACTAAATCTTACGGAAGGTAATGAAAAATCACCTTTTGGAGATTTAGCGTGACGACTGACTTTGGACTTTTAGCAAGGGATGCACTGTTTGCAAAATTCCGTGCAATCCTTTTTTAAAGGTGCCCATCGCAGATAGCACGTAAGTTTGCAGCAAGTTTGATTTTGACTTGATATTATATCTTGTCATGGCGAATTTGACACGTCAAACTTGAAACGAACTTGCCACAAGTTCGCCGTGACAACTAGCGCCACCCTCGCATGCAAAACGCGTTTGCCACATGTACGCCGTGACAAACCTCACATTTGCAAACTTATCACAAAGATAATTATCTTTGTATCTTTTTTAAAAAAC
The DNA here is from genome assembly GCA_013235015.1 of Araneus ventricosus. NCBI lineage: Eukaryota > Metazoa > Arthropoda > Arachnida > Araneae > Araneidae > Araneus > Araneus ventricosus. The sequence goes on from BGPR01000692.1 coordinate 240,735, forward strand.
ATCCGATTTTTATTAGCATCACCTTGACCGTCCTTCTTTTTAATAATTCAATAAATCAATGATAATTTGTAAAAAAAACTGACTTTTTTATAGAAGAAAATTCAACCATTTTCCATCTTCTTACTAAATATAACACTCGCACTTTAAAGAAAAATATATCGCATTTTTCTTAATATTGAAATTTTAACGTTTATAAACAAAATTTAACCGAAAAACAGTAAATGTTTGTTGAAAAATAAACTTATACATTTTTGTCCTATTTTAAAGTAATTACTTTTGAACTCTAATTTCATAATTTATTGTACTAGCAAAACGTAGTTATTAGCGAAAATCCTATCTCTTTGACTTCAAATCATATTCTCAACTCAAAACATTAATGAAATCAAGAAAACAGTTTAAAATAAATCTTATACGAATCGAATCGAACGATGTATTAGCGAAATCTATCTTCTCCTCTCGTAGACGAGTTGGCCGAGTGGTTTAGACGGCAGGCTACCAAGCGGTAGATTGCGAGTTCTATTGCGAGGTTGTGTTTGTACTCTGTTTTTGCTATAATTTACAATGAGTTTGCCGCGGAAAGCTTGCGGCAAGCTTCCTGCAAATTCGCCCCATGGTGACTTCGAAGCTTGTGTTAACTTGTTGCAAGCTTGCTCTCTTTTCATGTCAAACTTGTCGCAAGCTTGCACTCTCGTCATGTCAAATTTGTAGCAAGCTTGCTGCAAACTAAAATTGCTATCTGGGACGAATCGTTGTTTCACAGAATTAGCTGTGGATTTTTCACTAGAATTAGCCAGGGAATGAATCACGTTAACTATAGTGGTCCGAAACATCTTTCGGGACATAAGGACGAGTGTTTCCTGTAGGAACATCGCAATGTAATGGAGTACCATGAGGTTCTAAAGAAATAGTTTTAGAAACTAAATCAGAATTTGCAGCTTGCAAAGATAAAAGTTCCTCGTTATCAGCCTTTGCTCCTGCTATCTCTTCATAATCAATCTCCGAAGGAATACCGATTTCGTCAATACGACAAAATGCATCAGCTACTGTGTTTTGTATACAGAAATGTATCTGATGTCTGTACTAAACTGAGAAATAAATACAAGACGGCGTTGCTGTCGAGGTGATGTCTTATCACCCGTTTGCTGAAAAGCAAATGTTAGGGGTTTGTGGTTCGTGTAAATAATGAAATCACGGCCCTCTAGAAAATGCCTAAAATGCTTGACAGAAACAGCAAGCAATTCGCGATCATACGTACTATACCTAGATTCTGAAGGGGTTAATTTCCGAGAGACAAATGCAAGTGGCTGTGTGTTTTAAATATTATGGGGTCCCCGAAGCCTACAGTTCTCACGAGACCAGACTCCCAACGAACTCGCCGAAAGCGAGAAGAGAAGAAGCCGTGATGTCTTGAAAACGACCCTATATTACATAACCCGGTGGGGTTTGAAAGGACCGTGCCGAGTTGACCGTTGGGAGACCGCCCAGGTTCAATGACAGAAGAACTCATTACGTTGTGACTCTTTCCAATGATGATACGGGAAGGGGAGAGCATGTTTGTGGTTGGTTAAATTGTTCGTCAACCGGACAAATCATTGAGACTTAACTTTCGGCTACGCCTCTGCGGAGATGGTGAAAGGGGGTTTTAAGTTGGAGTTTGGAAAAGGAAAGAGACTCGAGACGAGGAGATTGACACGAGATTGAATTTGGAGTCTGTTTCGTATTCGAATCTCGTTTCTCGTGATCGGTGATTTTGAATTCAGGTCTCAGCTCGAGACTCTCCACTTGTACGGGCGTCTAGTCCCCGTGAAACTCGAGCAAACCCTTGGCTGCATAAGCTCTTAGAGACCTGGAAAGCATCTTAGATTTCTTCGGAATTATTCTCGAATAGTGGGAGTGCGATACCTCACTGCCAATTACCTAACTTGGTAACCCACATAACTCTTTGGAAGTTATTTCAGCTATATGAGCGGTAGAATTTCTCAAATTTCTATTTCCGGCCATCGGACTTTGAACTCGCCCTGAGTTGAACTTTAGTGAACTCCATCAGTTTTCTTCAATCGATTCCTAAATCGATTATGCACGAGTAGACTCACACCTATAACTGCGATCGAATCCAATTTTGAACTTTTGACTTTGACTCTCGGTACCTCATCCTCAGTTAGGCAGATTTTTGAATGATAGTATTTTTGTACATTTCTTGTAAAAAGTTCCTTAACCAAGAAAACTTAATTAAAATTAATATCTTGTATTGCTGTGTCTTGTGATATCTAATCAGACCCCAGTATCACTGGGCCGAGACCTCACAATATGTTTGTTGTAACGTTCCTGCTATACCTGTTTTAGATGCATAGACTACAGGTGAAAATTTGGCTTCAGAATTTCGATGAGCCAAAACAGCTGCTTGAGCAATCGAGTTTTTGAAGGTTTGAAACGCTTGAACAGCAGCTTCACTCCACTTAATGGTGTTTTGTCGCGTTTCTATTTACCCTTAACGAGGTCATATAGGATGCGTTGTATCTCTGTGGCACTGAGAATGAATCGGCGGTAAAAATTAAGCATAGCGAGTAAACGTCTTAAAGCGCTTACATCTTGTGGTTGCGGGTAATTAACAAGAGCTTCAAACTTTTCTTTTGAAGGTGAAATGCCATCCTTGGAAACCTCACAACCAAGAAAGGGAAGTTTATCAGCTCCAAAAATGCATTTTTCTATATTTAGCACTAAACCATTTTCATTTAACCTTTGGAAGACCTGTTCTAAATTCCTATAATGGGATGCATAATCAATAGAAGCTATCAAAATGTCATCAAAATAGGCAAAACAATTTCAATCCCGCAATATATCATCCAAAAATCTGTGAAAGGTTTGCGTGGAGTTTCGCAAACCAAAAGGCATATAAAGAAATTCGTATAAACCACATGGAATAATTTGCGCCGTTTTTTGAATGTCCTCAGGTTCGACAGGGATTTCATAATAAGAGCGTTTTAAATCTAATTTAGAAAATATTGTTTTACCGCATAATTCAGATGCGAAATCTTGAATGTGAGGCAAGGGGTACCTATCCGGTTCCGTTACAGCTTTACGACGACGATAGTCAACACAAATTCTCCACTCTGTATTTTTGGGTACCAAATGAATAGGACTAGCCCATGGGTTTTTTAACCCTCTGAGTGGTTCGGTCTTCTTTGTAAAGCGATTCGAAAAGCTAGCGATTGAAGAACCTTTATCTGTTTAAAAATGTGTTTTCCTCCCAACAGAAAATGTTCCGGAAGCGCTGCAGATAGAGTCACTCGCTTCCCCCCCTCTGAACTAGGAACAATCAGCAACCCCTCGTGAAGGGGATAACCACAAGAATCTGTTCTATTCAGCTTGGAACCTATTCAAACTGCAGTGCCAGGGGAATTCTGGGTTATTTCTATGGCCCTGGTTTTACTGCTTTCGGAAGATCCCATCTGTGGCGTGAATGAATTACACTTCATGTCTTCAAGATGCCCTCATTCTGCATATTGCCCGTGTCCATAACACCAGATGACAAAAATAAACGCCGTTAGACCAGACAAATGCCAGACCGTTGGGCCAAAAAAATGAAGGCTATATTACTTATTTTTCATGTTGTGAGTTTCTAAAAATATGAACATCATTGAAGTTGCATGAAAGTTGATATTCTTTAGATGTCTGTGACTTCAATTTATTTGTTGTTTATTAATAGTTGTATTTCAGATATTGGCTGTACTTCATTATTATTCGTTGTCTTTTTTATATTCTTGACTTCAATTTATTTTCAGTCTACACGTCAGTATATTAGTCTACGAATGTAAAAATAATTTCCCTAATTTTAAGGATCAACAACAATGTCATTTATATATATATTACTAATCTCTGTTGGCACTATAAAACTTTTCATATTGTTTCTTGATTTATTATTCGGTAAAAGGTAGAAAATTTAGAGCCGATCACAAATATAAACAGCGCTTAACTGGATTAATCCGTTTTGTATGCACATAAACACTTATTATATAGATAGTCACATAATAATCTATATTCCAAAATAGCCAACAATAATCAATATATATGAAGGATTATAAATAACCTTCGTAACAATGAGTAATGTTTTAAATAAAATAATATGCTACAAGCCTTTTGTACTGAAAATCGTTACATATGCTTTTTAAGAGAACGAGTTAATAATTCTCAAACTAAAGGTTACATTTTTAAAACTAATGCGTTAAATATTGGAAGAAATAGCTTATTCATATACCTTTATTTAGTACGCAAGAGATTATCTTCTAATATAATAAACGGAAATTTAATTCACCTGAAATTTGAAGCTTTGAAACTATTGTCCAGGTACTAGAGCATCCAGTCGCAAATTTTTCAAAATTAAATTTGGGGATGTTCAAATATTACGTAAGCATCCAAGGGGGGAGGGGATATGCGATTTGCTTATTTTTGCTGATAAGGGGGAAAGGGAGTATGAGTGATGCTTACGTAAGACATTAAAATCACTTTATTTACGAAAATCTCTTGTAACTTGCACAAATAATTTAATTAAAAAAATTAAATTTGAAAAAAAAGATAAATTTGCAAAAGAAAATTGATTTTTGTAAGCTTAAACTTGAAATTGTAAGGAACTTACTTTTTTTTTCATTTTAAGCCGAGTTAGAGTTTTTACTTTCTCGTATACGAATATACAAAGAGAAAATTGTAATCGTCAAAAAATTCGAAATCGAGATTTTGACGAATCTCCATGTTTTAGACCTCCCTGAGTCCGAAAAACACAATTTTGGAATTATGTCTGTCTGTGTGTCTGTGAACACGATAACTCGAAAAATATTAGAGCTACAGGGATGAAATTTAGTATGTGGTCTTTAAACATAATTTTTAGGTTTCTATCAAATTTTGGACAAAATCCGTCCACGGGAAGTCTGTCTGTCCGCGGTCATGTGAACACTATAACTCAAAAACTTAAATAGCTAGATGAATAAAATTCGGTACACAGTTTTATCATCATGAATGTAGGTCCGTACAAAATTTTGGGCCAAATTCATCAAAGGGTTGACTGTCTGTCGGTCTGTATAATCTTCGTACTTGTCAAAATTACATCTCCTAAACCCTTTGGCTTAGATAAAAAAAATTGGTATGACGTTTGCTAATATTAATTATAGGTCTGTGCCCAAATTTCGCTTGAATCGGTAACGAAAAAGGCGTTCAAATTGCATAATTAATTTTTGTAATCCGATTCTCCATACGCATGTGTACTGGTAGCAATCTCTTTGAACTCGGAAGAATTAAATCTCTTTGCCCCTGTTTTACTTACGTACTGGAAGCAATCTCTGCGCATGCGGAAGCCAACAAACGAGGTCTTCTCCTGCTTTCTCCTCTGCACACGGAGCTTGTGCATTGGCTACAGTTTGATAGAAAATAAATATTGCTAACTTTTAATACATACGCATCTCTTTCAATATGATTTTTCATCTAAATATTTTACTATCACTATAATCTACAATGAAAAACCTTCTGATAGTCATTGATTTCTGGGTTACAGTAGGTTCGATTTTTTTATCCACGCAGGGGGAAGGGAAATGACAAATGTTTGAGAGTATACGAGAAAGTTTAGGGGAGGTCACTCCCGCTGGTTTTATTTGAATTAAATCAAAATTCTTTAAAATTAGATTATTATTATACGTTTAGTAAAAAAGAACGGGGGGTGCAGTTTGCTTACGTAATTATAAGAGGGGGTTTATGACGGTTTATTTTTGCTGACCCCCCCGGGGGGGCGGGTGGCAAAAAATACCAAAAAAATGCTTATCGTAATATTTGAAAGGTCCCTTTAATTCTTTATTTATAATTTTTTTTATCGAAATGTAAGGGCATATTGAGTTTCAGGGGCATTAAAGATTTTTTACCCGAGTGAAACGAAAATTGGACAATTAGGGTTAAAAGACCACATACCAAATTTCATTTATCTAAGTCGTTGCGTTTAGGAATTATCGTGTTCACAAGCATGCGATTACAGAAACCAACAGACAGTTAACGCGTCGAGGGATTTCGTCCAAAATTTAATACGGACCTACATTCCTAATTTTTAAAACTGTGTACCAAATTTTATCTATCTAGCCATTTAAGTTCTGGAATTATCGTGTTCATATGAACCCTAACAGACAAATTTTCCGTGGACGGACCTTATCCAAAAATTGATTGAAATATACTAATTTTGTATTAATTCCATATACCAGATTCCTTCTTTCTAGCTCTAACCGTTGTTGAGTTATTATGTTCACAAACATAATTCCAAAATTGCGTTTTTCGGATTCGGGGAGGTCTAAAAACTGGAGATTCGTCAAAATCTCGTGTTGAAATTTACGATCAACGATTATAATTCTTTCTCTTTGTATACTTCGTTTACTAGAATGTAAAAACGATCAAACTTTTTTTCCTATCAATTTTACGAAAATGCGCTAGCTACGAAGTGAAATATTATTGAATTTTTTTTCTACAGAAATTTTTTGCAAACTTCGCAAAATCAAAGAATAAGGAGAAAAATTTAACACCTATTCGAAATTGGCATAAGAGTTAACAAAAGCAATGCAATTCAGGCATTTAGATTTGATCACTTATTGAAGAATGCATATCAGCAAAACTATAACGCTCAAGGAACTAATGCATAAATACAGTATCATTGAAGTAAGCATTGATATTTTCTTAGAAATCGTTTTGTATTCTTACATTTTAAGGAAGAAATAAACATTTTCACTGACTATTGAAATAAACTTAAACTGCAGATGTTATCAGACTCTTAATAAGATAACTAAAAGTCTGATAAGATCACTCAAACATTAAATTTAGCTGATTTAATTCTTTACGTTTTCATGTAAACCAAAATTTTCTCTAACAAAAATGCAATATTTTAAAACATAAAAAATAAAATTTTCATCCCTTTTCTTTAACATTTGTTTCAATGTTTGTTCAAAGTGAACAAAAAATAAATTGAATAATAATTATTTGAAAAAATAATTGTTATTTTTCGGAATTTATTTCATTTTGATGAATTTAAAAGAAATTCTAAGTAGTGTAATATAGAAAACTAATCTAGGAAAAAAAACTGTTATATTTTTTAAAAAAAAATCACACCTAAACCTTAAAATTATTTTTTTCAATTCAATGCTATATAACGAAATAAGCAACCCCCTCTTTTCTTATCACCCCCGGCTTCTCAAATTTTTCTATGCTTGAATGGGGTATTGAAAGAGATGGGACCACAAAATCTATTTTACTTAACAATTCGATTAAAATATTGATGCATTGAAATAAAATCTTATATAACATAAGTGTATTACAGGGAAAACACTTGAAACATAATACAATTTCAATCCAGGCTGGCAAATATTAAACCGAACTTATACAGAATCGAAATTCGGACGCACACAACTAGAAAAAATAATCCAAAACTGACCTTCTTTCTGAAAGAAGACCTCAATGCAGATAGCATTAAAATGCCCTAAACCAAAGGGGGTGTGGGGTCTTGGATCCTGTGGTATCTCTAATTTGCAGTAAGTACATTCTTATCAGCACTCATTGTGTCGAACGCTACCCTCCCCAGCTAATCAATCAAGATGTCAAACCAAGGAAGGGGGAAGAAATTCGGAAAAATACGTTTCTGGCACTTTAGAGACAGTTCACAAGGGACGTAAATATCCGGGCTGACCGATTTCCGCGTGTCCCCGACCACACGTTGAAATGCGTGTTTCCCGCTTATGGGGTAATCCAAGGTTGACGTAGAAATACGTGTGAAACACTCAGAGGGTTAATGGACGACAAATACCCTGAGCAAACAAATTTCTGAACTCCTTTTTCACAGCTTTCAACTTCTCCGGAGTTAATCTCCTGGCGCGTGAAAAAACTGGCGGTCCTTTAGTAAGTATGCAGTGTGAAGTTCCATGGGACTTTGGTACAATGTTCAGAGAAGTATTTGTTAAATGTAGAAGTATTTGTTAAATCTGCAACTTCAGACAAGAGTTTATGAAAATGTGTATCTCCTGCTATAACAGTTATACCCAGAGATGAGCCAGAAGATAAATGTCCAAGATTTGCCCGATTACGCTCAACATCGATCAACTTTTTTTCTTAATGTCGACAAGGAAGCCGTACCTTTCCAGGAAATCAGCCTCTAGACTAGGACGGTAAACATCTGCCACAATAAAGTTCCAATTAAATAAACGACCAAAACCTAAATCGAGACATTTATTTTTAATACCAAACGTACTTATAGAAGAACCATTTACTGCAACAAGTTTTAACGTTGAACGATTGCACTTGTCAGAACAATTTTGCAGGAAAAACTGAAACAGAGGCACCGCTATCAATTAAATACCGAATATCAGATTTCGCATCCTGAATAAATAAGCTACTAGACTCTCTGCCCTTATCAGCCGTCGCTTCAACTGACAGGCTTGCTTGTTTTCCGGAAAGTCACAGAATGGAACGCAACAGAATGAACGGTTATGAGAATGGAAACGGGTTCGATACCTGCGACGAGATGTATTGCGAAAACGTTTGTAATTAGATTGAAACTATTGAACAGCAGAAGTTAACTCTGAAATTTGATCCTCTAACCTATTTAAACGTGAAGATTCAACTTCAACTGAGACCCAAAGACAAATCTTGCATCTCGTGCAGCATCCTAGAGGGTTTTTTATCGGCTAACTGCATATCGGAGAGCAAATTTCGTAAAAATACAGATTCAGAGTCAGCCAGTTAAGTTATCAGACGATTTTGTGATTGTGTATACGAGTTATCACTGGGCTTGCATCTAACTAAATCAGAATCATAACTCAATATATCATCTTCCAGAATAGTTACAGCATGATGGAATTTAGTTTCTTCTTGTCTAATACCAGCAATCAAAAATTGGGATTCTATTTGACTGATCCATATTTCTACGTTATTGCGCCACAAGAGAGTGGGCAAAAAGAGACAAGAATAATAAAAGAGACAAGCAATTTCAGCAGAGACGGAAGGTTTAGTATGAGACTCACACCACTGTCCTTCGGTGGCCCCATTCTTCAAAACAAACGAGCGAGAGAACAAGCCGATGACGAAGAATCTAATTTGTAGTTTTCCAGAACATCATTTTATCAAGCTGACGGGAAGGAACTAAACTAAAATTCCGAGGTCACCACTTTATGGCCATGGATGAATGAAACAGTTACCCGACTCCAATTTTAATATTATATCATCCGACCATAAAAGTTTGTAAACCATATAAGAAAGGTTTAAGCTTATTTATTTAACAAAACACAACAATATATATCAATGGCAGAAGACTGTTGCCATATCGTACAACAGAACTGAAACAAAACAGAACAACTAAAAATGCAAATTACAAAAGGCTCTAGCACAAAATCACTATAGAAGTTCGAAGATCTTAATCGTGTCCTCAGTAGTTATTCAGGCTCTAGCATGATACAGTTCTCACTGCGTCACAAGAAGTTCGAATACAGGAATACCGAATAATCAAAATATATATAATTAATGAAAAGGGAAAATGAGTCGGTGAAATAAAAGAAATAAAGAAATTTTGATTAAAAGACAAATTTTGTTTAAAATTTTAATGTCTGAAAACAGAAAAGCAGAAAAGAATTATCAAAGCTTTAAAACGAAGGAAAAGTAAACCTTTTCACATTTTAGGAGAGAGAATTAATGTAAAAGATTTTTAAATATTATTAAAGTTGATTAAAAGTTCGCTGGGAAACTGCAAATTAGAACAAGATTGAAAAATTTCAGTCCAATTCGTAAAATTCTGTTCAGAAGCCGAGAAAAATCTTTGAAAATTTGTTGAAAGTCCGAAAAGGAGAAGAAAAACTTTATATTTTAGAAAAGAGAAAGAATGGGTAAAATTTTTAAATTTTTTCAAAGTTGATTAAAAAATTTTCGGTTTCCAAAATAATATTAGCAACAGTACAATAAATGAAAATTAATAATTAGTTCGCGAAAAATAGAATAAAATTGAACATTTAACTTCAAATTGCGAAATTTTGTGAAAAGTCGAGAAAATTCTAAGTCTCTAAAAAGAACAGAAAAATGCTCTGAAATATTTTTCAAAATCTGGAAAGAAGGATAAGCAAACTTTTTTTATATTTAAAAAGAGAGAAAGTTTGCATGAGAGTTAAAAGTTTCCTTAAAGCTGATTAAAAATTCGCTCGCTAAGATGATATTTCCAAATGACTTGCAACATTTCGAAACTTAAAAAGATATATAAGAGCTTAAAATGAGAAAGATAGTGCAAAAACTTTCTTATCATATAACTAGTATGCTGAATTAAATGTTCAGGTTAGACACGTTAGCGTTTCTGTCATAAAAATTCACTCTAAAATGATACAAAAGTGAAAGCGACAATCAGTTGATAGACGGGAACATTAGATTATATGAATGTTCCATGTAGCATTGATTCAGAATTATCCATGCTTAAATTAATCTATGCTGAATTGTCAAATATTCTCTATACTTTAAAGATTAAAACATCCCTTTCGGCAAGCTGGAAGGCGAAGGTAGATTCCTTTACATTAACGTTACAAAAGTAATGAAATATTACGTATTTATCAATACATACATAACCATTGACTTTGTTATGTCCACTCATTCCAATATTTACGTCTTGATTCTGTTTTCATGGCGTTTAATTTTTAAATATATCAGGGTTTTATCATTCTACTCAAAAGGTTATTCTATATTTATTGGTCAGAACAATACTCAAATTTATTTTATATCCCAACACATACAACAGATAGGAGTCATAAAGAAATAAGCATCCCAGCAGTGCAAGTATGTCCTAGATAACATTAAGCCAGACTATCTGAAACAGTAACAAAAAATTGACACTTTACACGAATGGAGAAAGACTCTAGATTTAGAAATTAATTTATTTCATCTAGCTTATAAACAATGGACAAGAAAAAATTAAAAAGGAATCATAATTAAACTTTAAACGAGAACAAAAAATATTTTAATTTGAACACAATAAAAGTTGAAGAGTAAATTTTAGGACAAAACAGAAAAAATGAAGACTATGTTTAAGTAGCGCGCAATTGCAGCAGCTAAACAAAAAACAAAGATCAATAGAAATCGAGATCATACAGATATAGCCACAAATAAAGAAAGAAATATATAAAAACATACTCAGAGTGTATCGAAAATAACCAAAAACAAAACAAGGAATCCATACTAGTCCACTGTTTCAGGGCCTAAGAAAAATTCGAAATGGATTCAAATTAACATTTTGGAAATTTTTCTGTAAGAAGCTAGATCATTACGCCAAACATAGCCTCTAATGGAACGAAATTTTCAAACAGAGGACAAGGGAAATGTACATTAAAAGCAAATATTCAAAAGAAATAGGAAAAAACACAAACATCAAAACGCTAATAATATGATTAAAAATATTAGCCATCAAGCTCTATTAATAAGCCTTTATAAATAAAAACTTACCCTATGATCATAATTAAGAGATGAGAAAAACCTTCATGTGAATTCTAACCCACGCTAATATTCTGAAATAAGTAGGAGTAATTAAAGTAAACACTAGTCCCCTGGCGCCTTCAATATTCACAGAAGAGGCAGAACAAAAACAAAACAGAGGAGGCAGAGACAGGAATTTCTTGTAAGGGAATGAACGTTATTTTGTCATATGCTAAAATCACATGATATTAAACACTATTAAAATGGGCACATTTAGAGAATTCCCTGGTTGCAGAGATAATAGTCGCTAAATTCTTAAGAGATAAGAGTATAAAAATTATTCAATATTGTGAGTGAAGAATTAAATACATATGTTTGAAGCATAGGATATGAATGCAGCCATTTTGAACATGAATTTAATTCTCCATCGACAGTTAAAAGAAAATATTCAGGCAGAAACTCCAAAACAATTTTAAAGTTAATGAGATATTTTTCAATATCAATAAGAAAAAGGGAACTCTTACTTAAATATCTATCTTTTTTTGGCTATTTTATATTAAATCTATTAAACAAATCTTGGTGCCGGCATGTTTAATTAAATATCAAATTAAAGTAATCTGTCAAATTAACTATTAAAATTTACTGTCTGATTAATTAAAATTAAATATTTAATTAATTGTGGCGAAATGTTCACGAAAACCTTCTTTATGGCTCATAGTATTTATCAGCAGCAGTTTGGATTTATCTTAATATAAATAAAAGTCATTGTGGCTATATATTTACGTTACACATCTCCACCTAAGCCACTGGACTGATTTCAGCCAAACTTTGGACACTTTTTATTCAAGACAAATCAATCTCAACTTTTCAAAGCTCCAAAGATAATTAAAATGGCAGTTAATTAAAAACTAAGCGAGGCTTTTTTCCGCGATACCTATGGAAAATATTATCTCACGAAACTATTTTTACATCATATTAAATTACAAAAAATTAGATTTTCAGTGACAAAAATTTGATTTGTATAGAATTTGTTTCTCTCATTTTAATGTTTTTCAAAATTAATTTTATACAGAATCCATAACAATATTCTTTATTGTTGAAGAACAAGAATAATGCGAAGAACTGCTGCCAGAATACATTAACAGAATTCTGGACGAATGAGAAAAGAAAATTTTAAAAGTAGACGATTAACAATTTATATTAGGATCAACTATTGATTTGATTTATTGTCATGCTCTAAATTGATGAATAATTAACTATTTAATTTAATTGTTTCAAAATATTCATTAAGAGAATTAAGTAATTTACTTTAGTAATTTTTAACGAAATTTGAAGTACCTATATAACAAATACTAATTTATGGAGAAAATTAGCTTTCGGCTTTTTTAAAAAATTGTCTGGTCGATTCCCTTTTAATTAAAAACGTTTTGGATCAGAAAAGGAATTTGTGTATTATAATTTTTCTACAATAGTAGTTTTTACATTAAAAATATTAGGAACGAAAGCATTTTAATCCGGAGCAAAGTCTGGTATATCAACTTGTTTAACGTATAAAAAGAGGAAGTGAATGCGGCTGATGAGAGCTTTTCAACAAAGTGTCACATGCGTAGTTTAAAACGGAATCTAAGTCGAACGGCGGGGGGCAATTTTGAGCTCATAACGCCTAAGAAATTTTAGCTGTCAAAAAACTTTCAGTATAAAAGTTGTTCGTTATGATAAGGTGATAATTCGCATAATTGAAACATATTTTCTATCTTTAGTCGTAACATAGCTATGGAAAAATGATAAGTTTGGTGTGGGGATTGAAAATGGCTTTTTAGCTCACTTCAAATCAAGTGTAGTTATCAAAAAGTTTCACTATGGTGTTATGATGAGACAATAATTCGTCTAATTTGAATTTTCTTCCTATCTTCAATGGTAAGTGAATTATGGGGAAATGAAATTTTAAACCCCTCCATTTCCACTTCCTTTGAGCTGGATAGCCCATCTAAGATCTCGGCCGAGATTTTCACCGTCCTTACAGCATATCCCTCACCGGTAAAAATCTAATCAAAATTACTCTACTTATCATGTTCGCAAGATAACATAGGCAAAGAGTTATATACATCTCTACTAATAATAATAAGGAAAAATACATTTCGTCCTCTACTTTCAGAAGCATTAGAGTTGCAAAAATGAAAGCGAGTGGAAGAGATTGCAAAAAACTAGAGCTTTCATGTAACATGCATAGGTTGAAAGATATTTTAAGTTAGGGGGAGAGGAGGGGAAAGAGGAGGGAAAATCACTTTTCAACTCATAATTTCTAAGCAATTCTAGCTTTCGAAAAAGTTTAAAAGAAAAAATGGTTCTTTATGATAAGTCGATAATTCGCCTAATTTGAATTTTCTTTCTATTTTCAATTATAAAAGAATTATGGCAAAATGAATAGTCCGGAGATATACGGAAAAGAACATTTCATCCTCTATTTTCATAAGGATTAAAGCTCAAAGAATGAAAAAAGGTGAAAAGACTGCAAATGACGAGAGCTTCCCAACAAGGGGTAAAATGCATAAGTTTAAAGGTATTTTAAGTTGGGGAGGGAAAGGTAGGGAAATCTCTTTCCAACCCATAACTTCTAAGAAATTGCAGCTATCGAAAAAGTTTAAATTCAAAAATTGTTCCTTATGATAAGGCAATAATTCATCTAATTTGAAATTTCTTTCTATCTCCAAACATAAGGGAATTATGGAGAAATGAAAATTTCCTTCCTCAAAATTTCCACACCCTTTCAGCTGGATAGCCCATCTACGAACTCGACCGAGATTTTCATTATCCTTGCAACATATCCCATGTTGGTTAAATTTAATTCATAATTACTCCAGTTGTCGTGTTCACAAGATAACATGGGGAATAGCGTTATACACACACACACACATATATATATATATATATATATATATATATATATGTAGGCGGTCATCAAGCAAGAGTGATTGATTCCATAAAAGAATACACAGTTAATCAATCTAATTCGTTATATTATCAGGATTAAGTTTACAATTTGAAGATTCATTATTTACAACTATGTACAATTGAAACAGTTATAGTCCGTCATATGATAATGATGGCACTCATTAGCATCGTATATCGTCTTTCAAATCGTCGCGTCGTTTCATATCGTCTTCTGGTCTAGAGAAACCAAACCAACGCCCATACCGCCTCGTCGTCTTCTACTGTTCTCGGCAGCTTGATTCTCTGACGTCACTCGCGATGGCAGCGCCATCTACAGGTACTCGGCTGCGGCTGGTGACCCACAATCGGTCCTCCTGACCAGGGTCTGGCCCTAGAACCAGCATGCATCTGGAAAATATCTGAAAAGAAAAGAAAAGAAGAAGAGCAGTTTCTCATTCAAAATATACGCTCGTCTTTTGCTATCAGAATTCCTGGTAACATCTTGGTGTCCCACAGCTCGTCGTTATGTAGGATCCGTCTTAAAATTCGTCGTTCAGCAGAAATTCTGACAACTCGTCTTAGAGGAGAAATCGTCTTGATGGTAACGTCGTCTTCATTGGAGAAAAGTCTTGAAAAAACATCCGTCTTGAGCACAACAGTCGTCGTGTTGAGAATGTTCATCGTGGAGAAAATCCTTCCTAGTAAGCACACTTTCACAAAACAGTCACATTTAGGGAAAAAGAGTCGTAATTGGTGGATAAAACAAAATATTGGGAAATGATTAGATGGCACATTCGTCTGACCATGGTTTGAGATATTCGGCACTTTTACTGGTATACACCGGTCCTTCATCAAAACCAATCTTCTTAACATCGTAGGTATCATTGGGCTTTATTTTTGTTATTTTATAAGGTCCCAAAAATTTAGATTTGAATTTTAAGCCTGGATCATGTTGCGTTCTCTTTATAGCTACAATATCGTTTATTTTATATTTGTTGGGGGGTTTCCTTCTTAAGTTGTAAGTTTTTCTGTTGCTTTCTTGTACTTTTAAAATTTCCTGCTTCGCGTCTTTTCTTAAATTTTCTCGCGATTCTTGAAAATTTGAACGAATTTCCTCTTCAATAAGCTCACGAATTTTTTGGGAAGTTTTATCTCTCATTTTTACACCAACAAGTAATTCAAAAGGTGTTAAGTTAATACTTCTTTGTTAAGTAGAGTTCAGAATGCGTTGCAATTAAGGGACGAATTTAAACCATTTCGTTGGGTCATCTTTTGATAATTTAGAAATTACAGCTATTATTGTAGAATTTAGTCTTTCAACCTGCCCATTAGCTCTTGGCACACCAGTACTTACAGAAAGATGTTGAATTGATTCTGATGAACAGTAATCATCAAATTCTTTCGAATTAAATGCACTGCCTTTATCGCTGATTATTCTTCTAGGATTTCCGAAGACGGAGTTTTGCAACTCTAATTTTGATATAACTTCCTGACTGGATGTTGATTTTGTTGGGTAAAGCCAAACAAATTCTGTAAAAGCGTCTATAACGCAAAGTATATGCTTATAGTTCTTATTGGTACTTTCTAATGGTCCTAGATGATCGACATGATAAGTGTCTAAAGGTACTTCGACTTTAGGTATTGGATGCAATTCTCCTTCTTGTTTACCTTGCTTTCTACTGGCTAAAATACATGTGGTACTATTTGAAATACACTTCTCAATTTTTTGCTTTAATTTAGGAATGTAAAATTCGTTGATTAAGTGGTCATCCGTTCGTTTTACAGAAAAATGTCCTTTCACATGAGCACTTTTTATTAATGACATTTGCATGTCTTCTGGGACAACTAAAAGGTCGTTTTCTTTAATGGATTTATATAGCAGGTCACCTTTAATTATATAGTCATCATGTTGGTTCTTAATTTTAAGAAAGTCTTTAATTGCTTTAACATTTTCATCCGAATTTTGTGCTTTCAAAATCTGTAACGTTAAACTGTCTTGGTTTATCATACAAACAGAGTTTCTACTTAGTGCGTCAACATGCCGCATGCGCATTCCTTGACGGTGTTCAATTACGTAATCATATTCCTCTAACATTAAGGCCCATCTTGCAATTTTCGAGGAAATGCCTTTCTTATTCATTGTTTGCTTAAATGCGATGCAGTCTGTGACTATTTTAAAAGGTGGTTAGCACTACACAAGACACTTTAGACAGTCTACACCTTAAACACAAAACGATCCTGGAACGGCTTCCAACTGATGCCTAACGTCTTCACAGACAAGTCGGTGTCAAAAGAGAACAAATGCTCGACGTCTGTTGACAACAAACTGTTCAACAACTCAGGAGAATTAGAAGATCACTTGTGAAGGGTCATTCCACACGATTTCAGGGCATCTCGTAGTTGTGATTGTAGCCGACGGGCAGTATCTAGATCAGGTGCTCCACTCACAATATCATCCATGTAGGTGTCGTGCAGCAGAACTTCAGATTCCAGAGGAAATCGCGATTTTTCATCTTCGGCCAGCTGTTGTAGGGTCCTTATGGCAAGAAATGGTGCGTTTGACATCCCATAAGTTACCGTTTTCAAACGATAAGCTGAAACCTCTGCATTGGGTCCTGTTTTCCACACGATACGCTGGAGGTCTTGTTGATCTGGGTCGATTAGGATCTGCCTATACATTTTTTGTATATCGGTAGTAAAGGCAAACTTGTGTGTACTAAAGCGGGAAATTGTCTGAAAGACGTCCTATATTACGTCTCCTTTCATTAATATGTCGTTCAAATTTATTCCCGTTGTAGTGGGGGATGAGGCATTAAAGACAACTCTCAACTTGGTTGTTAATTTATCAGGGCGTAGAACACCATGATGGGGTATGTAGTATTGTGTGGGCAGTTCACTCGACTCAACAACCCTCTTCAAATGACCCAAATCTTCATGCTCTCTCAAAAAGTCCGTATACAACGACAAGTACTCCGAATCCCTAGACAAACGCTTCCACAACGAATTAAGTTGCCCAACAGCGCCCTGTCTTTAGAATTTCCTAAACATGACGGATCCCTACTCAAGGCCATTGATACTACATATCTACCATCCTTATTTCTCTTACGGGTACGCACAAAATGATCCTCACACAAAGATGTCTCCGTATTTCCCGTACATTCCACATCAACACTCTCAATTTCCCAAAATAGTTTCAAGGTTTTATTTAAATCATCGTCAAGAATCAACCCACAATGAACACGATCCTCCGCCACCTGATCGACACTCCCACTAACAACATAACCAAACACAGTATTCTGCAACAATAATTGCGAGTTTCGAGCATAGATCTGTCCAGGCCTCAATAATTCATAAAAAATCTCGGCACCTAATAACATGTCAATTTTATCAGGAACATTGAAACTATGATCAGCTAATGACACAAACTCCGAAACATCAACATCCACATTAATTAGTTTATTTGGAAAGAAATCGGTAATTTTGTTAACCACTAACATCAATAATTCGATTTCGAAACTTTTATCCCTATTTGCCACTGAGGTCTTAACGCAGTTCTTCACAATCATACCTGCATCATTAACACACGAAACAACAGTATTTACCTTTTCCATTTTCAATTGCAATCTTTCCGCACACGCTCTAGTACAAGCAAGACTGAGATCCGACATCCAGCAGACATCTAACCTCAACCCATTGCGAGAACTTATTTTTAACAAGCGCGCGAATAGTACTCAAAAGCACGTTTTTAGGTTTGCCCTTCTCAGTTCCAGTCGCCACAAATTGGGATTGCGAATTTGCTTCCGCAGTTTCCTCGCTCTGCTTTGGAACGAAAACAGGTGCATCTAATTTAAAATGAGAAGCGGGATTGCCAGAATTCTCACGCGGGAAATGAATCATCCTATGATGAGGTTTAAGGCAAAAACAGTTCTTTAGCGAACTACATTCGTTCAACTTATGGGACGAAAAACAACGAAAACAAAATTATTTCGTTTCATCACCTCCGCTCTATCCCATACTGATAGCCGTCTAAATTGGGAACACGCAGAAAGAGAGTGAGACGCTCTTTTACAAAGAACACAATTTATATTTTTAGTTTCAGACACAAAGATTTTGGATATATTTTTATCCGCTCGCCAATTAGAAGTCGGCCATTTATTTCCTACCACTCGCTTTACTTCACCCACGGCATTACTATTGATTAGTTCTTTTGTATTTCTACCTATCGATGACAAGTAAACATCACACTTCCGACCGAGCTGTTGAGGTTTAAAAAAAGATTCACCCTTTTTGACCGCAATATGAGTCATCAATTCTCGATCAAGCCTTTCGAAATTCTTATCAGAAACTATAAGATCACACAGAGATCTAAAATCAGTCACCTTGCGTAACTTACAATAATAGTCAAAGGATACACATAAACGAGAAGCAAATTGAACGTAAGTCTCTGATGGCTTCCTCTGAGCCTTTTTAAAATTACTCAGGCATTCTTGGGAGGTGGGTTCAAATTCCTTTAACACCAACTGCTTTATCTTTTCATAATCGCACAAGTCCTCATGACTAACATACGCTATTAAATTATTTACTTTTTCTCCCAGAAATATTTAAAAGAATCTCGACTCTTAATTCATTAGGTACAGATTTATTCTGGAATGCTTTTTCCAAAGAATGGAAAAACAGATTAAACGATTCTGACATAACAGGCACCGGGATTGTTAGGGTTTTAACACTTTTAATTAAACTTTCCAAATTATCATTTTGGGAACCTGGTTCTACGATTTCGGTAGCTTGTGATGTGTTAGCCAAATCCCTTGTGGCATTCGCAATTTCTAGCTGTTTTACAATTTGAGATAACCTTATTTTCTCCAATTCTATCTCACACTCTCGCTTGTCCCTTTCCGATTTTTCCCTCTTTTCTCCTAAAATATTATCAAAAAGGTAACGCACCAACTCAATATCGCCCCTATACACATCACTATATTGGATCAAAGCCTTCAAATCCACCAAGTTCGCCTTGTCTGGAACCGCCAAACCCATTTCTTTCGCAATCGCGATTAGCTCATCTTTTTTAAGATTCAATTTAACAGACATTATTAAGCCTAAGCTATCCCTATGCTATTCACAAGAACTAAAATACACCCAATACACTCTAAAAACAAGGCAATACCATTCACTAGACTATCATTATTATTTGACAGAAATTTACATTAAAAATTCGAACCCAATTCTGAAACAGCACAAACCACCGGCAAACGCAACCAACACACAACTGAAATCAACTCATAAATAAAGCAATTAACGTTAAAACCAACAGCAATAAAACCTCAACACCAACTAGTCCATTTCTCATCTCAATCTACAATTAAACCATTTATTTCACTCACCATAACAGCACCGTCCAAAATTCCGAATTCGCCTAATCAACACAAATCACGTTTTATAAATCGCCACATCACAACTCTGCAAACACACTCACAAACTCCAATTTCCAAAGGTCACAGACCACTGCCTTCGCTCGACGGACCAAAATGGTTAGCACTACACAAGACATAGCTCAGAAAGGACGCATCACACACAAGCCTCATGGACTGTACTAATTTTATTGAATCAAGATCACTATATATATATATATATATATATATAACAGTGGCGCCATCTAACGCTGACACCAAGACATAAGAAGTGGGGCGTGAACAAAAGGTATGCCTAAGACATAGGGACTAAAATTTTTAAGTGCTTCTATTACAGCCATAACTTCGAGCTCATAACTTGAATATTTACGTTCAGTATCAGAAGTTTTATGACTCATATAAAACACAGGGTGCAACTGATTATCAACTATTGACTTTTGAAGCAAACACGCTCCAAAACCATCTATACTCGAGTCGATGTGAATTTCTGTTTCACTTTTAGGATTATGCAGACATAACACAGGTTCTTTACTTAAAATTTGTGTAAGTTCGTTAAAGGATTCACGTTCTTTCAAACCAAAACTAAAGTTACTGTCCTTTTTTAACAGGTCACTTAGAGGTTTAGCTATTGCTGAATAATTCGGAATAAATTTCCTGAAGTATCCAGTTAATCCTAAGTAGCTTTTAATATCTTTAGTAGATTTTGGTTCTGGGAAATTCATAACAGCTTTTATTTTCAAAGGAGAAACATAAAGTTTACTATCTTTAATTCTATGACCTAGAAAGTCTATTTCACGTTTTAAGAATTGACTCTTCTTAATATTTAACTCTAATCCATACTCAGATGCTGTTTTCAAAACATGTTGTAATCTTTCAATACCCTGAGTTTCATTTTCAGAAGAAATAACCAAATCATCTAAATAAATCATGATAAATCATCTATCATTATCAATAAATCATTATAAATATTTCTTTGAAAAACACTTGGACTATTAGTCAGACCAAAACTCATCTTATTAAACTCGTATTGACCGATATCCGTTAAGAAAGAAGTATATTTCTTTGACGAAGGGTCAATGTCGACAGGGAAAAAGTATTCTTAAGATGTAATGTTGAGAAAACATTCGCGGACTGCATCCTGTCCAATAAGTCAACAATTAGAGGTAACGGAAAATGTTCGCGCATTTTATTTAATCTTCGGTAATCTATACATAACCTTGACGATACGTCTTTCTTTTTCACCAAAACATCTGGTGAACTATATTCTGATGTACTCGGGCGAAGTATTTTATCTTTCAACCACTGTTCTATTTATTCATTTATAATTTCCTTTTCAATGATGGGAAAACGTATGGGGGAAGATTTTATTGGTATATCACTTGTTAAACGGATATTTATTTTTACATTTATCTTTTTTTTTATTCGGCTTGTAGTTACGAAGAAGATTTAGAACTTTTTCTTGATGCTCTTTATTTTGAATATGCGTTAAATCTATTTCCTGTTCGTGAGTCATCACCTCTGCTACATTAATCAAAAAAGAATCCGAAAGAGAATTATCGCTCGGTTTTGTATATTTTATTTCTTTTCCGGAGACGATTAAAGTGCACTGATTTATGACATTACAACCAACTATGAAATCGAAAGAAAGAGATGAATCGCATACTATACATATTTCAGAATCAAATTCCAAATCATCTATTATGATTTTTGTTTTAAATATCCCTAGAGGTTTTACTAATGTATTCCCCAAGGCTGAAAGTTTGATGTTAGATTGTTCCAATTCGGATATTTCGCCTATTTTGTCAAAAATACTCTTCCTGATTAATGTCTTTTGACTTCCGGTATCAATAAGCGAAACAATATTTAAATCGTTTATTCGAACAATTTTTGTTGCTAAATTATCGTAAGAGGTTTATTTATGTAACATTAGAATGTTCTTTTTTAATTGTGCAATCCTTAGCAAGATGATCCCCGAATTTATTACACTTGAAACATTTGATTCCCTTAATTTTATTCTCACATACGCTTGATTTATGTCCGAGAGCACCACAGTTGAAGCACCGAATGTTATTTAATTTAGTATCCTTTAATTTATCTTTATTTTCGATTACTGCATAGTATTGAAGGCAATAATTAAATTTTAAAATTAAACATCTATCATAAAAGCAAAAAAAATCATAGCTTTTTCAAATATATTGAGTAATAATTATACATTTCTTATTTTATAAGATTTATGTGAATGCAGATAGCCGTTTAATTGAAAAATCTTAATCATAATTAATAATGTTTAATTAAAAAAAGTTAAAGTAATAGAAACGGAGAGATAATGACTGATACAGAAAATTCGATAATTTTAGAAATGAGGGAAACGCTGTATATAACCGAAGATTTGCGACCTTTGCGTTGTATAAATGAAGTACTTTATTTTGTCATTACAATGGTTTCGAATGAATCGGGACTTTGACGAAAGAATTTATAACTATAAACGACGTATAAATTAGAGACGTATAAACGGTTCTTCACTGTAATAAAAAAATATGCATGCAATACATCAGAAATACAATGTTACTGCAAATAAAATATGGACCAATTCTTGGGGTTTCTTTGACCAACAAAGCCATAAACTTAAAGTAACTAAAACACTAAAAAAAGAAATGATATTTTAAGTAAGAATCAGAGTATTTTTAGAGAGTTAGAGTATATAAATCAAACCAATTTCAGAAGGAAGTGTCCCCTAAAATACTCCTAATCTCGTGGCTAAAAAAACCCCTAATATTTTAAAACGCCGTTAAAGATTTGCAAATATGCTTTGAGATGGAATAATTTTTAAAAATTCGCTAACTGAAATAAGATAGATTCATTAGAGAAGAGCGTTAGATTCAGATTAGTTGAAGCTCACCGATTCAGTTTGCCAGTAATTATCGACGATAGGACAGCGGCCTTCTCCGACTGCTCTATGATGCCACATCCAAGCATCACGATTTATAGGTACACCCACAGATGCCAGAACCCTCAATGAACTGCGGTCGAATCTTAGAAATAAGCGAAGGCAGAGATTAACAGTGGAACAAAGAACATAAAAAATGCAAGAAAATCAAAGTATTTTGTTTTTCTGAAACATAGTAATAACTGATTTCTGATGGATTAAAAATATTAAGATCTTAAAAACATTCTAGTCAAGATTAATTGGCTGCTCCTTTAGTTAAATTAATAGAATATTCAAAAGGTCCAAAATGCAGTTTCATGACCCCGTTGTGTTTTCATTCTTTTTCTCTTGAAATGAAAGATAATCTTGCTTTGTAACATAGGAATCATCGCATCTCATCAATGTCCGTATTACTGTCGGAGCTGTGTAGAAGAGAGTAACACCGTATTTCTCGGCTATTTCCCAATATATTTTAGCATCTGGATGTGTAGGGGCGCCTTCATGCTGTGGGGAGAAAAACAAACTTCCTCCAGGACTCTGCCACATACGTGTACGTTTAATTTCTCTTTTTTTAATTAAAATTAATTCACGATCAAATTTGTACCTGTTGCAATTATGGTTTTGAAATAGAAGGTGTTTTTGAAATTTACATTAGGATCAATTGGGGTAATTGGGGAGGAATTTTGCAGGCTCTATCATTCTTTTCTCTTTAAAAGGATAGAATACGATGGAAAAGAAGTCTATATTTTTAATGAGTACATAAAAATATTCTACAGGGTTCATAAAACAATGCCTCCTTTCAAAAGTAATTTATTAATTAATCAACCTCACTTTTAGGAATGTTTTTATTTTATCCTGAAGTGTTCCCAAATACTCCAGAGACTAATGGGTAATTGAGAAAGTATATTTAGGCTTCTGATCACAGTAACGCATTGATTTCATGAGAATATATTGGAAATGATTTAAAACTGCTGCATATTGCATCAAAATTTATTTAACTGCCTTTTCCCAAATATCCCAAAATACTGTTTTTCAATGCTTTTCAGCAAAATTATCGCCTGTTTCATGGAATATCGAATATAAACTATAATAACTTCAATTTAGTGTAATTCTAACGTGAATTTTGTTTGGAAATGTTTGGAAATGAATCTTTTAAGAAAATAAATCAACTGAATAATATGACACTAGAAGGAAATTGGTAGGACTTGAAAATTACACATAAAAAATTATCAGAAACAAATATTTCTCTTTAATAGTAGAAATTAGAATTTCCCACTTGAAATCGAACTTTCTATTCACTATTCTACTAATTTTTCTTTGACATTTAAACTATCTGAAAACCAAAACATTTATTTCCTACAGTTTACTTCAAAGATACATCTGGGAGTATAGCTTATAACTGACTATCGAAAATGTCAAACTGGTCATTCTCCACCGAAACAAATTTTGATGTAGCCAAATTGGTGGTCTTTGAACCTGTCAAATCCAATTCACGATCATCAACTCCATGAATTCCACAGACGTACGAATATTGTGCCCTTATTCTAGTACCTTCAACGTTATCGATTAAAACAAACATATTTGTTGAAAAACCTATTTTATTTGTTGATTTAAGATAAATTACTTCCTCCATCTTCACAACCTCTATTTCTTCTTGAAAAGAGCCAAAATTCTCATCTTCAGATTCTGTATCAGTATTGCGTTTTCTTCTTTTTCTCCATCTGTTTCTTGTCCTCTTCTTTCTCTTCATCTGTTTCTTGTTCTCTTCTGTACTTGAAATCGAACTGCTTCATATCAGTTTTAATAAACCGCTTTCATACGTAAAAAGTAATATTGTATGTATATGAAATGGTAAATTCTTTTAAAATATCAGTTGTTGATTTGACACAAAAAAGTGAACTATAGTGTCGGGAAAGAACGCAGCCACGTTTCTTTATTTAAAATCGCTTTCAATCAAATAACAAATTATTCCAAAAATCCAAAAATATTAGTTTTTGTTGCATTTTAATCTTCTTTCCAATTACGCTGTAGTAAAAATTGTCAGGGGTAATTAAGAGCACTAACCTGTTAATCAAGATGAAATCCGAAAACGAAAATTGAAATTTCCTCGGCATCGTTACATTCTACAGATCTCAGAAAAATATAACTTGGCAGCTTAGCTTCCATGTAACCGGCGTACAGACCAAAAATGAAACTTAATAAGGTTTGATTTTGAACACGTTTGTAATTAAAGGTACCAAACGTTACCAAATAACATTGAAAAAGTAGAAAAGTATTTTTCATTTTCGTCTAGAGTGTCTTAATCAAAGCACATGTTTTTCAGTTCTCTAAGCAGTGAGCACTGTAGTCATCGTTCCCAATTACTAGTTCTGTTTCCTCGACGGACCCTACATTGAATAATTAAAAAATTAAATAGGATGGCTATGCAGGATGTTTACACATATACTGAAATATACTTCAGGTTATGTATTTCACAGGTTATTTTACTTCACAAAATAAATAAGGCCCTTTTAGGGGTTATACGACCTTTAAATCTCGAAAATTTTGAAAACAAATTATATATTCACCAGTCTTTTCTTAACAATTTAAAACAATCCGCGTTAAAAAATTCCTATACTTATTAAAGTTATGAAGGAAAATAAATCAGCTGTTGAATGTAAACAGTGAAAGTGCCACGCCCACTTTTTTCGACGTAGTCGTCAGACAGAATGCTGCAAACGAGATAAACGATTTATTCCTCTGAAAGGATTTATTTTTCACAACATATGAGTAGAACACTTACAACTCAACTCTTCTCAAGTCTATTTACTATTTTCCCGCGATCACACACCGTGCTTTCATACGAATCTCTTCTGCTTTGCGGACAGGCATTGCGCTAAAGACATCGTTGTCTTCGATTTTTTTTATTTTGAATCAATCTAAAGGATTATTTTAAGTATTATCTAAAGGATTATTACACAGCACAAATCTTTCTGGGGACATACGAAATGCCTCCATCATCTCCTTAAACCCTCACGGTAGAAAGGGGAGCTGTGATGCTCATTGCCACGATGCACAGGGCGGGAGACCCTAAAAATGTGCTTAGTAGAATTTCTGATTAACAGGATTAAACCCAAACCACCACCTGATGTATCTTAAGGACACGTCGCCTCAATCCAGTTTTTTCATGTGATGATTAAATATTTTTCAAAAATTACTTAACATTCATTAAAATAAAGCAGTTAAACATAAAACTTTAAAATTACTTAAGAGGATAAAGCACAAACCAGCACCACCCGATGCGTCTGAAGGACACATCGAATCAATCCAGTTTTTCATAAATTAAACTATCCTATGGTGGCCATAGAATAGACTGGCCACACCATCTTCGAGTAAAAATCTCTTGTCATCGAATGTAGACAAGGCTCTTTTATGCATCTCCATTGAAAAAATACGGTGCTTCTCAATGACACTTCTAAATTAAGACACACTAGAAAGTTTGCGACTGATCAGACAATTTCGATAGTTGATGTACTACAACTTCTGCTGTCGCACACTCTTACTGATGCCTATGGCTGTTTGTTATCCGCCTCTGCCACTGAGGATCGAATACATTTTGGACATTAATCCAATACTTTCAAAACATGGCTGTCCATTGAGTTCATCTTTGAAAAATTCTTTTTTTTGTTCTCATCACTTTGATAAGGATACAGGATGATACTCTTACAGGTTGATCTTTTGGATAATCCGAAAAATCAAAGTAGTGTTTCATACTTTCAAAGTTTTTATTAAGATATTTGGTTGCTATTTCATAACACAAAGAGTCCGTGTCTGTGAGAAGTAACCTAGCCTTATATCCATACTTTTTCAGAATAATGTTATAGTGAAAGTCATACATGAAAGTCATACTTTGCTGAGCACAAGTATGGCGAATCCTACTTGAATTGGTCGGTTTAACCAGAGTTTCGTCAACTTCGTTGAACAGCAACTACAGTGATTATGGTGAATGCGTAAAAGGCAGGAGAATAAACCAACTTTTCAAGTCTTTTCTAGGTCTGAACTATATCAACCTTCACCCGATTTAGCAAATTTCCCATTATTTATCCATAGACGGCATTATTCAGCAGTTTGAAGAAATTATTTCCAAATGCAGTTTTGGCATGCTTCCGTTTCTCCGTGTTGAAGTTTATGTAATTCTTCAACCAACAATATTGAATGAATTTCAACACGCGATGAATTTTTGTTACTTTATGCCCCCATTTTTAGAGCTGCTTGCCATGCCAAGCCCGGAGAAGTCATCAATTGTGCTACATCGAAGTGGTAAAAATTCTGTGTGAGATTTCGAAAGATTTCAAAAATATCCGCTGCAAAATTACATCAGTTTTGACATACAAATAGTGATATTCTCCCAGATTCGTGATGTTAAAGCACTTCCAAACATTCTGAGCATGTTTATATTCTGCTTCGGTGATTACTTCAATGCTGAGGGAATTGTAAAATGCAGAGCGTGGAGGTAGCTGAATTTCTTCAAATTTGTCGAAGGAAGACATATACTCATAGGGATAGATTCCCTTTTTGAGCAACATATCCATGTGTGGTGAAGAAATACGATTCTGTATAATGATGAATTTACTGTGATCCAAATTTTCGACCAGTTTTTGAAGAGAGGTATTTAGAAATTTTAAACTGTTAACGAAATGCAAAGTAACATTAACTTTTTCCATTTTTCGTCTGATGGAAAACGAAATATACTTTCCCATTGTATTGGGAATGACACTAATTTCATGATCCTGAAGTTTTCCAAGCCCCTGCTTAATGAGATGACTATCATAATTCTTTAAATTATGAAAAATGCATGAAATAATCTTCCGCTACTTGAGTTGCAGGTTGCATTTATTATGCAGAGCTTGTCGATATTTTCCTGAGAGGCGATTATGATCTCTCATCTAATATTTTCCCAACCATTTCTTACACAAGTTTCAATGTATTGCGTTTCGAAAATCTTCCTTGTCTTGAGAAGTCCTATGCATAGGATAGTTGGTGTGGATCTTTTCCGCTAAAATATCCTTCTCTCTGACAATGGATGTGATGAAGTGATCCACTGCACCAACCCCACGATATACAACGACAGGTTTTAAGGGTAGTCCATTGGGTCCTATGAGGAGATAGACATACCCACATGGATTGTGGGAAGCAGTCTTCGTGGTGTTGCCTTGTATGTGTTCGACAAGTACTTCGAAGTCCGCATATATAGTATAAGGCAGAGATTGCGAAAACTTGTGCTGTTTCAATTCCAACACACTGTCTTCTCCAGGCTCTGGCATGACGATGCATTGGGGGGTTATGCTCGTTACAGTAGGGCAAATGAGCTTTTAATGAGGATTCTGTGGTGAAATGATGCAAGCAGGAGTAGGAGTAAAATGTTTCACCGTTATACTTTGTGAGTTCACCTAGCAGTCGACTCATATTTCTAATCAAGTAATAATGTTTATCTTCCCCTTGAGTGATATAGAGCAGGTTGATGACTTGAGTGTCCTCTCTCTTTGAAATATAGAGAGAAAATACTTCCTCATCTTCATTTATAAACACGTTAATGCGCAGATTGTACAGATTCTTAATCATGGGAACTATACATGGTTGGACAGGGCTTATCACATTTCCCAAACGCAGTTCCTGCTCAATGGATGCATTGTGAGACACTCGTTCAGCACTTTGTTCAAAGGGATGAAGGGCAGCTAACACAGACCACACAAAGCATTTCTGATCATGCGTGTTTTGAAACACGTCTTAGCTACATGGAACGATGCATTGCTTCGATGGACATTCATAATCTCATCTAATAGTTTGTACTTGACAACAGTCAATTGTATCCCTACATATCTTATATATTTATTGAAAACTTGAATGCATTACAACTATTTGAAATGTTTAAATTACATCTCAGTGTCAATTTGTAATCACTTTCAATTAAAAACAAATTTTTGTATATCATATTTCTTATTATTGAATATGCAGACACACACATTTTTTTCTAATTAAAAAAATTCAGAAAATCAATTCATTTAAGGAATTAATTTCCTTTCATGTTATACTAGACAATTTCTTTTTGTTATCTTATAGTTAAACTTTTCTTCCTGTTTAAGTGCGTGAGGATATATATATAATCAGTGGAAGAACTTTCGCATAAAGACTAGAAGGTTCATTATCCGTTTAAGAATTAAATGAGTGACTGATAAGAATTATCTTAGAAATTAGAGCAATCGTTAGAATTATCTGTCATGGGATTGATAAAAATAATCTAGAAAGTTTAAGAATTAAATGATTCTTATCTGTCAAGGGACTGTGAACATTTAACCAATAAAATGTTCTCGAATGTGACGTCACTGATAAGAAGGGTTTAAAAGCCACGGCAATTCCGTCTGCAGATCACGTGTTTTTCTGCTTACAGACTACAATCAACTAACCATCTTGATAAAACAGCTTCTCTTTGCTTTTGAAGTTTTGATTAATGAAAGTTTTGATAATGGCATTAACAACATTTAGTGACTCTGAAGATGTCGAATGGATGAATGATGTTCCTTTGGTAAGTATCTTTCTATTTTTTTCTAAATTAAATTACTTTTATTCTTTTATTTTTTAAATTGAAAATGGGTTTTTTCAATTAATGTTGGAAAGTAGATAAACTTTTATAGTTTATGAATTTTATAGAAGTTTCTATTATTAACTTTAAGCACTTTAAAGTGTTACGAGTTATTTTAAAAATGTTAACTCTTATAATTATACACTTGTAAAGTTTGAATCATTTTAAAAAAGTTTTTAATTGAAAAATTTTTATAGGCATTAAAGACAACTCGATGTTTATTATTAACTTTATGTTTCATCTTTATTTAGTGGATGCTGATGAATGGACAACAACAACCTGGCCCGTCTCATGCACCTCCAGGCTTTGAATATGTTGAGTCCAATGAGACTCAGTCCTGCTCTGACTCTGAAACAGATGTTGAGTGCATGAATAATGTTCCCATGTCATTTTAACATTTAATTAAATGAGCATGCTTGCAGTATTAAATTGACTTTAAAGCTTTTCGGTGTTTCTATAAGTTAAACATTTTCAAAAGTGAAATAAAATTTTGAAGCGGTTTAGATATTATGTTTAAATTGAAAAGTTTTTATAAAGGTTAAAGACAACTGGATATTATTTATAAACTTCTATACATTTTCATTTAGCCCATGGTGATAGACGAACCTGGTCCTTCTCAGGCTCCATCGGGACTTGGCTATATTGAACCAACATCTTCGTTACTTCCTCTCTCAACCAACGATTACGTAAGTAAAAAAACAATTTCTAAAGAGTTGAATTTAGCTGTTTGTTAAATGCGTTTTGATTGATAATAAAAAACATCTTTTAAAGTGAAAAACCTCTTTTAAAGTGAAATAATTAAATACTATTCTGAATGATATAACAGTGAAGAGATCTGAATAATAATAACAATGAATAATTTTTAAGTGAAATAGATCTGAATAATAATAATGAATTATTTTTTAGTGAAATAGATTTATGATATAACAGTGAAAAGGATATTTAAATCCTATTCTTAATGTTAGTTTGTATATGAACTTTATGCATTATTAATTTCTTTCTTTTTATAGTTGTGTGATGTCTGCAAAAAGTATTTTACCTGGAAGGATAATTTGAAACGGCACGAAGAACGAAGAAGAATGGCGATCATGCCAACCATACCAGCTCAAAATGTAGCATGAAGTTTTATCGGTTGGCCAAATTGAGGGAACACACGCGCACTCGCATTCGTGAGAGGAAGACATATCCCGGCGAACACTATGATCAGGTCTTCCGTCGCATGTCGGATCTTCTCGGACACAACAGGACGGATCACTCTGCGCCACCAGCTTCTAGGGTTGCAACACCTCGTGTCCAGAAATCTGGTCGAAACTCTAGTCTATTCCTCACATTTCATAACGTAAATTCGGATACTGCCTTTGATTTTCTTCTATTCCTCGAAACAATTCGAACACAAATCCATGACATGATCGTGGATGAATTACAGCAGAAGAGTACCATCAAGTGCTACTGCGTCTCGAAGATACGCTTCAGCAGAGAGACCCTCGACGGAGATGTGGAGTATTGCACCCCTTACTTCTGCAGCAATGTGGTCATAGAGTTGGACACCTCCATGATTGCAGATCACATCGAAGAGGCCTTTGAGAAAATCAAAGAGTCGCTCGATGAATTTCTGAAGAACTGATTTGGATGGTTGTTTGACTCTGTCCTTCACATGCAGATCAAGACCGCAAACTATCATCCTCTAGCCTCCATCAGCTACATTCCTCTGCCATCCAAATGAGCTGCGAAGTGAATTCGCGAAGCATTTCTGATCAATATAAAAAATGCTGATCAGAAATGCTTCGTGTGGTCTGTGTTAGCTGCCCTTCATCCAGTTGAACAAAGTGCTAACGAGTGTCTGACAATGCATCCATGGAGCAGGAACTGCATTTGGTAAATGTGTTAAGCCCTGTCCAACCTTGTAAAGTTCCCATGATTGAGAATCTGTACAATCTACGAATTAACGGGTTTGAAAATGAAGATGAGGAAGTATTTCCTCTCTATATTTCTAGGAGAGAGGACACTCAATTCATCAACCTGCTCTATATCACTCAAGGGGAAGATAAGCATTATCGCTTGATTAGAAATATGAGTCGACTGCTAGGTGAACTCACAAGGTATAACGGTGAAACATTTTACTCCTACTCCTTCTTGCATCGTTTCACCACAGAATCCTTATTAAAAGCTCATTTGCCCTACTATAACGAGCATAGTCCAAAACGCATCGTCATGCCAGAGCCTGGAGAAGACAGTGTGTTGGAATTGAAACAGCACAAGGTTTCGTAATCTCAGCCTTATACTATATATGGCGAATTCGAAGCACTTGTGAATCCATACAAGGCAACACCATGAAGACTGCTTCCCAAATTCCACGTGGGTATGCCTATCTCCTCATAGGATCCAAT
The DNA here is from genome assembly GCA_013235015.1 of Araneus ventricosus. NCBI lineage: Eukaryota > Metazoa > Arthropoda > Arachnida > Araneae > Araneidae > Araneus > Araneus ventricosus. Next base: position 272,457 of record BGPR01000692.1, read on the forward strand.
AGACTACCCTTGAAACCTGCCGTTGTAATGCGTGGGGTTGGTGGATTTGATCACTTCATCACATCCATTGTCACAGGGAAGGATATTTTAGCGGAAAAGCTCCGCACCAACTATCCTATGCATACGACATCTCAAGACAAGGAAGATTTTCGAAACGCAACACATTGCAAATTGTGTAACAAATGGTTGGGAAAAGATTGGATGAGAGATCATAATCGCCTCTCAGGAAAATATAGACAAGCTCTGCATAATAAATGCAACCTGCAACTCAAACAGCGGAAGATAATTCCATGCATTTTTCATAATTTAAAGAATTATTATTGTCTTCTCATTATGCAGAAACTTGAAAAACTTCAAGATCATAAAATTAGTGTCATTCCCATTAGAATGGAAATGTATATTTCGTTTTCCATCAGGCGAAAAATGGAAAAAGTTAATGTCACTTTGCAGTTCGTTGACAGTTTCCAATTTCTAAATACCGCTCTTCAAAAACTGGTCGAAAATTTGTATCAGAGTAAATTCATCATTATGCAGAATTGCATTTCTTTACCACACATGGATAAGTTACTCAAAAAGGGAATCTATCCCTATGAGTATATGCCTTCCTTCCGCAAATTTGAAGAAACTCAGCTACCTCCACGTTCTGCATTTTACAATTCCCTAACCAATGATTTAATCACCGAAGCAGAATATGAACATGCTCAAAACGTTTGGAAGTGCTTTAACATCAAGAATCTGGGAGAATATCACGATTTGTATGCCAAAACTGATGTAATTTTGCCAGCGGATGTTTTTGAAAACTTTCGAAAATTCACACAGAATTTTTATCACCTCTATGCAGCACATATGCTGACTTCTCCCGGCTTGGCGTGGCAAGCAAGTCTAAAAATGACAGTTGTGAAATTGGATCTATTCAAAGACGTCAACATGCATCTGTTCATCGAAAAGGTTATTCGAGGTGGTGTTTCCATGATCAGCCATAGGCACAGTGAAACGCATCATCCCCAGTGTCCAATTTATGTCTCGAGCAAAGAAAACTTGTATATTACCTACCTGGATGCCAACAATTTATATGGGTAAGCATCTTTAAATGTAGTTCATTTAACTGAAATAATTAAAGTTTATGTAACTGAAATAATGTGATTGTTCATATCACATTTATTTACAACAGTATATAATTAAAGTCTTAGTTCATATAACTGAAATGATGAAAGTTAATTCAACTGAAATAATGGGATGGTTCATAATATATCTATATCTAAAAACTATCTTTTCTTTTCTCAGGTGGTCCATGTCTCAGCCGTTGCCTGTGAGAGATTTTAAATGGCTTTCTCCTGAAGAGATCTCTCAGCGGCAAATATGCCAAACCCCCGGTAACTCTGCTGTAGGCTACATATTGTAAGTGGATATGGAATATACAGCAGAGCTTCATAATCATCAAAACAGTTGTCCTCTGGCCCCTGAACGAATGACCATCACCCCTGACAAGTTAAGTTCGGCGGTAATGGAAATTTTAACAGAAATGAGCATGAAACCTGCATCTAAGTCTGGAAAGTTGGTGCCAAACTTACGCAACAAACAAAATTATTTGTTGCATTAAAGAAATTAGAAGCTTTACATTGCATTGGGGCTCAAACTAACAAAAATTCATCGCGTGTTGAAATTCAATCAGCATTGTTGGTTGAAGAATTTCATAAACTTCAACACGGAGCAACGGAAGCATGCCAAAACTGCATTTGAAAAAGATTTTTTCAAAGAGTTGAATAATGCCGTCTATGGAAAAACAATGAGAAATTTGAGAAACCAGATGAATTTTGATATACTTCAGACCAAGAAAAGAGTTGAAAAGTTGGTTGCTTCTCCTGCCTTTCACGCATTCACCATATTTGATGATACCGTAGTTGCTGTGCAACGAAAGTTGACCAAACTCTGCTTAAACCGACCTATTCAAGTAGGATTCGCCATACTTCAACTCAGCAAAGTGTTCATGTATGACTTTCATTATAACGTTATTCTGAAAAAGTATGGAGATAAGGCTCGGTTACTTTTAATCGACACAGACTCTTTGTGTTATGAAATAGCAACCAAAGATCTTTACAAAGACTTTGAAAGTATGAAACAGTACTTTGATTTTTCCTATTATCTAAAACATCATCCTCTGTATAGTCACGAGAACAAATAGCAGATAGGGGTTTTCAAAGATGAACTTAATGGACAACCATGTTTTGAATTTATTGGATTAAGGTTCAAAATGTATTCGATCCTAGAAGTGAAAAAAGACAGCTCTGGGACCTCGGGTGGCGGGTGGACCACTCCCTCCTCCTCCCGACTCCCCCCAACCGACTTGGCTGTCCCTCCCTACCACCAACTTCCACAAGGGATCAACCCTTCTTAGATTAGATAAGGAATTAATTTTTTTCGGACTTTGAAAATTTTTTATACACTTAGATTATTTTTCCACAGATTTGTATTAAACCGTGCAAGATTAAATAACACTGCTCAGTTGAAAAGAATATAATCTTATAAAAGAGTTCTTAGGTCTATTTGATTGACATCTTTCGGGAAGATATTTAATTAGAAAAAAATGTTTTATTTCGCAGGGATTCGAACAATTAGCATAAATATTTCTTTTACTAAAATTTGATTTTAGTGACTCAGATTTTTTTCGTAACATCTTTTCTCACACAAATTTGCATCAATTCAATCATAACTTATCATGCGTGCATTAAAATAAAACATTTAAATATAAAATAAACAAAATATTTTGTTACTTACAATCTTAATTTTATTTTTTTCCTACTGTTTTTCAGAAACTTTGAATTTTCTCGACTTTTGAACAGAATTTCACCAATTAGAGTTAAACTTTCAATCTTCTTTTATTTTTTTGGCATGCTCATTTTTCATTTGAATTTAGGGAAATTTCAAAACTTGTGCATTCTCTCTTCTTAAATAACAAAAAGTTTATTTAGACACTAATTCACACAAAATCTTTTGAATTAAATCAATTTTATAAGAATAATTCTTCGAATGAACGAGCTTCGATTTATTTTTCTTTCATAATTCAACATCCCTCTTTGTTTCGAGCTTACATTTTCCGCTATCAAACACAATTTTAGAATATTCTAACAACAACACAAGAGCAATAACAATCCCTTAGTTTGAATAAGTTAACTTAAAATTCCGTTTTTAACTGTTTCAGGAATATCAAAACGTTCTCTCTTAACCCGTATTTTACCATCGTCCGATATATAGGACAGCTCAGATTTGTTGAATTTTCATAGCCAATATCGCCTTTTTAATTTAAATTCTGCTTCTAAAGTATATTTTAAGATTGATAAGTGCTATTTATTATCTTTTAATTTCAATTTTGATCATTTTAAAACTTTTTAAGAATTTTGAATTTGGCTAATTTTTGCTACTTTATTTGACAAGAATTATATTTTTCTTTTAAATAATTATGAGAAAAAGATATAATTTCTTTTTTCAAATTTATTCCTGGCATGTCTTATATGTTATTTCTGAGTAAAACTTGCAAACAAAAAGCTATATTCAAACTGGTTTTACAAAGGGTTTAGGTGCTGTCCTATATATAGGACGATAGTAAAATCCCCTACTATGCACACCCATACAAAGGCGTTTGAAATTTTGGGAAAAGGGATTAGAATATCTATGTTTTACTTATTGCAAAACTCAATATCATCTAGTTTGCTTTGAACATGAACCTGTAGGTGTGTCTTGAGTAACATATTTGTTCTGTTTCTTTGGTCGAGAGTTTTGGTCACGTGCTGACGCTATCTTTTGTAGGGAAAAGAATACTATTGTTCGAGGTGTGATCTGATTTCACATCCGCTCCCTCCAGAACAGTATTGGAAATGAGTCGGGGATTTTTAACTGAAGAAGCTTTTGAGTATTCAATGCCATTGGCCGATGAATATGATGATACTGATTTTTAAATTATAATATCACCACATGTTCCAGAAATTGTCACTGAGGATTAAAAAGTTGATGATGCCTACAGCAGCATTGAATATGGTGTTGCTTTTGACGAAAAGATTCAAGAAGAAGCAGATAGAACAATTGAAATTCTAAAGGAAAAAAGATGATGCTGAATATGTTTCAACACCTACATGGACTAATTGTGCACCAAAATTTTCATCAGCTCCTAATTATTTTACGGATATGATTTCAAGAAAATCACCTTGAACCTTCTCGAGATGATGGCTGAAAATGTGATGTTCAGGAATGGTAGAAGGTAACAAGCATGCTTGACAGAAAAATATTCACGATTTTTGTTTAAAATTCGATGGACTTTAACAAATTTTGGGAATTATTTTTTATAGCGGATGTTACATTTTACCCGGAGAAAAAATGTACTGGGGAAATGCTTCTGATATTGGAACAACACTTGTTAGTGAAACAATCTCAAGAAAGCGATACTTAGATATCAAGAGTTATTTATACTTCAATGACAATACTGCTATTGATTCAGATCGCTATTAGAAAGTACGTCCAAATTAGAAATTGTTGAATAAAATTTTTTAACAGTTTGGTATGCTTTCTGAACATTTAAGTAATGATGAAAGAATAGTCCGCTATTTTGGAAGACATGGATGCAAACTGTACATGAAAGGAAACCCGTAAAATTTGGATACAATCTAAGGATACTCTCATCTTTCGATGTATATCTCTCTCGTATTATACCATGTCAGGCAGTAAAGCAATTATGAAAACAAATGTGGCATGACTATGAAAAGAAATCATTAGCCCAACCAGTCGTTGAAAATTGTCTGTCTTTTTTGAAACTCCTGCAAACCACGAAATTTATAAGGATAACATTTTTACGTCGTGTGATCTTTTTGGTCCCTCAGAAGCAAGCGTTTCTTTGCTACGGGAACAGAATGACAAAATGCCCTATAATGAAATTGCAGCTGTTCGATAGATTGATAATAGAGTTGTCGCATTGATCACCAATTTTGACGACAAAACAGGCTTTAAAAATGTATAAAGAAGAATGAAGGGTGGAAAGCAGAAAGTAGACATACCGTTGTGTATTGTTTCGTATAATTTGTACAAAAATGGTGTATATTTGTTTGACAATCTCATAAACACATATTTTTCATCCATGCAAGAAAAAGTGGTATTGACCATTATTAAAAAATACATTTGAGGCAGCACTGGTTGCACTGGTTTAGAAACATTAAAAACGTTTCGTCCAAAACAAGTTGTAGAACTTCTCGAATTTCTTCGACATTTTACAAGAGCTAACCTGGGATTGTGTGTACCTCGCAATGTTGAAAGAATGAGTTTGGGCATTCGAAAAAAAAACTGATTACTCCAAATTCCAAAGTGAACCCTTTCTAGTGAATGGTAAACAACGCCAATGACAGCTTAAAAACTGTGCAAGAAAAACCTCAACTATTTGCCAAAAATGTAATTTAGGACGTTGCTTTGAATGTTTACTACCATTTCACGTAAACCAAGATGCTTGACTGCAAAGCATGTAGTAGTTGATTGTACCATCGTCCTATATATAGGACAGCTTGCAAAAAGACAACCGATAAAGTTTTCTAAATTTTTTTAACTCTATACTTTTGCTTGATGTCTCATTAGTCTGTGATAGAATTTTTTAGGAAAAATATTAATTTTTTTCTTAATGTGGTAAAATATGGGTTAAAGTTAAATGGAAAATTTGAATCTTGAACGAGAAAGTGTTGGCATTATTTTTTTCTCTTTCCGAATTCACTTCAACATCGACCAAATAGCTTCATTAATATTAACCATTAATGATCACATTTTTCTGTTGAACATATAATTTATCTATATAGATGTTAGATTGCAAATATTGCATTAACATCATTTTTCGGCTTTGTCAG
>BGPR01000692.1:284278-299708 GCA_013235015.1 Araneus ventricosus
GTGTGTGCGTGTGTGCATGCATGTGTGCTTATGCGTGCATGTGTGTGCAGGAATGTGTGTGTGCGTGTGTGCATGCATGTGTCCTTATGCGTGCATGTGTGTGCAGGAATGTGTGTGTGAGAGATTTATTTCGAATCACGATAAAAGAGTTGCCACGTCTGTGTTTGCTTCTCTACGTCACAGATTTTTTATCATTTGAGAATATTCCACATAGATAATTCTAATATTAGCTTACTCTGTGTCATTCCCACATTAAACATAGCTAGCTCGATTAATTTTTCAACATGCTTCAACTTCACTCTACTTTTGAAAATATATTTTCAATGACGAATACAATTATTGACAAAATATAAAAGGAATCATATTAAAAATCTCTTTAGTTTCATGAAGTTTTAGTTTGAAGTTTTTCTTGCATAGTAAAATTTGTTAAAATTGAACTTAAAGTTCCAATTTTCTACCAGTTTCAAAAATATCAAAACATAAAACTATTTAAAAGCTGACTATTTTTTTACGAAAAACTATTTAACTTAAAGAATTAAACCTCATTCAAACACTTCGAGATTGATTTCTTTTTAACCTTGAAACCTTTGCTGATGCTTTAACCCTCTGAAAGCCACAATGCTTTGAAATCTACTTCTTTTAAAACCCAGAAGGGCAGAGGACAGAAATAAAAGTAGGTAAACATTTCCCTCCCCCTTGTGATAAGCAAGAGGTCATTTGAGTCGTAGGGGGATCTTTTGCCGTCTCCTTTATCGTATCCAAACACTTGCTGACTGTAAAGGGTTCGTTTACAAATTGTGATAAAACTATATATTTTCAGTAAAATATTTTCTAAAAGCTTTATTTTTTACTGCTGTATAACAGTAAAAGACAAATTTGATGCGAAAACATGACATTAGATTTTAATGAGCATGAAGGTACCATTTTAAAATCATTGCTGCGTCAGAAAAATTTGATCATTTAAGAGTTGTAATTTTTTTTTTATTTCAAGATTGTACTCATCTAGATAACTCACTCTAAGCACGTAATATATTATATTTATTAAAACCTAAAATAAATTTGATTTATTTAATCATAAAGAAATTTATTTCCAGAGTAATTGCTCAGATTTATTTATTAGTAACTAAAAGAGAAAAAATTCAAAAGTTGGAAATTATCTTTAAGATAAACGTATAAAAAGTAAATTTATTTCCAGAGTGAAGAAATCAAAATTTGCTGAAAATTACAGAATTTAAAATTACCAAGCAGAACAAAAGAGGCGACACCGGACAGAGAATATTTACTTAGGAATGATATTCTCTCTTTATGTGTAACTTACTATTTATAAATATTGTTGGTATATTGCTAAAAGTAACGAAGTCAAAACCTGTCCTTTTCCTTCCAAATATCTTTTGAAGGCACACAATTGTTATTAAACACAAAATGTTGATGCTACGAAGAAAAGAAAAATGGCGATTTTTAATGATTGTAACAATTAAACCCTGGGTATTCTAATGAACGGGAACTTTTAATTGCTTTATTGTTTTAAAAATTATATTTTCTGACTTCAACAGCACTATGAATACATAATATCTGCCAATATTCAAATGATCTGTAAGAGGTTTTTGAAGTACGAATATTTAATTCATTCCGTTTATAATTAAGACGGTTTAAAGTACTGGTAGGAAAAATATTTAGCTAAGAAAAATACTTTATATTGTTAAAAACACAATTTACTAAAAAAATCAATGGATTTTATATTTTATCAGTAAGACTTTTAAAGTACGAATTTTTAAGTCATTGCATTCATAATTAAGACTAAAATACTGTTTGGAAAAAGAAATACTACAAACGCAATTTTTATTTAAAAGAAAATCAGCACATTTTGTTTACATACTTTGCGATATTGGCTTTATATTAATATACATCAAAAAACTCCATTCTGAAATTCATTAAAACTCAATAGAATTCATCAATATCAGCAAACGATATTTTATTAATTTATTCCTGATATAAGACTTTCCAATATTCAGGACTTTGAGCAGTTAGGAAACAAAAAGAGTAATGCAAATTAAGCATCTGCCTTCGAACACTTACTGGAGACATCAATCAAGAGTGAAAGTGGGAGGGGAAACAACCATTGTTAAAAAGATAATATTGCTCCGCACCGTTTCCCTACCCTTTTGAAAAGGGGACGGAAACAAGCATGCGACAATTCGGCAGCTCGGCTGGCAGTTTGCATGACGGGCCGGTGAAGCCGTTGTGGCAGTCAGAGGGTCAACAAAAAATATCTTTATGGAATCTTTATTTTTTCTCGTACATGTCTTAAATCATTTGTAGTATAAATTTTCAAATATTAACGGAAAATTGATCATTTTACTTCATAATTAACCTGAACGCTTTCACTTCAATATATGCCACCATTTTAAGCATTTAGACTTCGTCAAGAATGCACATAATTTAAATATTGTTTATCAACAATACTTATTAAAGGAAGAAGTTCATCAAATATTCAATGAATTGGAAAGGGAAATTAAATATTTTCCTTCTGAAATGTCTACGGTGTTTATCTATAGCAAAGGATATTCAGTGCCTAGAAAAGTTTCTGCTTATGGTGATAAAAATTTAACTTATACTTTTTCTGGAAACACTCTTCCTACAAAACCTATTCTAACAAAAATGTTAAATAAAGCAAATAAATTTCTTAAAGAAGGTTCATTTAATTAAGTTTTCATAAATCGTTATAAAGACTGTTATGATAAAATAGGGTCACATAAAGATAATGAAAAAGATATGGATCCTGATTCTGCTATTGTTACATTTTCACTTGGAGCTGAAATAACAGTGATTTTCAAGAGACCTAATTTTCACTGAGTCGAAATTGCTTTAAAAAATGGGAGTGTTTTAGTTATTAATCCACCATAAAATGAATTTTGGTTTCATGAAATTCCTAGAGAAAAAATATAAAAGATGCTCGCATTAGCTTAACGTTTCGAAAAAATTTATGAAAATAAAAAAGTGAACGTTAATAAGAAAGTTTTGTTTTTTTACTTGCAAAAAAAATGGCTGCGATATATATTTATGTTGCATCATATACTATACCTTATTGTGGTTTATAAATAAAACACATTTTTCATAAATATTTTTTTTGATTTTATTGACTTATTTTCACATGTCCTTATTTTTAAAATGTATTAACTCTTAGAAGAATTGCGATTCTGCAAAATATATAATGTTTATTTATATGTCATTTTAATTTCAATACTTGAATTTATAGAGAAGCAATAATATTTAAAATTTCTTGGGTTTGAATTAGTTTTTCTTGCATAATGAACTTTGCTGAAATTAAACTTGAAATTTCGAATTTCTGAAAATTTCACAAAAAACAAAACGCGCAAAACTATTTTAAAGTTTATTGCCTTTGATGAAAATTTGTTTCAAGTTTAAAAAATGTTCTTCATTTAAACGTCTCAGGAATTTATTATTTTCTCAAGCTTAAAATTGTTAGCATAAAAATAGATTCGTTTGAATATTTTAATTTATTTCTTATTAATAACATTCATTAAATTTTACTTTTGAATATTTCAATTTATTTTTTATTAATAACATTCATTAATTTTTTATTATATCTCAACTTTAGCATGCTTCATGAAATTTTATTCTGTGAAAATTGCTTCACTCTGAAAAATGATGCCTTCTACACACTGCTAAAAGTATGTATCTACAGCAAAAAAATACACTTATTATAAAATGTCTGCATTATTTTCATGATTGTCAATGATCTGAGAAAGAAACCAGTATTCTTAAATGGTATAAAAAGAATTTTAATTAAGATGTTTATATGCCTCAGTCTTTCATTTAAAATAAAGAAATGTTTTTAACTTTGAAAAAGTTTTATCATAGAAATACGATACTTATCATCAGATTATTTTTCTATTCTAACGAACGAAATGATGAGAAAGAGTTTTATCACATCACTGCATTATTCTTAGCAATATCACAACGGTAGTACTATCTAATTTGAACAAAACATTAAAGGCAGGCTTTCTTTACAATTAAAGACTTATTATCTGACAGTAAACCTTACAAAGCAGAAAAAAATAGAACTTTAGATTTCCCATCAATTTTCGAAAAGGGAGCCCAAACTCAAGAAATTTTAAATGTTATTGCTTCTCTATAAATTCAAGTATTGAAATTAAAATGACATATAAATAAACATTATATATTTTGCAGAATCGCAATTCTTCTAAGAGTTAAAGCATCTTAAAAATAACGACATGTGAAAATAAGTCAATAAAAACAAAAAAATATTTATGAAAAATGTGTTTTATTTATAAAACACAATAAGGTATAGTATATGATGCAACATAAATATATATCGCATGCATTTTTTTTGCAAGTAAAAAACAAAACTCGTTCTTATTAACATTCACTTTTTTATTTTCATAAATTTTTTCGAAGCGTTAAGCTAATGCGAACATCTTTTATATTTTTTCTCTAGGAATTTCATGAAACCAAAATTCACTTGTAGGTGGATTCATAACTAAACCAGTCACATTTTTTAAAGTAATTTTGACTGAGTGAAAATTAGGTCTCTTGAAAATCATTGATATTTCAGCTCCAAATGAAAATGAAACAACAGCAGAATCAGGATCCATATGTTTTTCATTATCTTTATGTGACACTATTTTATCATAACCGTCTTCATAACGATTTATCAAAACATAATTAAATTAACCTTCGGTAAGAAATTTATTTGCTTCATTTAACATTTTTGTTAGAATAGGTATTAAAGACTTTGTAGAAAGAGTATTTCCAGAAAAAGTATAAGTTAAATTTTTATCACCTTAAGCAGAAACTTTTCTAGGCATTGAATATCTTTTGTTATAGATAAACACCGTAGCCATTTCAGAAGGAAAGCATTCAATTTCCCTTTCCAATTCATCGGATATTTGATCAGCTTCTTCCTTTGATAAGTATCGTTGATAAACAATATTTAAATTATGTCCATTCTTGTCGAAGTCTAAGTCCTTAAAAATGGTGGCACCGGAAAAGATTATGTTTCCAGATCTTCGAATTGCATCACTCGCAGCAGACTGATGGTTGGAGGGACCAGCTTGTGGAGTTGAATCACGTCTCTGCTTTCTATGACCATCAGCATCTGATTGTAGAGTCGAGGGATCCGGTTGCGACGTTGGATCACGCCTGTGCCTTTTCCTTGCAGCACCACCGCCTGATTGAAGAAGGTAGGGGCCTGGTTGTTGAAATGGATCACGTCTCTGTCGTTTATTTCCATGTATCAGTCTTTCGTGGTTTTTCAGGCAGCTGGGTAGAGCAAATGTTTCACCACATAACATGCAGGGAAACACTGGATCGACAGTATCATTTTCATCATCTTCAAAGGCTGAATCCAGCTGATCGAAGTTATATAGCTCCAGCCTGAAATAGTGATAATAAACTAGGGGGGTTCTACAGCAGCTTCAGTTGACTCCATTTTCAAATGCGATCCGAAGAAAGATGCAGAATGAACTTTTTCTCAAGTATGTCACTATTTAAGCAATTCATCGGTCAATGAGATATATTTTATCTAAATGAAACGTCGTAAAGAATTTTCTATTAGCACGTGATAGTGAGTAATTCATTTTTTTAAGACTGTGTTGGAAGATTCTCGATAACTTTCATCAAAGAGAGCATTATTAGCATGAGATGGTGAGTAATCCATTTTCTTAAGGCATTTGATAGGAAAATAGTCATGTGATTGAAAACATTTTGGAATTTTAAAGACAGATAAGAGAAATGAATGCGGAACTTAATTAGACACGTTGGTGTGTTCTTGATATAAGGGAATGCAAGAATCAGTTTAAAGACGGAAAACATTAACATTAGAATGTATGTATATATATATATATATATATATATATAAATATATAAAGGGGCAAATCATAATAGAAAAATAATAAAATAAATTACAAACATTCATATCAAACTCGAAAGGATATGAAAAAATAGAGTTGAAAGTCTATCCAAGTAAAGACAAAAATGTGAATACTAGAAGCAATAGTTAGAAGTTAAATGTTGAAGGAGAACGTCTAAATGCGGATCTGACTGCTGCAGATTCGTTTTGCGCGAAATTTCAAGAATTTATCGACGAAGAAGAAAATTTGATTCCCAATCAAATTTATAATGGCGATGAGACAGGATTCTATTGGAAATGTCTCCCAACAAAAACTCTTGCTTCACGGAAAGAGAAGTTAGCTTCAGGCCACAAATCGTCGAAGGAGCGCATCACCATCAGGTGCTGTGGAAATGCTTCAGGTGACCATAAAATGAAACTCCTAATGATCGGAAAGGCTAAGAAACCCCGCTCGTTTAAGGGTACAGAATCAAATAAATTACCGGTTGTTTACTTCAATCAAAAGGGGGCATGGATGACAATGGACATTTTTCTCCGATGGTTCCATGAACATTTCGTTCCTGAAGTCAGGAATCACTTACAAGTAAAAGGCTTAACCCAAAAAGCAGTATTGCTTTTAGACAATGCCTCTTCACATCCAGATGAAGGCTTGCTAGCGTCTGATGACGGATTGATCACCAGTAAATTTCTCCCTCCAAATGTTACAGCAGCGATACAGCCTATGGATCAAGGTGTAATTTCAGCAATGAAACGACACTATAGATCTGAACTTTCAAAAAATTTAATTCATGAAGTTATAACACTACCAAATTTTTGGAAGCTATATTCGTTATTGGATGCAGTATATGGAATATCAGCAGCATGGTCAAAGGTAAAATCGTCTACGTTATCACGATCGTGGAGAAAGATCATACCACTTGATGAACAATCTTCTTCAGATATTCAAGAAGAATATGATTACAGTATGTTTGAACAAGGAAACGAATTGGAAGGTTTCGAAAATCTTGATGAAGGAAATTTAGAAGATTGGTTTCAAAGTGATGCATGTGAGCCTGGCTTCCAGTATTTGACAGATGAAGACATCGTTATTAACTGTGTTGTTAAATCTAATAGTGATGATAGTACTGATGCACAAGATGTACTGAATAATGGAAATACAATTTCTCATCCTACCGTTCTACAATCTGCGAAAACTTTGTTATATTATATGGGACAAAGGGGATTTGATTACGATAACATTACTGCGGTTCGTAAAATATGTGTCGATATACGACAAGAGATGAACAAACAGCAGAAGCAAAGACGCATTGCAGATTTTTTTAAGTAGTAAATGTTAAAAGGAAAATTCCTAGTTTTATTTTATACAGCATGCAAATGTAATCAATTTTTATATTTTTTCACTGATATTGATTTTTTCTTTAATAAAAAGGAGTTTTCGGATTATCCGTGCGACCCTTTCCCGTGATTAATCCGGATAATCGGGAGTGCACTGCAATAGTGTAAATGCCTGTTCTGTGTACATAGTGAAAATATTTCTTTCTTTTTTTGTTTGTTTTGTTTATCTTTTTATCTTAAATAAAATTCCCGTGTCTTGCCCATCAAACCGTTCAGTGACCGGTCTGATCACGGGTACGTTGGTAAGAGACTGCGTTCTGTTCCTCAGATTAGGCTGAAATTGCTTTTTTTGCGTTTTGAATTTTATGAAAATAGTTGCATCATTTGGTGTAAAATCTGAAACTCTGAAATTCAACGTTATGTTGTAGTAAAGCATCAAAGATACCATATGATGTTAGAAGGGGACTTCTGCGCAGAAGACCCGTTTTAATATCAATTTCTCTGTTTATTTCTAGATGACCAGTTTACATATTACAAGAAAAAATACTTGACCGATGAATTTTTATGGAGAAACATGGAAAAAGAGCAAAAACTAAAATTCTGAAAATTAATTAATCGATTTCGTCATTTGAAGTACACCAGCTCCTACTCCCGAAAAATACAAAAAATAAATTTAAGATTGCACACTGATCATATGACTACCAGGAGAACGATTATGAATAACAAAATGGATGATATCGGAAAAAGTTCTGAAATACAATCTAGAAGAACATCATCCCTTTTGACAAGAGACCCAAACCTACACACGAGTTTCTTCAATTGACACTCAAGAGGGCTAAAATTAATTTACACTGCTTTTTTTACTATTAATTTTTGTTTTCAAATCTGAATTTTGCTTAAAAACAAAACTTTATTTTGTTTATTTGAGTTTAAATTTATTTGCAAATAACAAATTTTGAATTCTCTTTGAGTTTAATTAAGATTTCGGGCTTTTAATCGTTTTTCCCTGAATTTGTTTCAAATCTGAATTTTATTTAAGTACCATCACCCTTTCAAATTTAAATTTATTTGCAAATAAATGTAGGAATTGTATTTTCCCAGTCTAGCTTAAAAGCGTAATTTAATTCCTTCCTAATAATAGGTGTAAGCTCTCCGTTAAAACTGTGTGTAATGTTTTAATCGGGGGAGATGACTTTTGTTCATTCAAACTTTTCAAATGTTCGGTACATAAACGCCTCATGCACCAAAAATTGAATTACAGCACGCTGCGCTTAATTGGAGGAGTCCATCACAAGCCCTTCACTGGTTCTGGCACGCTTCTGTTTGCCAAAAATATACACGGAATCTAAATCAAACACCGCCGCTTATGAAGGCATACAACGCCATGTACAGCAGGTGTTTGAAAATTCTATCTCTCGGAACACCACTGCTGCTTTTGTAGTCCCACTTTCGCTTGAAAAAGCCTTATATCTTATAATCACACAAAGCGTCTTTTCGAAAATATGGAAAACTTCATTATTTCTTAGTAATTTTTTAAAGTTTCTTTTCTGTACTCTTGTTTTTTGTGCTATAGTTCAAAGAAGTTTCAACCAGTTACTGCTAAATAATTAAAAAAAAGTAATTCTCTATTTAGAAAGTATCCTCAGATAGCGCAAATCCCTTAAAATTTAGGAAGAAATGCAATATTTTGACAATTTTCGTAAATTTTAAAAAGAAACAACTACCATTTATTTTGAGGCCCTATAGATTTTATGATATGACGAATGTGAGATTAGGCTGGATCACTATTTGACAAGTCATTTGGAATGCTGCCACTTTTGATTGCCTCACAAACATCTAAATGATATCTCTGAACTTTGTTCAAATATTTTCTGTCTATATTTTGTGAGCATAATTTTAGGAAATCGTACAACCATGACAAAGAGAAACCGGACTTCAAAAAAAGTATTTTAAAAAAGGAGAAAATTATTCACTTTGCATTCACGATATGTTTCAGAAACCTAAAAATATTTCTGTCATTGAGCAAAGCTTGATATACATTCCGTGGAAGCATGGATTTGAAAAATTGGTTCTTTAGATACAAAGGAGAGGACAATGTTCAAAACTAGAATTAAGAGAAAAAGCTACACCTTAAAGTGGGAAGTTTCTAATCCAATTCTAGCTGCTAGGGAGAGTTTGATCCTTTTGATGAAATACAGTCAAGTGGTTCAGCCGACAAGGGTTTGAAGCTAAATACAATAAAACTTACTCTGAGAAAAAACCTAAAAGGCAGATGACGATTAAGCTAAAACTACAGCATTAAATAACGATCGCTGAGGAGAATATGACCATGCAGTTGCTGCTATAGTATTGAGTGTGCTGCAAGACTGGTTTAGTTATTAAGACAGATACTTCAGAAGTTTTTGATAGATATGAAATTAGGAGGGAAAAGAGCTACAATAGAAGTGATAAAGTGAACAGAATTCTGCACTAAGTGGAACTTATTTTGACAGAAGAAAATGTCATATCTTAGTTATAAAAATGATTGAATGAAAACAATTTCGTTGAATAATGAAGGAGGAGCATTATTCTATCATTAATACAGTTCGATTTATATGGTAATTTTATATGTTTATAAAATAAATGAATAAGGAATTTCACTAGAAGAATTGGACGTCTTTGGCTGTCATGGAAGTAATATTACTACTGGATGGAAAAGTAGGGCTATTCTTGAACTCGAAACCTGTGTTGGACGACCATTGAGATGGATTGCATGTTTACTGCATTTAACTGAGTTACCGTTCCGTCACCGTTTTAAGTAATTAGATAGGGAAAGAACTGGCCCAAGAATTTTGTGGACGAATTGAAATGACTCTCAAGCGGGGGGGGGGGGTGAAAAACTGGCAGTGATAGATTTTCAACCAATAGATTTGGCAACACCAGAAGTGGACAGGAAGTATTTGAGCAATGTTCATAGATATCTTTTACAATACGTGAGGCAATGAAGAGTGGCAGCTATCAAATTGTCTTGTCGAATCTTGACCCCGGTCTAATCTCACATTCGTCATAATAATAAAATCTATGGGGCAATAAATTAAATCGTAGTTGTTAAGTAAATTGTCAAAGTATTGAATTTTTTTTAAGCTTTAATAGATTTGAGCGATCGGTAACTTATATTTAAATAGAGAAATAATTCTTTTCTTATGTATCAGTACATATTAAAATATTTTGAGCTATAGCAGAAAATATATAAAATAGGGGAACAAAACTTTCAAAAAATTCTAAGAAACAGTACATTTCTCCTTTTTTTCTATTATTTAGATGGTTTGAGTGATTGGAAGATATTAATTTTGATAGATTTGAATAATTATTTTTTATTTAAGTATGCACCAAACGCAACTTTTCCGCGCTATAAATACTCGAAAATATAACTCTGATTTGTTTCACATCACCCTAATATGTAATCTAGTCATCTATAAAAATTTCATTTAAATCCTGGATAAAATAATTCTAAGAAGCCACACATTACCAACCTATGTTATAATCTTAGTCTTCAATATTTTTCATATAAAGATTACTCTTTAAATAAATAACTATTAAACATTATTTTAAAAAGAAAGCTTCCAATGCGTTTTCAATAACTTTTGTTTTAAAATTTTGCATAAGAAATAAATATGAAAGCTTAGTAATTCTATAAAATGTGAATAAAAAGCTGTATCTTTCTTTGTGTATGAAAGCAAGTTTAAGTAGTAGAATCCTAACTAGTAAAATATCAGAATTATGTTGCTTCATATGAAAAAAATATGAGACAAATTTACATTTATTTGCTACTGCTTAAAGAAAAAAAATGCTTCAAATGTAAAATGACATGCGTTGAAGCCGATTGTACTAAATTTTATAATTTTTTTTCAGATGTCGTTCTTTTTATATCCCTATACCTGCACATCATTTCCTTATCCATGTTTTTGAAATGACCGAACTATGCCTTTTACATTGGTTTGGTAAGAAGAGCGGGGAAAATATTTCAAGTGTGAAATTTTCTGATTCCGAAACAGATACATAGAATCTTTTTGATTCTAAAAGATTTCTTAAAAACAATTTGCTTTCATAAACAAATTGTTCGATTCTGAATTTATAAAAAGGATAAGTTTTTCTTTCAGTTTTATTAAAAATTGCATGGAAAAATTTAATTGTTCATTTTCCTAAGTTTGAATATCTACTAAATTTTGGTGAAATCTTCCAAATAATATAAATTACTCTTCTGATGTTTATCTGCTTTACTCACTTTTAATTCAATAAAGTTTGATTAATTTTATTCAGAGATTCATAAAGTTAATATTCTCTATTTAACTTGCAAACCTTTCATTCTTTGATAACGGTACCCAAGAAATCACCAAAATACCGAAAAAAAATTTATTGTCTTGTGTGATAGCTTGAATCATTCTAAATATGTCTTTAAAATTCCAGAGCTGTATCTGTATTTTTTATTATGTTATTGAAGAATTTTTGATGCATGACAAGAGAGTAAGCAATGTTGCCACGCCCATTTTTCAGATCTTCTGTTAGAACAGAGCCTGACAAAAAATGGATTATTTTTTCTGTCGCTCGCAAATTTATAGTTAAACTGAAATGAAGTAAGTCACTGTTTTGTTTACATCCTAGGTATCTATAGCGTTCTAAGAGTTATTCTAGTCTTGAAAGTTTTATTTTTGTGTTCTAATTTCCGAAAACACAAGAAATAGCGTATTGCGATTAGTAATTTTGTTTCCTTTCGCTTCCAATGGTATTTTTTCATTGAACTGTTGAATTCGACATCTTTAAAGAAGTTTTAATACATTATACCGAGGTTTAAGAAGAAAAACGATTCTGGAAGAAAGAATATTCAAAAGAGGTGGCGCCCAAACGTTGAGGTGAATGCAAGCTCAAATTCTTCTCAGAACACGAATTTGAGGTGCTAAAATCTTGAAGAAGCCTGAAATAATTCTATAACATCAGAAGAAAAATATAATGATAAATCCAAATCTCCAACATATGTGATTATTGATACAAATGTATTCACAGATATTTTTGAAATTCATCTGCGCAATATACGCAAAAATTATAATTTGCGTGTTGTCTTTGGAAGAGCACACATGGATTCTGTCAAGATTTAAAAGTTGAATGTGACTTTTATGATAAATTTATTAATGAAGTTAAAACTTCAAAACGCATTATCAAGAATGAAAATGAACTAAATCAGCCCTTTGGCATTAATCTGTGTGCTACACAAGAGTTTTTGAGTTTTGGGCGTAGGTATACAGCACTTGAAAAATTCTGCATGTTTATGAATATGCATTCGATGCCCCGTAGAACTTTTAATGTATATAAGAAAATGTTACAATCATCACTTACAAAAGCATCTAAAAACAATTTCATCAGATTCGAAGTGAGGTTGAAAAGGACTATAATGAAGAAAAGACGGTATAACGAATATCGCTGTTACTTTTGATGGAACGTGGCTGACTAGAGGGCATGCATCACAGATTGGCATTGGTTGTGTCATAGATGTGCTCATTGGGTATGTCACGTCATGTCAAAATATTGTAAAGAATATGAACTGGCCAATGACTAATTAATTAAAATCTCAGCTGAATACGAAATTTCGTATGAGGGTCAGAAAAAGTTTTGTAATGTGAATCATTGCGGATCATCAGGTTCCATGGCAGTACAAGCAGCATTTAAACTGTGGTCGAGGTCCGAAAAAATAGGATTAAGATATACTTCGTTGCTTTCAGATGGTGATTCTAAAGCGTTTCAACATCTAACTGAAACCAAGGTTTATGGAGATATTGAAATGAAAAAAGAAAAATCAATGAACCACGTGAGCAAGTGATTTAGCACAGCTCTTCGAAATTCTGTGAAAGATTGTTGGTCAAGAGGAGTTACTCTTGTTGGAAAATCTCATGGCATCTTAAAAGAGGAAACCATCAAGAAGATCACACAGTAATATCAAAATGCCATACTAAACAACAAAGGAAATGCTGACAAAATGAAGACTGCTATTTATGCTACATTATATCATAGCATTTCCACAGACAAAAAACCACAACATTTTAAACGCCCTTCCGGTCAGGAATTGTGGTGTTTTCACCAGTCAGCAATTGCAAGTGGTAGAAAACCAGGTTCACGTAAAGAACTGGTAGAAACACCTGTGAATTAAGCTCTTGTGACAAAAATATTGCCGATTTACCAGAGACTTGTATCAAACGAACTATTGGAACGTTTTATTCGGTGCATGACACAAAATTCCAATGAGACACTTCACAGTGTCATTTGAAATAAGTGTTATATCATCTGCACCATAGTAAAATAGCATCTGCATCGATGAAACGTGTAAACATTGCAGTTTTTGAAGCAGTCTCCAATTTTAATATTGGAACCTTAAAATCGCTTGAACTTCTTCAAAATGAAAACAACATGCAACTCAAAATGAGTGTAAGAAATTCGTCATTCTATAAAGACTATAGGAGGGTATATTTTGGAAAACGAAGGAAAATAATGTTATATAATTTGGTACAGAAAAAATAAAACTAGCTTAAAAACGCAGGGAAAAATTAATTCGTAAAAAGAGGGTATAACATACAAACCAGGGCATTTTTAAATTGGATGTTCATGAAAATAAAAAATGCATTTTTTATAAACTGATTAAACAAAATGACTGATTCCACAAAATTTAATTTGCATAAACAGAAACTGTTGTTAAAAGTGCAGCCAAAATTTTTCACAATTGTACACACATATTTTCGGTGATATTTTGTATCCCATATATGAAATTTCAAGAAAATTATTATTGCAATCTTTTAAAGTATTTATTTAAAAAAACTCTTGAATGGAATTCTTCAATTGTAACATATTTTAGATATGAAATTTTCTTTATAAGAATGAAAGTTTTAAATTAGAGATTTTTTTAGTTTTGTTTTTGTTCGTTCACAATTTTTGATACACTAGAACTTTTTAAATAATGGAAATAAGGTTGCGTATATTTTTTAAATACTGTAAATCTATGTTTGTATCAGAAATTTGCATTTAATCAGCTCTGAGATATATATTTATTTATAATTTAGTTGTTAGGATTAAGATTTGTGAAATATTGATTATTTGTTTGTTTTTCTATATACATTCATTACACAAGTATAATATTTTCTTTCAACAGATTTTTGAAACATTCTTTTTATTTAAAACAGTTTAGAATAAGTTAATTAACATTTTTTAAAAGTTACAGGCTATTTTAAGGAATTTATATCATACTATTGCAGGAATGAAAATTTTAAATTCATATTTCTCCATGCGGTATTTTTGTTTACATACTATTTTTCGAAAGCCTAAGACTTTTTAAAGCATTGAAGTAAGAGTGTGAAATTTTTTGTTAATGTTATGAAATATAAGTTTGATGTAACTTATGG
This sequence comes from Araneus ventricosus, assembly GCA_013235015.1. NCBI lineage: Eukaryota > Metazoa > Arthropoda > Arachnida > Araneae > Araneidae > Araneus > Araneus ventricosus. The sequence goes on from BGPR01000692.1 coordinate 298,928, forward strand.
TGGAATTAGCTCTAAGATGTATGGTAATGTTTTTAAAAATGTTCAAATTCAAAATTAATGCATTTTTGAGAATTTTTTGTATATTTAACAATAAAACAATAATAATAAATTGAATATTATCATCAGGAGGAAATCCTCAGCAAATGTTTCGTAGTATATTATTAGTTACATGGAAAAAATCTTTGTGAAAAAATCTGCGAATTTAAAAATGCCTTAAGGATTTTTAAAAAGTTAAATTTTTTAAAAAAAATTTAAATTATAAAAGAGGCTTTCGAAATAATTCAAAAGTTGTTGTGGGGGACAGTTATAGAGTACTATTTTACATAAAATACAATTAAAATTAAATTCCAAATATTAAAATAAAAAAAATGTTTAGATGGTACCGTGCAGCTTTCAAATATTTCTTAAAAACAGTTCGCTTTTAAAAACAGATTGTTCGATTCTCAAACTATAAAAGGAATAGTTTTTCTTTCAGCTTTTATTAAAAATTGCATGGAGAAGTGTTATTGTTCATTTTGCTAAGATTCAATATCTACTAATTTTTGATGAAATCGTCCAAATAATATATATTTTACTTCTCATATTTGTCTGCTTTACTCGCTTTTTAATTCAATAAAGTATGATCCATTTTATTCAGAGATTCATGAAGTCAATATTCTCTATTTAATTTGCAAACCTTTCATTCTTTAATAATACTTGATAACCACGTCATACTATTTTTTAAAACAGACCAAGAATAAAAACAACTAAAAATATTTAAATATTTCCGCAGTAGAATATA
>BGPR01000692.1:310808-388965 GCA_013235015.1 Araneus ventricosus
ATATTTTTCTAAATGTTGTAATAATGAAGTTAAAATCTGTTCTAGTCTAAAAAAATTACACTTAAACCTGAAAATTAATTTTTTTAATAAAAATCAAATACATATATAATGAAATAATTGTAAAACTGAAATTTTCGATTTGATCTGAAAGATAAAACAATAAAAATAATGCATCATTTTCATATACCTTAAAACTTGCTCTATTTTTTGACAAAAATTTAATTTTACTCTATTTTTATAAATGAAAAATGAGTAGATGGAGATTATTAATATGAAAGAAGTTTACATTAATATCATAAAACTAGTTGAACGTGGGTGAAATGTGTTGATTCAAGAACACTGTTCAACTATATATAAATAGCAGATTTTCTTAGCTTCCCCTAGGCTTTCAATTTTTTTATGCTTGAATGCGGTATTGGAACAAAATCTATTTTACTTAAACCACAATATCTATTTTACGTAACCATTCGATATGGATCTTTAAAGCATTGAGGCATTGAAAAAAAATCTTATATCACATAAATTGTATTAAAAGAATAGTACTTGAAACATAATATAGTATCAAACCAGGCTGACATTAAACAAAAAAAAATCCGACACTGCAATTCTTCCGGAAATATAACCTCAATGCGAATAGCATTAAAATTCCCCACACCACAGGGGAGAGTGGGGTTTCGGATAATGTGCCATCTCCAATTTGCAGTAAGTACATCCTTATCAGTCTTCATTGTGTTGACCTGTGCTCTCCCCGGATAATCAATCAAGATGTCAAACCAAGAAAGGGGGGTAAGAAATTAGGAAAAGTACGTTTGTTACACTTTAGAGACAGTTCACAATGAACGTAAAATTCAGTGCAAACCGATTTCGGGGTGTTTTCGACCACACGTTGAAATGCGTGTTTAACGATTTTGGGGTTGTCCAAGGTCAACGTAGAAATACGTGTGAAACACTCAGAGGGTTAAAACAAATATTAGAATTCCAAAAGTTAAACCTATTAACATTAAATTTAAATTCAGTTCTTTGTTCGTAAATGCCGAAGTTGAATTCTTTATGACTGTCAATAACAAAATCAAGAAAATTAATATTAATATCGTTATCGTTACCTTTAATATTATTATCGTTATATTTTGTTAATTTTAGTTTCTCAGAATAAATATCCCCACTAACTGTATATATATATATTTCAATTAATCAAAACATGTGGTATATTTTCAATATATACAAATATTAATCTAAAAATTAAAATTAAAATCAAATTACCTTATCAATAATCATACAAATGAAATACAAAATGTAGTTTGATTAAAGACTATTACTCTATGAAAAAAGACCACCTAGAATTGGAATTCCAACAATCAAATGCTTATCATATACAACTTATCATATACACAAATGCTTATACCTTGGGAACCGATATATCGCATTAAATCTAGATTTTGTGGCGCCAATCCTCTGCGAAAGCCAATTGTTGGAAAAACGAAAAAATAGGGGAATAAATCCCAAAAATCTTTCAAGATTAGAAACGAGAAAGTATATAACTTATCACAGACCAATTCAATAGTTATAAATATTGTTAGACTTGATGACTATCCTAAAGACAGTTTCACATTTAAAGTGAAAATATTATTTCTAAATTATGCTTTTAATACTACAATAAAACACTATAAAAATATTAACTATTAATTAAATTTTACCTTTTATAATAATATATATTTTTTGGATATGTACATAAAAATAAATAAATGAATGAATATATGATGTAGTGTTATTCTTAATCTAGTTGCGCCATCTGCCTATGAAATGATTAACTAAAATCTTTGTTAATTCCATTATATATGATCATATCAAAAATAAATCGAAAAGACTTTTAATTTAATGGTGTTAAATATTTCTTATTAACATAAGCATACATGAAATTTATAGGATACCCATATCTCATAGTATTTTCATGAAATGTATTAATATGTTGTTTCTGTTGGGTTTATTGGCACAAGAGTCATGTTTGGCTATACTGCGCCAAACGTATGGTAGATAAACATGATCGCGGTGATAAAATATATGGTGTAAAAGTAAAAAAGGCAGATAAATTCTAAAATCTCTTTGCAATTATTCATAATTGCATATGAAAACATAAAAGCAATTTGCTAAAAATGGATGGATGAAATACGAACTATAAAAAAATGAAAGTTTTAAAATATTAGATGAAAAATATTTCTGAAACGTCGTTTGATGGCCAAAAGACCAAGTAAAAGAGCGAGGACGATAACTATATAGATAAAATGTTAAAAAAAAATTAAAGTGGTAAACAAGTTAGTCTAAGAAAACTATACAGCGAAGGTCAATTGTTGGTAGCATACTATTTTATAAAAATAAAAAGCGAACTATGTTCAAAAAAGAGAAACAAAAATGCTACCTGTTTTTATATTTGCCTCACTTTTCAGGTTTGGAAGGGGGTGGAGGACTGAAAACTGCAGGCGAGACTTCCAAGTCCTCGGACATGTTATACTCTAAGGCATCCTCTTCTGATAAAGAGGAGGAGCTCATCTCGGCATCAGCATCAGATTCCCGAGAATGTAAGAGTCTTTTTTTCCAATGAAGAGAGAACAGCCATAGGTAGAAGTTCAGTGTCAACAGAAGTGGGTTTGGTGGTTTCAAAAGGTTTTAATGCAGATTGATGAGTACAGATGTTATTCTTTGATGGAATATTATTGGGAACTTCATTTTGAGAGGTTGAGTAAAATTTTGAGATCTTTTCAGCATTTAGGAGAGTCATTTTTCAGCTTTTTTTGTTTGTAACAAGTTTGAAGTCAGGCGAAGCCAAATCTTCACTGACCGAAGCAACAGATGGAGAGGAAGAAAACAGCAAGTTGGTTATTAGAGGAGATGCTCTTGAAATAGAATTAGGTGGTTTAGAACTAAAAATAGCAGATATATTAGGTTTTTTTACGGACGAATGGTGCAGATGATTTTTTGCTACTGAAACGTAACTGTTTCTGTGTGTAGGTGTCATTGATTTTATAAGTTTTCTTGCTTCTTGATATGGCATCTATTTTTTTTATTTTTGTGGATATAATTTGTTTCTCCTGTTTCCATGCAAAACGGTTTCAAGAAAATGAAGTGTGCTCCCCCTTACAGTTAACACACTTTTCTGTACGAGTGCAATCCGTACTTTCATGTCCAACTTCTGCACAACGGACTCAGGTTAGTGTCCCGCGAGAAGAAGTTTTCGAATGTCCGAAACGTTGGCACTTGAAACAACGGAGTGGGTTGGGTATATATGCCCTAACAGAAAGGTGCATATATCCTTCCTTTATATGTTCTGGTAATTTGGCGGAGTCAAAAGTTAGTATTAAGTGCTTTGTATTTAGGAGATTGTCATTCCTCCGTATTGATATATTTCGTACATGGCTCACCCCCTGACCTTGCAATTCTTTAAAGATTTTTCCGTTGTAACGTTTAACTATTCTCTACAGGTGATAACTCCCTTAGATGAATTCAAAGATGCATTGTGGGGAGGCAGTTACTGGATTATTGGAAAATATTTTCAGTTTCTCTATTTGATGCGATTGTTTTCGAGATTGAACTTCGACCAGAAGGTCGCCAGATCAAAGCTTTTTAGTGCATTTTACCTCACTGATATTACTGGTAAATGCGTTTTCGACTAAGAAAGGTGACAATGAATGAAATGTTTCATTACTAGTAGAAATTTTTTAATCAGAAAAAAGGTTGGAAAATTTGTTGCTGTTGAAGAGTTGGATATAAAATTGTTTCCCTCTGAAGAGACCAGGTGTGCTTTTGCCCATGCGAAATTGGTAGAGCTTCAGGACCGACGTCACCGCCCACCATGGAGCCCAACAAGGGAAAGCAGCCACCGGACTCTGAACATTTCAAGCCTCGGTGCCTACCTTGGTGCTAGCCAGAACGTATATGCTGAGAGTCACCCCCGGGGTCAGTGGCCACCCTTAACGCCAAGCCCAAGGAGTGACTCCTTTGATTTATCCCCCTGAGCAGACCAGTCACACAACTGGGATACCAGCCGATTGATACACCGGGAACCGAAATGTATCACCCGTCTAATGGGTCGCCACGCGCGGCCAACACGTGGGGGTAATTTGCTGTCCTTGAGAAGCAGGAAGTAAACAGAGCGGAGACAGTTTCTCATGGAGAGCCCCGTCGCCTACCATCGAGGAAAAAGAAGGAAAAGGCAAAAACTCATTGGGAGAAAAAACGGAAGGAGAAATAGACTCTAGGGAACCTCGGGGTCGTGAATCCTGTCACACCTGAAGCAGATGTGGCCCTGATGGAGTATTAATATGAGACTGCTGTTTTAATCTGCCTATGAATAAAACAGTACGTATATGAATATACTTTAAGAAGATATTTCTATAAATTTGACGAATAATGTTACTGTTCCAAAAGGGTAACTTGTTTATATTTAACTAAAAATTGTTTATTTATCATAAATCTCAGTGATTCATTTATTATCAACTATTTTTTTCATTTCAAGATCTAGAAAATCTGCAGAATTAAAACCTTCATTAGTTTTTAATAATATCGAATATTCTGGATAAAGGTCATATATATATATATATATGTAGAGAGAGAGAGAGAGAGAGTATAAATCGTAAAATGAAAAACGCAATTAAAGCACAATAACGTTTACTCTGGGGATGAAGTTATTGCGAATAGCTGAAATATAAACAGTTTGTCATTTTCTTGCAATCAGTTACGCCGTAAGGCCTGAAGCACTGATTTTCACCAATAATGTCAAACCAAAAACAGAGATAGGAGTTTTGAATAATTAAAACAAAAGTATGATTTGATATACCATTAGAGAAAAGTAAGAATAAATATTTTACGTACCAGAAGGGACTGATGTTGACGTGGCAATGTTTCAGAAGGGTCACGGTACAGACTGGCGTTGAAGGGGAGTAAACAGCGTATCGAGTAACAATCCCGCGCTTATATTTGGCTGTTCCCAGAGGAATGTAATATGTTGGGAACGATGAAGATTAAATGGAAGAGCGATAACGGTAGAAAGCGTAGAGAAGTAGTGAAAGAAATAAATAAAATATGTAGAAAACAGTGAAAAATGTTTAAAGATCGTTTTCGAGGAAAAATACCAGACATTATCGACTTGAGTGACCCTACTGCGAAGATTATACTTCGCGTCGACATCTCTTTGATAAGCAATCTTTTACTTACATCTTAAATCCATTAATCAGAGGTTCGTAAAGTGAGGGGAGATTTTATTAATGTTGAGGCTATTTCTCAAGTGCATGATTTGCTTTTTGGAAGAATTAAAGTTATTGCAAATTGTGTTGATTCTTATAAATTGATTGATACTTGGTTTTTTTGTAGATTTTATATGAGATATTCGAGTTCCAAAAAATAAATTTATTGACGTTAAATTTGAATTCGTTTGTTTTGTCGTGAATGTCAATTTTTAAGTCGATTTGTGGACTAAGCATAAATCAAGAAAACTCTCTGGAGATTGATTGTTGCTGGTTTTAATTCGTTTGAGATCTTCTGGGTAGATGGAATTGCAAAGAGAGCTGAAGTCTTGAAAACTAAAGATTATAATATCATCAATAAAACGGAAGGCAGACTGGAGGTTTAAAACTATGTATATATATATCGATGTCATGAAAATCAATAAATGTTGCAATAAAATGGAGAGACTGTAGTTAATCCGTAAAAGCGTATAGATGCTCATTAGGGTAAGTAAAATCTATACAAACCGCTAAAAAATTAGTCAAATCATAATGTTTTCTGCGAACAGTGATGGCATAAAGCTGAAAACACTGTCCTTTACCCCGAACATTATGATAAACCAAGAATTCGAATGAAATACCAAATATTAGAAATAATTTTACGAACCTAAAACTGAGAGATGCAGCCAGCAGGAGACGTGACAAAGGAATGAACCTAACACGTCATGTAGGGTCCGGATGTTTATGAAATATCAAGTTACTTTCTTTTGCGCCAAACTTCTAAGGTTGGGGGGTTTAGATGAAGATTAAGAAACCTATGGAAACAAAGATGAAAGCGATCTACATTGAGAAAACGATGAGGATTAAAAAAAGATCATAAAAAGGAGAAAAGTGTATTTAAAAATTAAGGTGTATTTCAAAATTAAGGTATGATGATAAAAAAGGAAAGGAGTGTATTTAAAAATTAAGGTATGATGATAAAAAAGGAAAAGAGTGTAATTAAAAATTAAGGTGGAAACGGTAAGTGTTAAATAATATTTGAATTTGAAATCCATTAATAAACGACTGAAAGATGCGTTTTCGTGGTAATCACATTAGACCTCTCTGGCCTGAGAGACCCCACCGCAGTATTAGAACTGCGCCAGCATAGCCCTAATATGCAATCCTTTACTTACATCTTAAAGCCATTAATTAAAGGTTCGTAGAAGGAGGTAGGAATTTCATTACTATGAAGGTTATTTATAAGGTGCTGAATTTGTTTCTTGATTGAATTTTTATCGCTGCATGTTTTGTTAATTCTTATGAGTTGATTAATGATAGTGTTTTTGTAATTTTTAGAGGAGATATTTGAGTTCCAAAAAATATATCTATTCACATTGAATTTAAACTCGTTTCTTTTGTCATAAATTTCTATTTTTAAAGTATTTTGACAATAAATAATTAAGTCCAGAAAAATAACTCGTTCTTGATAGCTATTCGTTTGTATTAATTTAAGTTCATTTGGATACAGATTATTATTAGTTGTATTGAAATCTTTATGGTTAAAAATAATGAGGTCATCAATGAATCGAAAGACTGAATTCGAATTAATAGCGATATTCTGTTCAAAAAAGTGAAGAAATAAATTGGCAAGTAGAGATGAATAACAGGTACCTTGTGGGATGCCTTTAATTTGCTGAAAGATATTTTCCCCGTTGAAAATAAAGTTATTGTAAATACAGTAATTTGTAAGATCTTTCCAGAATGTTATTGGGATGTTAAGTAAGGTTTTTAGGTCGTAGAAATAATTCACTAAGACTTCTTGTAATTTAAGTGATGGGATGCTAGTGAAGAGGTCTTGAAAATCATAGGTTTCGTTTGTATCTATTTTATTATTTTTAAGGAATTCGATAACTTTATTACTGTTTTTAATTATACAGGTAAAATTTTCGTCTTCAATAAACTTGAGGATTATGTTGAGACAATTCGATAAGATTATTCCAGGTTTATACATATAGGTGTTCGTACCGCAAGTAATGTATCTAAATTTAATAGGCTGTTTATAGAACTTAGGATAGATGACAATTTACGGAATTTTGTTATTTACACTGCGGCATCCAATTTTTTTGTTTAAGGATGATAATTTTTCTTAATAGTGATGATATTAGATTTACACTGTTTATAGGTTTCTGAAGATTTTAGTTCCGTATCTAATAGTTCAAGATAAAATTTCTTGCATATTAATGCGTAGTTGCCGGTTGCCTCGTCAATAGGGGTTATAATGAAATGTTGTTGCAGAGTTTCGATGCTTTCCTTTATACTTCGAAATTCGTTGGTTTTATTTCTTGAATTGATTTGTCTGTAATTGCTTTTTATGAAGTGTTTAAAGTTGAAATACATATTCCATTTCCATTCTGTGAAAAACTGCACAGGTGTGTCAAATTTATGAGCAACTTTTAGCAAAAATTATCAGGTCATTGAGAAAACTTTTTAGATTGTGTTTTAACGAAATTGTGAAAATAGGGCGAAATTTGTTACCTTTATTCATTATCGACCTTAATTCTTCGTTTTCTATAATATTAAGGTTGCCAGTAAGGATGTGTTTATGAAAAGGATCCGCAAAATTTTTATATTTTTCTTCATTGCAATGACATGGAACATTGAATCTATTCGTTTCTATATTTTTACAGAAATAATTAGAATTAAAGACCATCCTTCCAAATGTGTCATATTTAAGGCATTTGTTTATTTCTATATTTTTATTGGGAATAAGTTAGAATTTACTTTAAGCGCAGAGTTTAATTTAAATTTATAGAATATTTAATTTATGAAGTTAATTGTCATATATAAAATGGTTTGATCTGACTTTTTCTTATGAAGCTGTGAAATCTTTGCTTTAAATAGATCACTGAGGAGAAGAAGAAAGTGTTGATTATCAGTTCTGCAAGTAAGTATAATATTTTTAAAATTATGGCATAGTTTATTTTTAATAGAGAAGATGAAATTTTTTACGGGTTTGTAGTTAAAACTTTTATTGAAATCGTTTTCAATTGTTTTTAGTTCTTGATAGAGCGAATAATTCAGATCTTCTATTGATAATCTATTATAATTTTTCTTATTTTTATCGCTACTTCTGCAACCTCTTTTGTTTATGTTATGGCTAGTACCAAAAAGTTGTGATGGATAACAGTTGTTAAGATTCATCATTTTATTTTGAAATATGTCTTTAAGTCCAAATGGGGCAATAGTTTTCAGTTTTAGCATGTAAAACTTTTCCATTTCTAATCTTGTTTCTTTATCTGGTATAATATCTAGCACATATAGGCAGACTTTGCTGAAATCGTGCTTCTGGAAGTGATTGATTTCTATGTTGAATTTTTCTTTGTTATTATAATGTTTAATATCGGAGCGATGTGAATTAATCCTAATGTTAAGGGTATTGCTGGTTTGTTCTACATATCCCATGTCACATAAACCAGATTTTAGGTAGTATATCGCATTAAAAATTTAGATCCAAAATTAATTGAAGTGTCTGAGAAGAAACAAGATTTGGGTCGAAATGGGGTCATGTTCATCATCTTGAGTCACTGCATTTTCTTATTTTATAACCAATAGAAATATTTTCTTTGACATTACACGAAAAAGATGGAACACCGGGGTTGACCTGTGCAATAGAACAATACTAAAAGTGACAAAATACTGCGAAACATTATTGAAGCGAAAATTATCTTGTCAAGCTCAAAAGAAACATTTTTAATTCCTAGAATACCGCTCATCACATCTGACAATAATATGCTTTTTTGTTTTAAAAGAAAACAATTAACTGCACGTTTCGTATTTTCTATGACTATTAAAAAGTCTCAGGGCCAAACTTTGTTCTTGGTATTAACTAAGCCTGTTTTCTCACATGACAAACTTTATGTTGGTTTGTCTAGAGCCAGGTTATTTGATAGTGTTTCAGTGATTCTCCGACCAAAGATGTATGTTATTGTGTTTACAGATAAATAATGTGATCATTAATATTACATTTTATAAGTATGTAGCTTATAATTTGTATACAATTGAAATTTTGACCTGCAACAGTATTAATTTTTTAAAAACAAATATCAATTGTTTATTAGTGTAATGATGTACTGCAAATTTCTTCATTTATTAAGTGTATTATGCAAGGATGTTCTGACTGTTACAGTGAATAATAATGGCAACTTTTCAAATCACGTTTTGTATATCCAGGAATGAAATCTTTTGTAGTGTTCAGAAGGCAATATATTGTATTTTCAATGCATATATTCAGAATTTTATGTATGTGATTGTATTTGTGGTGGAATAGAGTTTAATCCCCTTTTTAAAAAAATGTTTAAGAGAATTCTCCGATACATCAATTCCTGTTGAATTTCAGGTCATCACTTCCTTAAGATATTCCTGATTGCTCTGAGCCTTTTGGAGGTAATGTTGTATATTTGGGTGGAGATTTCCGTCGAGTTTTACCCGTTGCCCCAAAGGTTTGAGATCTGTAACTGCGGCAGTTTCTTTAAGAAAACATCCAATGTGGTTAATTTTAATTTTTTATACATAACAAAAAATATTCAAGCTCTGAAATCAGAAAAAAGAATTCTCTAAATGGCTTTTAGAATTTGTTGATGGTTTAAGCGTTACACTTCCATCAGTGTTTTACCCTGAAGAAGAAGATCCCGTTAAACAGCTCTATAATGATCTGAATTTCAAAGTAGTCACAGCAGAGCAGCTAAAAGGAAGAGCTATTTTAACAGTGACCACTGATCTGTCCATCGATCGAAATAATTTTGTGTTGAATTTGATTCCTGGCAGGGAAGAGGTTTATGCTAATATCGACTGCATTTTAAGTGAGGATCCCTAGTATCAACTCTCATATCCTGAAGAATATTTAAACAGGTTCAATCAAACAGGAATGTCACCCCATAAACTGAGATTCAAAAAAGTTACAGTGATAATTCTACTACGAAATTTGATGCCTATAAAAGACCTGTGGAATGGAAGAAGGCTAAAAGTGACAAAATACAGCGTAACATTTGAATCGGAAATGATTGTGTCAAGCTCAAATGAAACAATTTTAATTCCTAGAATACCGCCCATCACATCGGACAATAATATGCATTTTTGTTTTAAAAGAAAACAATTCCCTGTACGTTTCGCACTTTCTATGACTATTAAAAAGTCTCAAGGCCAAACTTTGTGCTTGGTATTAACTAAGACTGTTTTCACACATGAAAACTTTATCTTGGTTTGTCTAGAGCCAGGTCATTTGATTGTTTCAGTGATTCTCCGACCAAACATGTATGTAATTGTGTTTACAGAGAAATAATTTGAACATTAATATAAACCTTTTATTAATATGCAGCTTATATTTTGTATATAATTTAAATTTTGACCTGCAACAGTATTAATTTTTAAAAAACTAAATATCAATTGTCTATTAGTGTAATGATGTAGTGCAAATTTGTTCATTTATTAAGTGTATTATACAAGGATGATCTGACTGTTACAGTGAATAATAATGGCAACTTTTCAAATCCTGTTTTGTATATCGAGGAATGAAATATTTTGTAGTGTTCAGAAGGAAATATATTGTATTTTCAATGCATATATTCAGAATTTTATGTATGTTATTGTATATGGTGGAATAGAGATTAATTCCTTTTAAAAAAAGATGTTTAAGAGAATTCTCCGATACATCAATGCCTGTTGAATTTCAGGTTATCACTTCTTTAAGATATTCTTGATTGCTCTGAAACTTTTGGAGGAAATGTTATATATTTGGGTGGAGATTTCCGCAAGTTTTACCCGTTGCCACAAGAGGTTTGAGATCTGTAACTGCGGCAGGTTCTTTAAGAAAACATCCATATGGTTAAAGTTTAATTTTTTATACATAACAAAAATATTTAAGCTCTGGAATCAGAAAAAAGAATTCTCTAAATGGCTTTTGGAATTTGGTGATGGTTTAAGCGTTAAACCTCCCTCAGTGTGTTACCCCAAAGAAGAGGATCCCGTTAAGCAGCTCTATAATGATCTGAATTTCAAGTAGTCACAGCAGAGCAGCAAAAAGGAAGAGCTTTATTAACAGTGACCACTGATCTCTCCATCGAGCTAAATAATTCTGTGATGAACTTGATTCCTGGCAGGGAAGAGGTATATGCTAATATCGACTGCATTTTAAGTGAGGATCCCTAGTATCAACTCTCATATCCTGAAGAATTTTTAACCCTCTGAAAGCCACGGTGCTTTGAAATCTACTTCTCTAAAACCCAGAACGGCCGAGGACAGAAATGGAAGTCGGTAAACATTTTCCTCCCCTTCTGGTAAGCAAGAGGTCATTTGCGTAGTGGGGGGTTCTTTCACCGTCTTCTTTATCGTATCCCAACCCTTGCTGACTGAATAGGGGTCGTTTACAAATTGTGATAAAACTATATATTTTCAGTAAAATATTTTCTAAAAGCTTTATTTTTTACTGCTGTGTATGATTACAACAGTAAACGACAAATTTGATAGGAAAACATGATATTAGATTTTAATGAGCATGAAGGTACCATTTTAAAATCATTGCTGCGTCAGAAAAATTTTATCATTTAAGAGTTGTCATTTTTTTTATTACAAGACTGTACTCATCTAGATAACTCACTGTAAGCACGTAATATATTATATTTATTAAAACCTAAAATAATTTTGATTTATTTAATTATAAAGAAATTTATTTCGAGAGTAATTGAGCAGATTTATTTATTAGTATCTAAAGAGAAAAACAGTTCAAAAGTTGGAGACTATCATTAAGATAAACGTATGAAAAGCAAAATTATTTCTGGAGTAAATAAATCAAAATACTAAAAATTACAGATTTTAAAATTACAAAGCAGAACAAAAGAGGCGACACCGGACAGAGAATATTTACTTGGACATGATATTCTCTTTTTAGGTGAAACTTACTATTTATAAATATTGTTGGTATACTGCTAAAAGTAACGAAGTCAAAACTTGTCCTTTTCCTTACAAATACATTTTGAAGGCACACGATTGTTATTAAGCACAAAATGCAATTGCTAAGAAGAAAAAAAATGTCGAATTTTAATGAATGTAACAATTAAACCCTGTGTATTCTAATCAACGGGAACTTTTACTTGCATTATTGTTTTAAAAATTACTTTTTGAGACTTAAACAGCACTCTGAATACCTAATATCTGCCAATATTCAAATTATCTGTAAGAGTGTTTTTGAAGTATGAATATTTAATTCATTCCATTTATAATTAAGACGGTTTAAAGTATTGATAGGAAAAAGATTTAGCTTTGAAAAATACTTTATATTGTTACAAACACAATTTACTAAAAGAAATCAATGAATTTTATTTTTTATCAGTAAGGCATTTTAAAGTACGAATATTTACGTCATTGTGTTCATAATTAAGACTTTAAAATACTGATTGGAAAAAGAAATACTACTAACGGAAATTTTATTTTTAAAAAAAATCAACACATTTTGTTTACATACTTTCCGATATTGGTTTTATAATAATATACATTAAAAAAATTTTCACTCTGATATTCAATAAAACTCAATAGAATTCATCAATATCAGCAAATGATGTTTTGTTAATTTATTCCTGATATAAAACTTTCCAATATTCAGGCATTTGATCAGTTAGCAAGCAGAAAGAGTAACGTAAATTAAGCATCTGCCCTAGAACACTTACAGGAGACATCAATCAAGAGTGACAGTGGAAGGGGAAACAACCATTGTTAACAAGATAAGATTGCTCCGCACCGTATTCCTACCCTTTTGAAAAGGGGAAGGAAACAAGCATGCAACAATTCGGCCGCTCGACCGTTTGTCTGGCAGTTTGCATGACGGGCCGGTAAAGCCGTTGTGGCAGTCAGAGGGTTAAACAGACTCAATCAAACAGGAATGTCACCCCATAAACTGAGATTTTAAAAAGTTACAGTGATAATGCACCTACGAAATTTGATGCCTTTAAAAGACCTGTGGAATGGAACAAGGCTAAAAGTGACAAAATACAGCGTAACATTATTGAAGCGGAAATGATTGTGTCAAGCTCAAATGAAACAATTTTAATTCCTAGAATACCGCCCATCACATCGGACAATAATATGCATTTTTGTTTTAAAAGAAAACAATTCCCTGTACGTTTCGCACTTTCTATGACTATTAAAAAGTCTCAAGGCCAAGCTTTGTGCTTGGTATTAACTAAGCCTGTTTTCATACATGACCAACTTTATGTTGGTTTGTCTAGAGCCAGGTCGTTTGATAGTGTTTCAGTGATTCTCCGACCAAAGATGTATGTAATTGTGTTTACAGAGAAATAACGTGAACATTAATATAACCCTTTTATAAATATGTAGCTTATAAAGAGTATAATTTAAATTTTTACTTGCAAGAGTATTATTTTTTAAAAATAAATATCAATTGTTTATTAGTGTAATGATGTAGTGCAAATTTGTTCATTTATTAAGTGTATTATGCAAGGATGTTCTGACTGTTACAGTGAATAATAATGGGAACTTTTCAAATCATGTTTTGTATATCCAGGAATGAAATCTTTTGTAGTGTTCGGAAGGCAATATATTGTATTTTCAATGCATATATTCATAATTTTATGTAAGTGATTATATATATTTTGGAATAGAGTTTAATCCATTTTTTAAAAAGATGTTTAAGAGAATTCTCCGATACATCAATCCTGATGAATTTCAGGTCATCACTTCTTTAAGATATTCTTGATTTCTCTGAACCTTTTGGAGGAAATGTTGTATATTTGGGTGGAGATTTCCGTCAAGTTTTACCCGTTGCCCCAAGAGGTTTGAGATCTGTAACTGCGGCAGGTTCTTTAAGAAAACATCCAATATGGTTAAAGTTTAATGTTTTATAAATAACAAAAAATATTCAAGCTCTGGAATCAGAAAAAAGAACTCTCTAAATGGCTTTTGGAATTTGGTGATGGTTTAAGCGTTAAACTTCCCTCAGTGTGTTACCCCAAAGAAGAAGATCCCGTTAAGCAGCTCTATAATGATATGAATTTCAAGTACTCACAGCAGACCAGCGAAAAGGAAGAGCTATATTAACAGTGACCAATGATCTGTCTATCGAGCTAAATAATTCTGTGTTGAACTTGAGTCCTGGCAGGGAAGAGGTATATGCTAATATAGACTGCATTTTAAGTGAGGATCCCTAGTATCAACTCTCATATCCTGAAGAATTTTTAAACAGCCTCACTCAATCAGGAATGTCACCCCATAAACTGAGATTTAAAAAAGTTACAGTGATAATGCTAATACGAAATTTGATGCCTTTAAGAGACCTGTGCAATGGAACAAGACTAAAAGTGACAAAATACAGCGTAACATGATTGTGTCAAGCACAAATGAAACATTTTTAATTCCTAGAATACCGCTCATCACATTTAACAATAATATGCATTTTTGTTTTAAAAGAAAACAATTCCCTGTACGTTTCGCACTTTCTATGACTATTAAATGTGTCAAGGCCAAACTTTGTGCTTGGTATTAACTAAGCCTGTTTTCACACATGACAAACTTTATGTTGGTTTGTCTAGAGCCAGGTCATTTGATAGTGTTTCAGTGATTCTCCGACCAAAGATGTATGTAATTGTGTTTACAGAGAAATAATGTGAACATTAATATAACCCTTTTATAAATATGTAGCTTATATTTTGTATATAATTTAAATTTTTACTTGCAAGAGTATTAATTTCTTAAAAATAAATATCAATTGTCTATTAGTGTAATGATATAGTGGAAATTTGTTCATTTATTAAGTGTATTATGCAAAGATGTTCTGACTGTTACAGTGAATAATAAATGCAACTTTTCAAATCACGTTTTGTATATCCAGGAATGAAATATTTTGTAGTGTTCAGAAGGCAATATATTGTATTTTCAATGCATATATTCAGAATTTTCTGTATGTGATTGTATATATGTTGGAATAGAGTTGAATCCCTTTTTTTTTAAAATGTTTATGGGAATTCTCCGATACATCAATGCCTGTTGAATTTCAGGTTATCACTTCTTTCAGATATTCTTGATTGCTCTGAACCTTTTGGAGGAAATGTTGTATATTTGGGTGGAGATTTCCGTCAAGTTTTACCCGTTGCCCCAAGAGGTTTGAGATCTGTAACTGCGTCAGGTTCTTTAATAAAGCATCCTTTATGGTTAAAGTTTAATGTTTTATACATAACAAAAATATTCAAGCTTTGGAATCAGAAAAAAGAATTTTCTAAATGTCTTTTGGAATTTGGTGATGGTTTAAGCGTTAAACTTCCCTCAGTTTGTTACCCCAAAGAAGAAGATCCCGTTGAGCAGCTCTATAATGATATGAATTTCAAGTACTCACAGCAGACCAGCGAAAAGGAAGAGCTATATTAACAGTGACCAATGATCTGTCTATCGAGCTAAATAATTTTGTGTTGAACTTGAGTCCTGGCAGGGAAGAGGTATATGCTAATATAGACTGCATTTTAAGTGAGGATCCCTAGTATCAACTCTCATATCCTGAAGAATTTTTAAACAGCCTCACTCAAACAGGTATGTCATCCCATAAACTGAGATTTAAAAAAGTTGCTGTGATAATGCTACTACGAAATTTGATGCCTTTAAAATACCTGTGCAATGGAACAAGGGTAAATGTGGCAAAATACACAGCGTAACATTATTGAAGCAAAAATGATTGTTTCAAGCTCAAAACAAACATTTTTAATTCCCAGAACAACGCTAATCCCATCGGACAATAATGTGCCTTTTAGTTTTAAAAATTACAATTCCCTATGCTTTTGGCATTTTCTATAACCATTAATAAATCCCAAGACCAATCTTTTGATAATATGTGCTTGTATTAATTAAACCTGTTTTTACACATGGTCAACTTTATGTTGGTTTGTCCAGAGCCAGGTCATTTGATAGTGTTTCAGTGATCTCTTCGACAAAGGAGGCATGTAATTGTGCTAACAGAGAAATACTGTGAACATTAATATAACCCATTTATATCTATGTATCTTATATTTTGTATATAATTTAAACTTTTAAATGCAACAGTATTAATTTCCTTTCTGATGCTTTCACTATATAAAAAACAGTCCTTTTCAGGGCCAACAAATTTTATTCCTTCTTGATTAAAGTGAAAGCATTAAAAGGAAATCACCTTAAGACTTTTATTTATTCATAATACTGTCTTTTTTATGTTCATATTGATAAGATGTGAGACCACAATGTCTTTATTAGTAATATTAAATCTAATTTGTTTTTAGAATATTTATATTTATTTTAATTTTGCAAGTCTTATTCATTTCTTTATTTATGAACTTTCATAAATTTTTTTGGATGTTTTATTTGAAAAAAGTCTTTTTGAGGCTAAAGAATTTTATTCTGTGCTGATTTAAATTACAGCATCAGAAGCATTGTTTTCATTGTAGCGAGCGAAGCGAGCAAGGTTTCCGTAGAAAACCTTAGAGGATTGCAACGCAATCCTCCTGGGAGTTGGCAAGCTTTAGCATGCATTGAGCAAAGCCCCTAGTAATTAATTAATTTGCTATTGTTCCATGGTTAAATTTTTCAATAGAAAATTAATATCAAGGTATATTTGCTTCATTTCGGCTTCTAAATTCTTATGAAAGTTTCTAATTTCTTTCTTTGGTGGCTAGAAAAATTTCATTTGTTATTTACCCTTTTTAATACTGTTCCATTTGTTCCCATGTAAAAATACTTTTAGAAGAGTAAGGTTTAAATTAGCTTATTGAAATTTACGTTTCATTTTGAAGCAACAGAATGAAGCTCTTTTCTGACAGACCTAGCAATTTTTGACTGTGAGGGAAACACATGATCCGTTACCTCCCTCTGCAATCTTCCAGTTTGAAATCTCAACATCTAGCCGAAAAAAGTTATCTACTTTGCCAGTTCTTTTTAGACTACAAATTCGGTAATAATTCAACAAACAATAACCCTATAAATAGAACCAAACCTCGTTATAACGAACTCTCATTGGACCGATCCAGAAGTTTGATATAACCTCTTGAGACACTGCGTCCATTTTTATGGACATTCGTGTTTTATTTACAAAAAAAGTTTCTCTCCATTCAAATCCCTTAAATCCCACTGTCCAATGCTTTGGGCAGTTCTTTGCTGTCATCTATTAATTATGAATAATTAATTATATTAGTTAATTAGAGTTATTTATTAATTATATTAATTAATTAAGTTATTTAATAATTGTATTGATTAATTAATTTATGATTGACAAATTAATTATATACAATATTATATAATCCTATCAAGAATATTAATCTCGAATTTTGTGAAAGTTGGTCGAAAATTATACCTTTGGGTCTCAAGAGGATAACTGAGAATGCACTACATCGGATTTTTCAAATATTGGCTACACAAGATTTCCTATCTTCCTTAAATTTTCTGAGTTGAAAAAATTAATTACACTTATGCATCTTTGAATTCACGAAGGCAATCCACACTATTTCTATGATAATACAATAATATTTGATCTTCAGACATTTCCAAAATATGTTCTTAGACAATGTAAACAGTTTTATGGGGATAACTCAGCTGTTTTGTAAATAGGAACTAAATGCTTTGAAAGAGGGATCATTCATGTTACAGTTTTTATTCGCCAGGTGCAAGACTTTTGTATCGAAACAAACAAAATCAGCAATAATCAACACAGTAAGCTACCAATTGCTGCTGTAGAATCAGGGTACCTAGAGAATTCAGTACCTGGTGGTTCATTCTTTGCATGTTCCTGATAATATAGGTGAGTTTTAAAAGATAGTTGCTGTAAAATATTTTGAAACAATATTGAATTAAGTGCACATACTGGTAGCTAATTTTTAATTATTATATAGTAGGATAAAGAATAAAAGAAAAAATTGGAGGATTAATAAATTTAGAGAATTTATTTCGTATTTTAGTGTAGAATATGCTTCATATAAGAGCCAGTAGATTGAAGAAGTTTAAAAGAATGCATAATTTGCTTTTCCATAATTAAATCCCATGACGTTTGTTGTTGCCAGCATGCAATAGAAATGCTGAAAACTATTTTTATACTGAAAGAAATTTATTCATTTTGACAAAATGTTTGATAATTTATAAATTTGATGTTGGCAAAACTTGCCATAGTATTTTTGCTTCAACACAATTGTTGATGTAATTTCTTACGTCGTTAATAATACACTCTTACTTATATTTTTGTTTTATATAAAATATCGAGTGATCTAAAAGTCAAGAACTTCAGAAATTAATAATTTGGAAACGAATAAAGATAAAATGTTGTGGTTTGCATAGAGCGGATAGGGAAATAGCTGGAAATTTTATGACCAAAGCAAAAAGGAAAGTTCTTTTCTTCCTTTTCTTCGAGAAAAAGAAGTAATTTATTTTTCGAGGAAGTCACAGGAACGTGTTTAAAAACAGTTTCTGTCACTGGTGAGCATTGTTTCAGAACAACATCATTCCAAAACTCCAACGCGACAGACACTGCATACAGTCACATTTATAGAAGATAGAGCAGCATCTCTTATGATTGCGTCTGTGCAACGCCTGGGAGCTAGAGAACATCATATTATCCGCTGATCCTTTTCGCTAGCTTGGCCTCCCAGATCTTCCGATCTGACAACTTGCGACTTTCGGTTGTGGGGATTCTAAGTGTTCAAAAGTGTACCACGACACACTGCCATCAGCGTCATCACTGAAAGATGTAATTTACCAAAATGTGTCTGCCATACCGCAAGAAATGTTGTTTAATGCTGTGTCGTGCCTCGTCTGACAGATGCGCTACTGAATGACGGACAGCAAATTGAATAGCATTAAGCTTACTCGTAACTTCTAAACGACTTTTCCCTTGTAAGCCATCTGTTAGTCAAATAAATTACTATTCAATCATTCACTTTTTTTTCTTCATATAAAATCCATCTTCTTTCCCATCCGTTCGAAGGAAGTTTCATCTTTATTCGTGTCCGAATTACTGATTCTTAGGTTTTACCTGACTTTTGGTCATTAACCTTTAAGGCAAGCCTTTCTAAAATAATGCTGTTTTTTTTCAGTTATGTACTGCTATTAGTAATAATGTGTGTTCAGTTCTTGTCATTCTTAACTTCTGATATCATGAATTTTTATTTTGTATTTTTTGCACGTTTTTGAAAATATCAAGTTTCAAGTTCGTCTTATTTTTTCCCTCTTTGCTTGCTGAATTATAGAAACATAGCATTTTTTTTTTCTGAATTTAAGCTTTTAAAATTGGTCATCTCATTTCTTTTCTTACTTTAAAATACATTTGTCTGTAACCAGAAAATTACGAACCTTGATTTGCTCATATGTGTAATAATGTTTATTTTGACATATTTTTATTTTTTATTTTTGAAGAAGTGCACACGTTCCTTTAAGCATTACAATTATTTTATTTTAGATTTAGTAAGGCATTGAAAGATAAAAAGTACTGGATATGATAATTGAGATTAAAATTCAATTGATTCCAATCCATGACCATTCTGAAGGCACGGCACGTTATTCCCGTTTTAGCCAAATCGCAGATACAGAGAGTAAAATTAGAGAAATTACATGCTATAAGTGATTCTCGAATGTCCTTCATTTGGAATGTAATTGATAAGAAATCATTGATTCAGTATTTTAAAGAGACTCGCAAAGCTCAGTGATAACACGCGACGGGAGCAAATTAGTGAAAATTACAGTTGCAAATGCTTAACTTTGAGAAATGTGATTAAAAAAGAATTGCGCCACATACACACCTATATACTAGAGAGGACCGCTCTTATACGGGGAAAAAATTATTTATTAATCAAAACCTGCTTATGCGGAAAAGTTGGAGTTCTATGGTATGGAGATTAAGAGAAAAATAACAATAAAAATTAAATTCAAAATTTAATACAGCCGCAAGAAGGTTGAATTTTCGAAAAAAATGGAAAAATACTTAATTTTGATTATACGATTTTTTTAAAAATATATTATTAATCAAAATCTACCTATGCGGAAAAGTTGTTCTATTGCATGGTGATTAAGAGAAAAATAATAAAAAAATTAAATTAACTTTACAAAAAAAATAAGGCTGCGAACGAAAATTGAAGCAAGAGCGATACTAGGAGAGAAACAAAACACTGACTGGTGTTTCTTCCAGTTCAATGGATTTGAATAACCAATGTAAACTGAAGGTGTGTATGTGCGAGCATCTTGACCTATCTGCATTATCAGCTATTGTTGGAAACGGAGCCCAAAACCCTGACGACGTCACAGTCATACCTGTAGTGACAACATTTTCAGCTGTAGTTAGAACAATGGACCGATTTGGTATTTCCTACCTAGAAGGCGCTGCCATCGTATCAGCTGCTCTTCAAGATGTGTGGCATAATCTCAGGAAGCGATGTTTTGAACGTTGTTGATAGAAATAAAATTCGGCGTGAGAGAACAAAGGCAAGAAACACTCTATCGTCTCAGTCAATTATAAAAGATTATGACCATGACCAGTTTGGTTTATACTTCGATGGGCAAAAAGACAGGGCTCTATCAATGGAAAACAACAGAAGAAAAGTCATAATAGAAGAACACGTAAGCTTGGTAAAAAGAACCTGGCTCTGAGTACATCGGCCACGTGTCTGTAAATTTTGGGAGAGTGCAAATCATTGGAAATCAAATATATAGTTTTTTTTTGTCATGCATTGACAATGACATAGATGCAACAAATTTGTTTGCGACGGAACATCTGTCAACATAGGCGTAAAAAGAGGTATTATACGAAACATGGAACTGATCCTGAATCGTCTACTACAATGGATTGTGTGCCAGTTACACGCCAACGAGATTATATTACGTCTATCTTTTCGCGCACGAAGATGGAACCACAACCGGGCCCAGAAGCTTCAGTGACAAAATAGGAAAATTGTTGGCCGGATGATGTAGTTTCATTCACGCCAATAAAATTCACGGTATTTGAAGTAACTAACAAGAAAGACTTCAGTATTGATCAACTGTAATTAATGGACGTTTGTGAAGCCAGTAACTGCGGACATTGCAGAGAAAATCTGTCGAAGAGAAATCCTGGAAAAGTGTGCTACTCAAAGTGGCTTACAACAGCGAATAGAATTCACAGGCTCTATGAAGGTAACGAAAATCCATCCGAGGCTTTATTGACATTAACGACGTTTATTGTAAAAGTATATGCGCCTATGTGTTTCAAGATGGAAACGAAGCCATCAGTAATCTATGATGCACATCATTTGCATCAATCAATCGTTCTGACGCGTTATTTCTCGAGTGATTTGAAGTATTTTAAAGACCCTGTTATTAAAAGAAACGGATTTTTTGGTCATTCTGAAAATGTCCTGATATCAATGCTAGCTGACGACAGAAATCACATAAGCCCTTCGAAGAATTCTGAAAGCACGCAAAGTCAAACGGTCTGCTGCGACCACAACCATTGCAACGAATAATATCCGTATCTTCAATTTACCAGCTTTTTGACCTTTGTGCGATGGATTATGTTGACTTTATTAAGTGGGAAAATGTGACAGAGCCTCCACTTACTGAAAGATTCAGTGATGACATGATTTCAAATGCAATAGTAAACCCAGCAATCATTCAGGAGGCAATACTACCTACAATCAAAGGGTTTCCCTGCCACTCTCATGCTACAGAACGAATCGTCAAAGCAATCACGGAAGCAGCTGTTGCAATCTGCGGACCATCTAGAAGGGACTGGTTTATAAGAAATCGCCTGAAATCACGAAACCTCATTCCAAACATGATTACCGTCCACAATATCTTGACAGTACATCCGAATCACTCAAGATGCCAGGTATACACTAGGTGTCCAATCTAAACTTGGCCCATTAGCTAAGTTTTAAACTTTAGAAGTAGGTATACACTACTGGTCAAAAGTATTGCAAGATTGGTAAAATGAAAAACATTCAGAGTTAATTTGAAATACAATGGCTTACAATCATTTTTGGAGAATCGTAGGAGATATAATCGCGGGAACTCATATTTTAGATCGAAGATTTTGTCACGAGGACATTTAGGAATCGCCCACAAATTGATGAAGAAGAAATGGATTTGCGCTCACCTCGTTCTAAAGGGAGCTGATAATGTTTCGAAACTTTCATCATTACTTTTGCTTCTTCTGCACATTGCTTACATGCATTTTCGTGAAAGTTTCATGAATATTCGAAAAGATATAAAGGTTTCTTTAAAACATCTCAAATTTTTCACTTGTCTTTTGCTTATATCATGCATAGATTTCAGCCAAATTTTGCGAAACTTACAGTATACTCAAAAATATGTTGGACAAAAATTGTGTTAACATTTGAAGTAAATGTCTTAAAAGTTGAGGAAATATGTTTATTTGTAGTAAATATTTTTTAACTGCGAATGCGCGAAACATAGCGTAAATTTTCTTTCATAAAGCCAAAGCCAGATATCTAAGGCAGTTTATATAATAATTTCAGTTAATATCATTAAGATTTAGAAAGTTTTAGACAATGCAGCCATCAGAATTTCTATTGTTTTCTAAGAGAAACAAATTGATGAGGTGTTTTTCACAAATGAATATTTTTTATACTTGAATCTTCGAATATTAATGGTCGAATTGCAATTTTAATTTTGTATTTAATTTATAAGTGCAAATGATACTCAAAATATTCATCTTTCATAAAACTCAATACTGCTGTTCTAAGATTCAAGTTTCAAAAATATTGAATTGTGAAAAACCTCTCATCATTTTGCTTCTCTTAGAGAACAACATAAATTCTGCTGGCTGCAATGCCTATAATTTTCTAAATCTTAATGGTATTTAACTGGAATTTTTATATCAGCTGCCTTACATATCTGGTTACGATGTTATGAAAGAAATTTTGAACTATATCTCGTGCATGGGAATTTGAAAAGTAATTACTGCACTTGCTTACATTTCCTCAAATATTCAAGGTATTTACTTCAAATTTCAATTCGACATTTCTCTAACATATTGCCCAGTATTCCCTAAATTTCACTAAATTTGGCTGAAAACTCAGCATATTATAATCCAAAAACATGCGAAAAATTTGGGGAGTTTTAAAGAAACCTTTATATTTTCCAGAATATTCATGATATTTTTACAAAAAACGCATGTAAGCAATGGGCAGGAGAAACAACAGGATTGACGAAAGTTTCAAAACATTATCAGCTCTCTATGAGACGGGATGAGCTCAACTAATTTTCTACTTCGCCAATTTGTGCAGTGTCTCCTAAATTTCCTGGTGACAAAGTCTTCACTCTAAAATGTGAGTTCCCACGATTGCGATTCCAGATTCTCCACAACTGATTGTGAACCACTATATTCAAATTAACTCCAAGTGTTTCTCATTTTACAAATCTTGCAATACTTTTGGCCTGTATTGTATACTTCCAATGGGAAAAATATTTTAAATAATGTAAATAATTATATTTTATGCTTTTCAAGTGCATAAATGTACTGCTGAAAAAATTACGTCTCATTTTATTCAATCATTCAATTATAGTCTCATTTTTGTACAGTCCCCCAAGTTTATTTAGTAAAATATTCTCGACTCACTAATATTTAACTAAAATATTCTTGACACACTAATATTTTAAACAAATAACCTTATTTCTTCTTTGGCTAAAACTAACCCAAATATGAAGCTTTGAATTTCATAATTTTGGACCAATCAGCGTTCGCCTCTAGGATATGCCGTGAGCTGATTGCTGAAACTGCCTCGAGGCGACCATTGAATTTATCTTAGATCGTCTAAAGAAGTGACATTTAAAGCTCAATCTATTCAAAGTTGCATTTAAAATTCGGGCAGTTTTAGTAGCAGAAGTGTGGAACTTTTTTATTAAAATTTTAGAGTTTCAAAAGTATTTTACTAATTATGACTCTCATGATCCGTGTACTGTATAAAATGTAGACTTCGAAATTTTTTCAGATCTATATTTTTTGACTGAAACAACATAAAATACAGGGTGATTCATGAAAACATGGCTAAACTAAAGGGTAGGTCAGGCATACGATAAGCATCCAGAATCACATAAGAAAATGGGTGTGCAAACGCCAACTGCAGGCAAAAGAAGGGATTTTAAAAAATCAGCACTGGCGAAAATGCCGATATCTTTCTGAATCTTAACGGTATTGAACTGGAATTTCTATAATTTACCCTATATATATGGCTCCGAAGTTATGGAAGAAATATTACTCTACGTTTAACACATGCGCAGTAAAAAAATTATTTTCTTTTAATGCTAATATCTCTTTTGCAATTCGACGTATTTACTTAAAATTTTAATTCAATGCTTCTCTTATATTTTTCACGTATTCTGTAAGTTTCATATAATCTCAAAGAAAACTCTGGAAGTTATAAGCAAAATATATGGAGGAAAATTTGGGATTTTTTAAAGAAACCCTTATATCTTCTCGAATATTCGAGCTATTTTTACGGAAATGCATAAATATTGCGAACATCATACAAAGCAATTGATGAAAGTTGCAAACCATTATCAGCTTTCCGTGAAGCAGGGTGAGCCAAAATCACTTTTCGACTTCATCAATTTCTGGTCCCCTCGTGATTGAATCTTCAATGTGTATTGTGGGTTAGAACCTATTCTTTAAATGTTCAAAGTTCGAAGGATATTCATCCTGTCTTTCGGGAGATATTCGAAAAAATATGCGTTATTAGCTTTCGGTGAAGCAGCTGGATGCACTCGCTTGTGTTTGACCAAACTTTAAAGTTACGTAGGGCATGCCGAATCAAATTTTTAATTCTCTCGAATATCTCCCAAAACGCTGGAAGAATTTTCCTCGAACTTCGACCATATAAAAATAGGTTTTATTTCACAATACAAAATGAAGATTCGATCACGAGACTATTTAGGGACCGACCAGAAATTGATGAAGTTGAAAGTGATTTTGGCTCACCCCGCTTCACAGAAAGCTGATAATGGTTTGCAACTTTCATAAATTCTTTTGTATGATGTGCGCAATATATACATGCATGTTCGTATAAATAGCGCGAATATTCGAGAAGATGTAAGGGTTTCTTTAAAAATTGCAAAAAACTTTTCTCACGTTTTTTTGCTTATAACTTGCAGAGGTTTCCTTGAAATTATATGAAACTTACAGAATACGTGAAAAATGTAAGAAAAGCATTGTATTAAAATTTGAAGTAAATACGTAAATTTGTAAAAGAGATATTAGCATTTGTAGAAAATAATTTTTTACTGCTTATTCGAGAAAGGTAGTGTAATTTTCCTTTCAACTTCAGTGCCATATATATAGGGCGGCTAATATAAAAATGCCAGTTCAAAACCGTTACAATTCATCAAGATATCGTCATTTTGGTCATCTCTGTTTTATTTTAAATGTCATCTGCTGCCAACAGATGGCGTTCGCGGACCCATGTTCCTATGTGATTCTAGGTGCTTATCGTATTCCTGACATACCCTTAAAGTTTGACAACGTTTTTTTGAATAACTCTACATAATTCCTTATATCATCTAGAATATTTTTCCAATTTGAAGTCTATGTAATATACCTATATCTAACGGTTTAGAAATTGGCTTTTGGGCCACGATTAGAATGGATACCCTGCCTATTCCTTATCAGTTTTGCAAACATCAAAAATCACATTGATTTTTACGCTATTGTAAGGAAAGTGGATTCTTAAAATTGTGCTGATTGCGTATAATTTTATTGAACGACAATGAGTGTACCTCTTAGTTAGTATATCATTACAAGCATAAAAAATTTATTACAAAATGTACATTAAAAATCTCTGTAGCAATTAAAAAGCATGAGAGTAAAAAATTTCACGAGTCATGAGTGAGTTGAAAATATTAAATATTTATATTGTCTTCTTTCTCTTTCTTGATCTAATTACCGAGCGTTTTATTTTTCGAAACAATTTTTTATTCAGTAGAATACAAGTAAAGATCATCAAAAATTTGGAGTCAATAAATTAGAAGTATAAAGTTTGAGATTTCTATTAAACCTGCATGACATTCAAACAAAAGTTTCATTGACATATTCCAACGATTATCATCATAATGCTGATCAAGTTTTAATATTTCTATTTACGAATGCGTTTCTCTTTTGTATTACAAATTATATACACATCCTTTTTGAAATAGAAAAGATCACGGGTTTTTGAAGAAATTCTTATTTTTTTGCTAAGTTTTCTGTTGTAATTTGAATTTCTTAACTGTTTTTATAATTTTGTAAAAATAAATCTTTTGAATGTTTATTCAAATTGTAGAAGAATTTTGGTTGCTCTTATTTGTAAATTAGTAACTAGTTTGTCTCGATAACGGCTTGTCTACTCGAACATAAAAGTTTTTGAAAAATGTTTGGAAATATTTAAAGTTCAAACGAAATTATTCAATTTCTAAGAAACATCATCAACATGCTGGTCAAATAATTTATTTCGGTAGAGCCTAAATTATCCGAGATGATTTCGATCTCACCTCGGATAATAGGAAAATTCTTTAATAGAGAATACATTTAAAATCAAATCTCCTTTTATTTCGAGGTCTTCCAAAATTGTTTGAAATTTAAAAAAAAAGTCTGTAAACATTACAACGTACTAACAGGTTAACAAAGTCTTTTATCTGTTATCAAACTTCTAACATACATTTATAAAACATAAATTAGTTTTGATAAGAAGAATCGCGAATGCTGCTGATTTTTCTTGTTTCCTTTACGTTTTACCAATGCTTCTTTAAGGGCCTTCTCAAAAGAATATTTTCGTCTCTCAACAACGGCAAATTTTCACACACATTTATAGTTACATTTTTCCTTGAAAAGGCAAAATTTGCTAATATCACTTTCGAAGTGCTTAAGAATAAAGATTGTTTTCTTTTCACTCTTAATAACTTCTTAGGTCATAAAAGATCAACTCCTTTTAATGATCTTTTGCGAGCTTTCGCATGGCGAAAATCGGCTCCAATATCAACTTGGACAAACTTTTCTGAAAAATGAAAAGCACAGTTCGATTTGATTTCCTGGTGCCGGCAGCGTTAACAGAGACCTTGGTTGATAGAGACCGGATAATCGAGGTTCTACTTTACTCACATTTAGAATGCTGAAGTTCTCACGGATCGCCGATTGATATTGGTAGAACTGAAGTTGTGTACCGCTGCTCTGTTCAGTTAAACTTATATTAGTATGATAACTACAGTATGTTATCTCCCCTTTTCCACCCATGAATCCCATAGGGAAACAGAAAGGGATAAACCCACCGAATATAGAATAAACTGGTAACATGTGAGATCTGCATTTCACCAATTTCTCAGCCTAGAACAACGCCCCGTTCTTAAGTCATCTCCCCATTAGTCAACGAAGTCATTCAGAAGCGGTTGCTACTACGTAAACTGTTGAAACGTTCCTTCTTCTATCACCTCCACCACTAAATTTATCACGAGAGAATTAGTGATGGAGAATGAGTGGTGCAATTCATGAGAGAATTTAATTAATCTATTTTTGCTCATATTGACTATTTTTAAATTTTTATGTTAATTCAGGAGAATTTTATTTAACATTATTACTATATTGGCTGTTAAATTGTTACTTTATTGTTATAATTGTTGTACCTTGACCCATTTAGCCTTTTTGTAACCGGTGAGGCCCTGGGTGCCCTTGTAATGGGTGGGCTGCTTCTCAGTGGTCTCTCTTGTCATATGTACGGCTTCTGATAGGGCGAAGTCTGCATGCTAGACATACTGGAATCACTTCCACCACTATCATAAGGTGGGTTCAGAGTTCAAGTAGACAAAATCCATGTTTTGCTCATTTTGCACAGACATTTCCATAGTAATATAGAAATATTAGATTTTCTGTGTCATAATGATTCAAGTCCATAGTTCTATTTGTACCCACCAAGCAGCAGGAACAATTATCATATAATAATTAGAATAGTCTATGTTATTCTGAATGCGGGATCTGTTTTCTCTGGATTTTGGGATCGGTTTTCTCTCTGAAGGGAATCTCACGGACTTGGTCCATTTTAAATCGGATTCTTCCTTATATTAAACTAATGTTAAATTTATTTTAATATCTGCGTTCTTTGCGTGAAAATTGACAACAGATTCGATTTCATTATTGTACGGGTTGTTATCCAATGAATGTTTTGCTGTTTATCTAAATGGTCTATTGGAAACATCATTTGCTGTTATCAAAATCATCCACCAAAAGTCACGTAAATAGGTCAGTGAATGAGACAAGAAAAAGCATGGAGGCTCTTTTAATACATGTGATAGCTGTCTCTATGCATTCATGACGCCTTGCAAATATTGCGCACTCAATCCGGATATTTTC
The DNA here is from genome assembly GCA_013235015.1 of Araneus ventricosus. Lineage (NCBI taxonomy): Eukaryota > Metazoa > Arthropoda > Arachnida > Araneae > Araneidae > Araneus > Araneus ventricosus. The sequence goes on from BGPR01000692.1 coordinate 339,372, forward strand.
TTCATGTTGTTACGAATATAAACAACTCTTGGGTGAAGACAACGTTTCCTCCGTAAACAGAACATAAAAACTTAGCCCTGGCCTGACGTTTTCCTCAATTCATCAAATGCAAATTTTCCAACTGTGTGGGGAGAAGGTGGAGTTTCCGCCGTAAACGTAACATGGAAATTTAGACGCAGCCTGGCAGTTTCCTCAATGCATCAATTGCAAATATCTTATTTCTTTTGGGTGAAGGTGACATTCTCTCCGTAAACTTAATATAGAGACATGGCCTTACAGTTCCCTTAATGCATCAGACGTGAATTTTTTTTAACTCTGTCAGGTGAAAACTTATACTTAACATAAAAACTTATACTTAGCTTGAACGTTCCTTCAATGCTTCAAACGCAAATTGATTGGCTGTTGTGAGAGGTCAACGAGTCAAACGTGGCCCAAATCATCCACTGAAGTTATCGTTTTCGTATTGATCAAAGAGTGGTGTAAGAGAAAGCATGTAAACTTTTTTATATCAGATATTAAGAAACGCAAACGAAGTAGAACTCTTTACCTCTGATTGATCTACAATATTCGGCAATCCAAATACATGTTTTTTATTAAAATTCAAAAGAATATTTTATAAAAATAATACTTTCCTTTATGCTTTCCAGTATTTCAAATGTAAAAGAAATTTTAATATTTTTCAAACATCCAAAATGTGTCAAAAGCATTTTGAGGAGATTTGATCTAGACTATATTGTTGATAGAAAAGATATTAAGAGTAATTGAGAAATTAATCTGTGATAATTTTGATGCATTTAAAGAGTTCTGCAAGCAACTGCAAATACCATATTTATATACAAGCCTCTTGACAATAAGTTCACAGAAATTAATAATGTGTTGTTATTAATTATGCCTGTTTATTAATTATTATTAATAAACATTAATAATAATTAATGTTTTACTTTTAACTTTTTCGCATTTCAGATTTATTTTGCGAATGCAATTAAAAGACAAATTTGTTTCAATATTATTTTACAAAAAAAATTGAATAGTTTAACTCTAGTTTATAAAAATAAGTTCTTGATGCTTTAAAAATTTTTCTGAGAATATTTTGATTGTAGAAAGATTATATCCTTTGAATGGTATTGAATAACTTAAAACTTCGTTCTTGTGAATTTTCTTTCATTTGTCCTTTACAAATCAATTATCATTCTTTAATTAAAAATTAATACTTAAAACAGCTGAAGCTTACGCTACTATATTTCTATATAAATTAATTTACGAATTTTATTGACATTATCTTAAATGAATTGTATGGTTTTATTATTAATAAATTTATATTTAATTATTTCATTTTGAAATTCTCATAGTTTTTGTATTCTTGATTTTTCAATAACTCTTTTGTAGAGAGATTGGCCTACTATAATACGATATTTCTTTTCACTTTAAATCTTTGAAATAGAGTAGGATTAAAATTTGAAATGTGTTTTGCCATATGACTTAGTATCCCGTCGATCCTTGCTGACTCTAAACCCTATGATTGAGTAGGTTATGTATGTATATAACTTTAGTGTGTTTCATTCATCTTTCAGAATGGAAACAAACTCAAAAATTGTGGAAGAACCTGTTCACTGTTACAGATCTGAAAAGCAGGAATACAAAACAAAAATTGTTTGGCGAAATGTGATTTGGTATGCTTTTCTGCATTTGGCAACGCTGTATGGTTTTTATTTAATGTTTACGTCAGCCACCTGGAAAACTTCTTTGTTTGGTAAATAATCTTATTTAATAGTAATTATTACTTACAAACACTTTTTAATTGAGTTAAAGGGGAAAGTTTACGAATTTGGACCAGTGGCTGGTTTGAAATGGCATCATAATTTCAATATCGATAATTATTTGGTTCTTGAAGTAGGCAAAGTAGATGTTAGTGATGGAAACTGCAGAAGTGCATTCACATTAATACACTTTTATTTAACTTGACTTGCTACATGTTAGTTAAAATAGAATCTTTTGATTTCACTCACTTCCTGGAGTGTTGGATGTTTTAAAATTTTGTACACTTTTGAAATCTGGATGGCAATGCATTATTTTAATATTTTCAGAAATTAATTATGATTTAGTAGATTAATTTAATTACATTTTTATTACATATATGCGTGGCGCATCTTAGTTGAAAATTTGTGGAAAAATTAATTTCAAGATAACATGAATTTTCGCTGCGAATTATATATAAAAATGTAACAATTAAAATGTATATTTGCCTCTTCTAAGCTCATAACAGAAGAGAACTCTTCCACATATTGTGGAACTCGGCATTTTTACATTTAACGAAAATTCTGGAACTCTAAAGAAATATTTGTAATTCCCCAAGAACATCAAACATTACAATTCAGATTAAAGATACCAGACTTTTGATCAAACTATCGTTACCGGGAATCAAACTACGGATAACCAGATTAATAGGCTAATCCTCTACCAACCATACCACAGTGACTAACGGTCAGATTCTTTGTGTGCCAATATTTATAATATAGTGAAACCTCTCTTCAGCGGCTACCGTCTATTCCAAGGAAAAATGACCGCTCTAAAGGTATTTCATCTTTGGAGGTATAAAATAGGTATTTAAACAATCCCTAACTCTTTATTTCTGTTAAAACAGATTTTAAAAATCATCTAAAGAAAATAGTACTTAATTAAAGTATTTCTTTTCTTTCTTTTTATTTTGAAAAGGATGTTATTTGTATTTGCTTAGAAGTTTCAGCTTTTCCGGCGTAACGTTTTTACAATCTTTTCTTGTTTTTCAATTGGAAAAGTCCTTAATCGTTTCATCATTGTTGGGGGAATAGACAATAATATAATCTATTTTTCTAAAGTCTGCTGAGCTGAAAATTTCATTTGCTGATGGTCGCAACCCATATCAGCAGATTATTTGCCCCAAGTCGAATAAGCGCACAACAGAAAATCTCTTTTCTCTTCTCAGTGGGAAATGAATGATTAATATCGATCTGATTTCCGATGTTCTTCTGGAGTGTATGTTTCTTTTCCTGCTCTTTCTTTCCTCATTAACTATTTTTACATTATCCGAGGTCAGGGAGACGAAAGGAATGTATTTCCTTCAATTGATCCGGCGAGCAATCTGGACACTCAGAGGGATTTGAGTGGCCTTAAATAGAGGTTATTTTAACATTAGGACAATGGCTCCAAACTTCCGCTCCAAACAAAAGCGGTTTTTGGGAGGAGCGGCCGCTTAGAGAAGTTTTACTGTAAGGAATTGTAAATTGAAGACTAAAAAGCAGAAAATAATTAAAATAAATATTTTTACTTTTTAGGGGATTAATGAAAGAGTGTTTATAGAAACTGTTCATTAAATTTATTTCAGGGTTTACTTTGGTACATGCCGACTCACTGGGAATCACGGCAGGAGCGCATCGGTTGTGGTCCCACCGGTCCTACAAAGCCAGGTGGCCACTCAGAGTTTTTCTCTGCATTCTGAACACTGTCGCATTTCAGGTAATCTACTTCCAGTGCAGATCCTTGAATAATCTACCGTTGACATTTGTGTCGCTTAATAGTGTTTTACATTTAGTTCCAAGTCAGTAATATACCTCGGTTTTCTGTTTTTTTTCCCTCGAAAACTTTTTCTTGGTTTACTTCGGTTTTTTGGGGCGCTCCCACATGACATCGCGGCTAATTTTGAGAAAACAAACGGACAAGGTGTGACCTCGGAAAAGTCTGAAGCCAAAGAATTTGTATCCGAATGAAAAGATTACGTATCGGCTGAAAATATATTTGAGGGGACATACGCCGTTTAAACCTCCGAAGAATGGGGAAAAAACAGCCAAATTCGATACATTCTCTAAAACAAAACATTCCAAAACTAACTTTTTTCCCTAGAAAAATATCCGTTCTTTCTGTTATTTTACACACGTTTTCAAACCTTAATATTGATATGTATTTATTTGAAAGAGTAATAGATATGGATATAATTTTTGGAGAAAAATGAGGTAGTCTCTTTGCGAGCATGATTACGGGTAAAATATTGGTCTAAATACAATATTTTGGATATCTAAGTAATACAAACAGTCTGTTTAAGAAACTGAACCTCAATTTATTAGCATTTAAATTTAATTTCAACTTTATATACCAATTTTAAATTAAAATGTTAAAAATTGTTAAAATTTCAACATTTCTACCCCCCTCCTCCCCAAAAAACGTTTTTGGTGAAAATATGTACAAAACTGTGGTTCAATTTTTAGAACATAGCACAATACATATTCAGTACAAATTTTATGTAAAAATATTCAATAGTTCTTGAGATATCGTGCGCGCTATACTAAAAAAGAACATTTTGAGATATGGACGTTTAAAGATATGGACATATTCAATGTTTACGTTGAATAGCTGATACATTTTCCTACATAAATTTCGTAATTATGGGAATTTTTTAACGCGAGGTTTTTAAATTGTTCATAAAATAGAGAGGAATAACATATATTTTTTTAATGAAATCGAAAATTTTCGGGGTTTAACAGACGTATGTCACCTTAAATTAAAGATGTGTTCATAATTATTTTACTGCTTATAAATTAAATTTTAACTATAATTTAAGTATTATATGAATGAACAGTTATTTTATGCATAAAAATAATGTTTTAATTAAAAAATATTTCTTTAATTTTTCATTTAATTTGAAATAATTTTGGAAAAATGAAAGAAACACAGCGAGGTCCAAACCGTTGACCAAGCGGATAGTAGGCAAGCTCGCTGACACCTAAGCCCTTTGGCCGCTAATGATCGTGGTGATCACTTACTGGTATATAAACTGTGCCCAAAGTTTGAGAGCTATTTTCTGCGAATTGACTGGCTATTGCACTTTATTAGATAAATGGGTGAACACCTTAAAGGTGTGCCACTAATATGCCAAGTTTCATCCCGAACTGAATATCCCAAGTCATGCCCTCCCCTTGTAAGTGCGTCAGAACTGCCGAATGACTTGAAAGACATTTTTTTTCATTGATTTTTCAGGTCTACTTGACCTGAAACGATTTTCAACTTCTTATAAAAAAACAACAGCACAGATATATTTTACAGACATTTCGTGACTTTGTTAGTGAAAGTAAAAAGTTATTTCTCTGAAAATTATATTATTAATTCTTATATTATTAAGTTTATATTATTAATTCAACAGGGAACGACATAAATAAATTCCTAAAAGTCATTTCACGTGTCTTGCGTAAGCAGAAATGTGTAGTCAAGGTCAAAGAGAGCGATAACCAGGTCACGTGATTCGATATCTACAGTAGGGTGAACCGAAAAAATTAAAATTTTTTTGTCAAGTCATAATACCGCAGAAAAGTTGCGAATTGGGAGACTAAAAAGGGGTGAAAAACGAAATAAAATCGGTTTATATCTTCCGGTCGAGCATGCGCTCTAAATTCTGCAGAAAGTTGGAAAAATTCACATTTTTAAGATAGTTTTTTACATTTTTAAATTCGTCTCTTCCCGAATGTAATATCTCAAATTCTTATGTATTAGTATCACAGAAATTAATGTTTAAATATTATTTAAATAAATTAACATCTTCCGGTCGCGCATTGTCTTCAAAGTTAATGCAATTTCGAAAAAAATTACAAATAAAGGTAGATCACAGTTCAAGGAAAAAAATACTAGCAAATTAACTTTTTTTATTTTCTCTATTGAAAACAAGTTTAAATGTTTAAAAATACATTATTTTAGACCATTAGTAATATTTATTAACATATTTTGTCATTGAAAAACATCACACAAAAACTTTTTCATTGAAAATGTTTTTGCGTGAAGAGTCCTATGTCCAAGAAACTCGTGATGAACAATTGAACATCTTCGTTTCCACTCATTCTTAGCTGAAGGTACTTTGAAATCTGATTTATGGCGGAAGTTAGGAATGGTTGACCTTGGCAGCAGAGTCGTTCTGATAAAACCACCCCTAGACTCAGCTCCGCAAACTTTTCCTGAGGCTTGTGTCACTAGTTTCGCACATCGTTCAATTGCCTGTATATGAACTGAGATGTCTTGAATGTTATATCCCAATTAGGGACTGAGTTACTTTGAATATGTGACTTAATCTCATCGTCACTAATATCTTTTGATAATGGGGAGAAGATAAATCACAGTCCATCCAGTTAATTATTTCCGAGTAGTCTTCAGCCTTGAAATTGAGTTTTGGCTGCATGAATGTTCTGACGGTTGTTCTGTTTTGATCTAACTGTCTGGCCTAAAATTCGTTGAAATCCGAGCTCTCCTATGTGTTTTGTATTATCTTGTGTCATAGCTTACATTAAATGTTTTGGATGAGCGAAAAAGCCATTTCGTTCTATCACAGGGTCGACAAAATTAAGTAAATCTTCAGGCAGGTAGATTGAAGATTGTATTAATTGGTACATAAGTTTTGGTCCTTCTGTAAAGTATTTACTTGTTTTAATCCAAATAGAAACCTTATAGTGGAAATTCGTCAAATTTACTACACAATGGAGCCATAACAGTTTGTTTTTCTCTTTTTATTTTGTTTTTGTCTATAACATGGGAAACGTCCTAATCGGTAATTAATCCAACGTCGTGCAAAACACTTCATACGATTGCAGCGACAGCGCGATCAGGAACTCCATAACGATCGCTCAGTAATGCAGTAGATTTTAGCTGAATTCTCCTCTGCCAATTATTAGAGGAAACTTTTTGGCACTTTCAAATCTGGGTCGCTATCGCTGTCTTTAATAGAAGGATATTGGTCTTCATCTTCAATTTAGACAACATTTATATTTGAATGCGAGCACGAGGGTTTCAGATCAGCTTCAGATTTATCATCCAAAGTTAAAGGTTGTCATGCAATCTCCTTCCAAATGATTTATTAAGTTTCTTTGTTTCAGACACGTCTACCCCTCCAATTTTTCCTATTCCGAATACTCGTAATAAGTCAACAAACCTTAGCTCAATAGCAGGTAATTTATTTCATTTTGCACAATTACAGCTGACAGTTATATCACAATTACATAAATCAGGGGTTTTGTTACAAATGCAATTAACAACAATTGCGCATTTGCAAGCTACTACGTCAAAAAGCAATGAGAATTTTTGCTTAAACTCGTCAATTTTCTGCTTAAATGAATCTTTATTTTTATCCCGTGTATATGATTTTCGTGGGCTGTGATATTTATCATGCAACGCATTTATAAGTTGCTCGATTATCTTATATGTAACCGTTGGGATAGATGCTTTCTGATGCAAACCAATTATTTTGTTAGCTACTGTACTGGCAACTTGTGAAAAATTAATGCTGTTATTATTAACTTTAAGCGCTAATCGTGTCTCTCCAGTGAACAACATCGAATCACGTCATCACCAGTAGGAAGCTTGTTTGATGAAAGATCATTAGGTGAAATAAATATAGGGCAATCAAATACCTGTCTTGTGAAGGTTTCCTTAGGTGTACATCACCGTTAAGTCACAAAGTTACACAAAAATGTCATGGCACAAAAATAATATTGAAATAAATGCAAATACCGAGATAATAACTGGAAGAGCGAACGAAACACAAATCAAACACGAAGAATAAGTGCAGACTTACAGAACAATGGAGCGGCGCTGTGGCGACGGTGTTAGGTGGGAGGAGCGTCCTGGTCTTTGATTTGATCGATTAACGACGAGCGCCAGAATTTGGTACATTTGACAGCTTATGCGCAAGCGGAAGACCTTAACCGATTTGAACCATTCTTTTTCTACATCATTATCGGTTCGAATAAGAGTCGACTAGAGCTATTACGTTTAAATATTGACAAAATAAGGAAGATAAAAACGACTGGAAGATATAAACCGATTTTATTTCTTTTTTATCCCTTTTTAGTCTCTCGAATTCGCAACTTTACCGCGGTATTGCGAATTGAAAAATAATTTTATTTTTTTCGGCCCACACTAATCTACAGGAAGGTTGTAATCTGCAACATCGAATCATTCCGCCTGTTGTGAGTTGTATGAGGACACAAGATTCATACAGAAAAATCAATAACTCTAGACACTGTTATAAAGTGAAAAAATAAATAATAGCGATTCGCAGATATTTGAGTGACACTGAAATATCTCAGCTTACGAAAACACCTGATTGCGAAGTGAAAGAACTGAACATAAAAATCATGCAAGTGAGGAAAGTGAAACTTCTGATTATGATGACAATATTGTTAATCAAACTGTTCCTAATGTACAGCATGTTCAGTCCAAACATCAAAATTTGAACTGGTCATTGGATCCGCCTACCGTTCTGGTTGCCTGACTTCTGCCAATTTTATGAAAACTGCTCTAAGCGTAACTAGGTATTCAACATCAAGAATAAAGGTTGTAAAAAGTGAAATTTAAACTGTATTCAGGCTTACAATCTCGAGTGATTTGATAAAAAATGGCAATCATTGATTGCGAAAAGTTATATGGAAAAGAATGGATCATCATTCTTGTGAAGAAAATGCCTAGTGATAAATCAATTAGTAACAGACTTCACAAAAAGCCGGATATTTTATTAGGGTATAGCTACAGTAAAAGAGCTGTAGATACTCTTGATCAACTTTTGAAGTCATATATTTGTAGAAGGAAAATAAATTCGCTGTTCTATGCTTCTATTTTATAATATACTGGATATTTCTGCATATAATGCATCAATAATGATTATAATGCTTATAATGCATCTGCTTTTGTGCAACAATAAATATCAATGGAATGAAAACGAATTAACGAAAATTTTGTTTCAGATGAATTAAGAAAATTATTAATTTCTTCATATATCCAGGCAAAACATCTCTAAACAAAGAAAGGGTCACTTAATATAGTCAAAATAATACAGATTAAATGGCAAGATGATTTAACATTAACATCCATTGTTAATTTATAGTTGAGCTATAAACTTGCCAATGCATGATTTATCAATCAGGCAATGACAATAAAGCAAATGTATTGTGCAAGAATTTTAAAAACATATCTGCAAGCAACATGTATCATATTTTTGTTTGAATTGTAAATAATTAGAAGGTAAGATTTAAAAAAGAATTTTAATTGATCTTTTTATTTTACTTGCATATGCTTATATTTACATATTCATTGTATTGTTTTTTGAATATATAAAGTTTATTCTATTAAAACATATATTATTTATCTCTAAACATAATATAGTTCTAGAAACATTAATAAAATAGGCCCTTGTACTTAGTATTTAGTATTCTGGTCATATTGACCCGAACATTACATGTGCATAGTAAATGCGAACAGAACAGCAGGGTTAAAAATATTAATTACGATATCGTTTACCTGTGCCTATCAGGTGCATGGCGCCGGAACTTGCCGGTGTGCATGTTGCGCCCGACGGAGGGTTAACTTTAATAAAGAACATAAGTGTTGCCTGAACAGAGAGTTTCGAATTCGTTTTACTCTGAAAACATTTCAGAATTACATACGGTAATTAGATACAAAATAGTAATATATGTTCATGGTTTAATCGAAAAAATCGTTATTCGAAACACCCGCCCCTTTAGTTCGGCTAACCGGGGTTGTACTGCATTTGTATTTAATATTATTAATATTGCTATTATCCATTTAATGTAATCAACTATTATAATGTAAAACTACAACCGTGGTCAGATGACGAGATTATTAAAAAATCGCACTTTTTCACCTTTGAAAACGCCATTTTCTATCAAAACTGAATTCACTGATATTTTGTTGACAAACGTAACTTAAACTTATAGCATTATTTAAAGATAAAATAACATAGAGAGTTAACAGGCTCAGGACTTATATAATAATAGAATTGTTCCTCACAATTTAGAACATTGAAGTACTTAACCCAATAATAAATGTCTTCAAATAGCTTGGGTATACAGCCACGGAAAAGAATAAAAAGTAGGATGAAATATCACCAAATCTCGAAAACTACTGCAATTTTAAAGTAATAAAAGTAATAAGTTTGTTCAGGACTTTAATTAATGCTACAGAATGATGAACCGAAATAATTTTTTAAAAAGCTCTCGTAATTTTTTATTATGAAGAAATGATCAAAATCAGTAAATGGCAGCTTCGAAAAAGTATAAATTCCTCAGCTCATTACCCGTCATTTGAAAGAATAAAGAAACTCGGAAAGCATTTATCTCCGATTCTTTAAACAAATTCAAGTTTTGCGAATAAAGAAATGTTTTATTTTTGTGTATCTTAATACCATTCCGGTAAGAATACTTTTTCGGAAACTGAATAGGGTAAAATACTTACTTTTAAAGATGCGGGTTACAGTGGTGACGAAATTACTCCAACAGTTGGCAGATAGAAGGCTGCAATTAGCCCCCTTCTCATTAACCCTGGTGACTATGGCACAAAACAGTCGACAGGAAGGCCAAAGATAAATTCTGCAAAGCAAGAGAGGAGGATCCAAAGCCTCCCCGGGATGCAAAAAATGCCTTCTTAGCAGATTAAATATGAGCAGAATTTTTCCTGTACCAGTCGAATAATAATTAATCCGCTGCATAGAAACCCAAAGTTGTGAACAAGAAGTTGAAAGGAAACCTTCAACTATCTAAGCGGCATATTGATCCACGCATAAATTTTGCCCTGAAGCAATTCACGGCTGGCATGAACTGGAGTGATGTTTCCGACTTAAATCCGCCTGGCTCATTTAATTAAATGGACCAGGCAGATTTAAGTTTTACTGGTATTATCTGCATACCATTTTATTTAGTTCTCAGAGAAGAGTGATCGCATGAACTTCATGGACTTAAAAGAGGAAATAAATACAGCCAGCTTCGTTTCATAATTTTTAATCAGAAAAACATGGGCTAATTTCGCGTCGTGTTGGTACAAGACAATTATAGAGTCTGCAAGTTTTATAGCGACTGACATCAGTCTAAATTCTTAGCAGTGAAATTAACAAGAACTAGGGCTAGTAATCACCCTTTGATTTTCTCACAATGGCGCCCGTTTCATAAAATTATTTTTTCGCCTTGTTAAAACAGATAAGGGTTCAATACACAATAAAAACATTTACTTCGTTAAAATACTTCAAAAATCATCAACCATCGTGATGAAGACTAAACGTAAGAGCAAGAATAATTCAATCAATAAGACCTGTTATCTGTAAATGGCATAGTCTTTCAAAAGTAGCCTGACTCCAAAAAAAATTGCATTTATTTTGATTGTTCCACTTAAAACTTACTTCGAAAAAAAATAACTAAAGAGCCTCAAAAATGTTTGCATTTATTATAACTAGTGGCGTAGCTACAGGAGACTAAGAGGATATAGATGCTCCGGGTGTCAGTTTTAGGGGCGATATGGAGTCAAAATTCACCGCGTTTATGGCATTTTTTAAAAAAAATATATTATATTATATCATATCATATATAAATATCATATCATATATAAATATATTATATTATATCATAATATAAAAATATATTATAAAAATCATATTATAGCTCGGGTGCCAATTATACTCGCTACGCCATTGATTATACCATCTTTCATATAAACAATATAACTTGATCTATTACCTGAGTGCATGTCTTCTTTACGAGAACGCGATTTTAATCGTTTGATCTTATGTTTCAGAATGACATCTATGTATGGTGCAGGGATCACCGAGTCCACCACAAATTCACCGAAACCGATGCAGATCCACACAATATCAAGCGCGGATTCATTTTCGCTCACATTGGATGCCTGTTGTGCAGGAAGCATCCGGAAGTGGCTAAGAAAGGAAAAACTATCTTTGTGGAAGATCTTATGGCTGACCCTATTGTTAGATTTCAGAGACGGTTGGAATATTTTTATACACTTTCACTTAACTTGCCTTAATTCATTTTGGTAAAAATGGAATCTTATAAACCATATTTCACTACTTTCTTGGTGTGCTAAAGTTCTGAAATTTTGCACAATTTTCGATTTATAAATGTTCTATTTTAACATTTAATAAATATTCTATTTTGACATTTATTAAATGTCCTATTTTATCATTTAATGAATGTCCTATTTTAAAATTAAATAATGTTTTATTTTAACATTTAATAAATGTCATATTTTAAAATTTAATAAATGTCCTATTTTAACATTTAATAAACATTTTATTTTAACATTAAATAAATGTCCTATTTTAGCATTTAATAAATGTCCTATTTTAACATTTAATATCTTTTTTAACACTTAATAAATAGTCTATTTAAACATCCTGAAGACTTAATTATCAGTCAGGCGATAAATTTCATTGAATTTTGTTTCCGTAAAAGCGGTGCAACCTGGCAGAGAATTGGAGTAAAGATTGAGATCAAGGATCCATATCTATAATATAGAACAGAAAATACATGTATCTGTGTGTTTGTCTGTCACAAGAATTCCTACTAAACGGTGAATTGTAGCGACATGAAATTTGCACACGATATTCTGTGGTATATTTCTAGGTCAACTGTACTATTTTGAACTTTCAGAATGAATTATTTCTTAAGATATTTAATTAACTAACGAGAATTAGCCGACGCTAAGCCTAATGTTTAAAAGTTTTTCTCCAATAACTTCTGGATTATTTATCGCACGACAACTATTTTTACACCATCTTAAAAAGCAGAAAATTATTTTTTAATGATATTAATTCCATTGCGGTAAATTTTCTCTGATTGTTATTAGCATTTGAAATATATTTTTAACGCAATTTCTAACAATATTTTTTATTCTTATGGAATTAAATTCAAGCCAATTTACTATTTCGTGTGCGTGCTTTTGCCAGTGTTAAATTTAATAAGTATTAATTATTTATTTATAATTGTTTTCTTTGGGCATTTCATTTCAAAGTAGATTTTATACTTCCGGTTTCATGTTTAAGCATACATTGCTTTTACTATACAATCCGCGTTTATTTTTAGGAGCAAAGGCCATTTTTTACTTCCTGCTTCCGGTTGTCATAGCACAGTGATGCAATGACGTTAGTGAATTATTCCCTCAATGCTTTGTGCTCAGGCATGTGTTAGTGACACCGACTGTAATGCGCTCACACTCCTTCTATTACCAAATTGTAAATCAGAAATGTACGTATGAGGAGAGAGGCAGCACGTGTCTTCGAGTGTGATCGTGTTGCGAATAAATTGTGTTTATCAACAGTTTAATTTGCTCTCAATAGAGTAATGAACAATATTTCTTTATGAGTTAAAAGAACTGAGTGTGAAATTAATAACTGAGCTAGATATAGCTGGACCGTCGCCCACAGGACAATACCTATGGATTTGCACGTTAAGGACTTTGTGTGCTGGAAGTGTAAGCTTATGGAATTTATCTGTAGAAATTTCAGTGATTTGAAACAGCAGTCTCAGCGTGTTGAGGTGAGTTTTGTTTTCGTGTATAGGGCTTTTTATAATTCATGTTGAAAATGTCTATACTTGCAAATTTCTGAAAAGACAAGCTTAGACTCGGAGCTGAGGAACTTGGTTTAACATTACCAAAATGTGCTAAATTTGCTAACTTGAAGCATCTAATTGAGAAGAGTGATGTGTTTAAAAATTATACTGAGTTAGTAAAAAGTGTCATTTATCAAATGTGCTAGGAGAACAAAAATCAAAAATCTGAAAATGATTTTAAAATTGAGTTAGAGAAAAAAATTCTATTAGAGCAAATTAAAGCAAAGCCAGAATTAGCGCAATTGAAATCTAAGGGAAATAGTTAGTGTTCCTCTGTGCTTGAGGGGAAAAACGAAACACAAGAGTCAATTGAGGTTTTAATAAAAAGCATAGATGTTCTAACGGTGAAATGTCCTACTCGGCCAGAAGGTTGGCCTTTCTTCTTAACATCGTTAGAAAGAGCATTTGTGCCAAAAAATGTTCCCGACAAACACAAAGCAGATATTCCGTTAACTTTCTTGGGCGAAAAATCTTCAAATGTGATATCTTATATTAAAGAAGATGAGTTGAGCAATTATGAAAAAGCTAAATCGATTATATACTTAGATTATTTGAGCCCTCCCCTCAATCTATTTGGAAAATTTTAGAAAAGCTACGCGCCAGCATATTGAAACTTACGGACAGTTTACTTCTCGCTAAATAAGAAACTGGCTGTATTATTTGAAACTTAGAAAAGTATCAGATTTAAATTCCCTAAAACGAATTCATTGTATCCGATAAAGTACACTTGAGAAGGACGTAGAATCACACGTATCTGTTCGCTCTCAAGACAGATGGTTTCGTCCAAACGAGTTATCTAAAGAAATAGAACTATACTACAATTCACGAGGAAAAACTTTGAAACCCCTTCTAAACGCTTATCATAAAACACCTTCAGATAAATGCATGCCTAAAGTATTTTTAACGGATGTAAAAACCTCTATATGCATTGTTTGTCTCGGAAATCATCCCCTTTACAAGTGTTCGAGTTATACAAAGCTTTTTGTAAATAATAGAATCGAAATCATAAAGAAACAAACTTCGTTTAAACTGCGTTTCATCTTCTACTCATGGTGCTAAAATTTGTAAATTTAAATATTTTTGTTCGGAATATGGAAAGAGACATCACGTCACTCTTCACTTTCCATCAGAGTCCACAGTAGTCAAAACATAAGAGGCATCTAGTGTAGTAACTAACCTTTCACACCATGCGCAAGATTTTATGCCGAGTGAAGAAAATAATTTGTTCACCGCATATAGCATAAACAAAAAGAGAACTGTTTTATTAAGTACAGGCCATATGTTTCTTTACCGATGAGAATGGAAATGTTTTTTTTCTATCAAAGCATTGTTGTATTCGGGGAGCTCGTCATGTTTTATAATCAAAGAGTTAGCCGACGGACTGAGATTGAAAAAAAAGAAAAAATTAACATTGTGGTTTCGGGATTAAACGATTCGTTATTTACGGTTCTTGAGAGATTTTCTTTATCTATTTGCAATAAAGATAATGCTAGACAAGGAAGTTAGACTTTCTGGTTGCTCCATAGATCACGGAAGATTTAATTCCTTAAACAAAAGAGTAATAAATGCACATAATATTTGTAAATTTATCTGATGAGAATTTAAATGTTCCTGAACGTATACAAATGGTGTTAGGATCTGAAGTCTTCTATGAATTATTGATACCAGGTCAATTTCGGATGGAAAATTCAGGTCTTATTTTTCAAAACACAGTATTGGTTTTGTGTTGTTCAGGTTGTGTTGCATGCGAAAAAGAAAATAGAGTGTATTCTCCACTAATGACCTTGATTGTTCTATAAGGAAGTTTTGGGAAATCGAGGCAGTGGAAACCGAATTAAATAAAAATAGTGAAGCTGTAGTTTGTGAAGTATACATTCAGAAAAATCGCAGTACAGATGAATCTGGGAGATATACCATAAAAATGCCTTTACAGGAAGATCCTTCCTGTCTTGAAGAATATAAAGAAATAGCTCTTAAGAGACTTAATTCTTTGTGGAAAAGATTAAAAAGAGATCCAGTTTATTTGACCTTGTATAAGGCAGTTTTAAAGGAATATGAAGATTTGAGTCACATGAATGAGGCGACAGATCAAGAGTCTGAGGTAGCATATTACATGCCACATCGTGGTGTGTACCGTCCTGAGAAATCAACAACGAAGTTGCGAACTGTTTTTAATGCTTCCAGTCCTACAACAAAAGGAAAATCCTTGAATTCCATTCAATGCAATGGAGGAATGGTCAAAGAGGAACTTTTTCCGATAATGGTGAGATTTCGCAAACGTTATTTCGCCTTAATAACTAACATAGAAAAAATGTAAAGAATGATAAACATGCATCAAAATCAAAGCAGCATGATCAGGATACATTGGAAAAATTGTTTAGAGGAGCATGTGAAGACGTATCAGTTGGCAACAGTTACCTACGGTACGGTGAGTGCATCCTATCTGGAAACTCGTACTTTAAAACAGTTATCTATTGATGAAGAAGAGAATTTCCCTTTAGCAGCTTCCTTTCTGAGGAATTTTTGCTATGTGGATGATATACTTTAAAGAGCAGAAACTAAAGAAGATATAATAGAATTGCAACAGCAATCACTTGAACTTTTGATAGCTGCAAGGATGAAACTGCATAAGTGGTGTGGAACCATTCCAGAGCTCACTCCAAGCCTTGAAGAAAATTTTAATTTTTCAGAATCAGATGAGACCAAAGCCTTGGGAATAATTTGGTATTCAAGAAGTAACTGTTTCCTATTTAGTGTAGAACAAAAGATTATTGACCATTTCATAAAGAGTACTGTCTACAATTGCCAGAATCTTTGATCCTTTGGATCTTCTGGGACCAATAATGACTTGGGACAAGATCTTTTGCAACGATTGTGGCTACAGAAGATAGAATAAGAAGAAAAATTTCCTTCTAAAGAAGCCAAAGAATGGCAAAGTTTATCGAATCCTTACCAGTTGTGAATTACATACGAATTGAGAGACGCATAATGATGCCAAATGCAAGTGTATTTAAGTTACATGGCTTCTGCGACGCACCGGACAAATCTTATGGTGCAGCAATATACATCAAGTCAACCACAACCCTTGGAGAAATTAAGGGAAACTTAATGACGAGTAAATCTCGAGTTGCACACCTAAAGCAAATCTCAATTCCAAGACTTAAGTTGTGCGGCGCAGTTCTTGTAACTGAACTGACGAAAAAAGTAAAACAAGCTTTGGAAATAGAGAAAGCAGACATTCACTTCTGGACAGATTCTACCATTGTGATCTCTTTGATCTAAAGAGAATCAAGAGACTTGAAAATCTTTGTTGCGAACAGAATGTCCAAGATACAACAACTAAGTTCCTGTGACCATTGGAATCACATTGCTTTGGCTAAAAATCCAGCGAATATCATTTCAAGAGGATTATTTCCTGAGGAATTACGTGAGAATAGTCTCTGGTATTGAGGTCTGAGATTCTTCTTCAAAATAATTTCACAGACAGTGTAACTGAGTTGATAACTCATCAAAATGACTCTGACTGTAAAGTCAAAGTTTCAAATAACTCTTTAGAAACAACTTTGGTGAATTCAGAGAACTCGAACTATTTCGGCGAACTCATGGGCATTAGTAACAACTATTTTAAAATAATACATGTGCTTACTTATAGTTGCAGGTTCGTTTTTCATTGAAGGAACAAGATGAAAAACTGGTTGCTAAATAAAATGGCCACGGTAGATAATTAAAAAGGTTTAAATGCATTTCTGGATAGCTAAGGAGTCATTAGAGTGGGTGGACGACTTGAAAAAGCGTCCATTCCGTTTTCTCAAAAGTATCCAACCATCTTTCCTAAGAATTCAAAATTAAGAAAAATTTATTTTTGTGGTTTATACAAACAATTGCTTCATATTGGCCGAAAAGGTTTATTAAATGCTATGCGACTAAAATTTAGGCCTTTAGATGGCAGAGATTTAGTGAGAAAAACTTCACACCTTTGTATTGTTTGTTTCAAAAGTAAGCCTATTTTATCATCACAGATTATGTGTAATTTACCTTATGATAGAGTAAACATATCATCGCCCTTTAGTGTGACGGGTTTAGATTTGTATGGTTCGTTTTTTGTGACATATAAAAATCAGAGAAAAGGAGAACTAAAAAAGTGTATATTTGCATATTAATATGTTTTGTGATTCGTGCCATCCGTCTTGAACTTTTATCTTATTTAACTTCAGATGCACTGATTGCCACTCTTAAGATATTTACGACCAGACTCGGAAAGTGTTCAAAACATTTTACAGATAATGCAACTAACTCCACTGGAGCGAATTCTCAATTAAAAAAGCTTTATAATACAGTTAATTTTCCTGATGAGAATCTAGCTTCATACTTCATTGATGGAGGCATGGATTGGAAATGCATTCCTCCTAAGTCTCCTCCCTTTCGGGGCCTCTGGGTGGCAGGTGTCAAATCAGTAAGATATCATCTTAAAAGAACAATAGGAAAATTACGTCTTACCTATTAAGGGTAGGAGACAGTAATAATACAAGTTGAGGGTATTTTGAATTCAAAACCCCTCACATAAATTTCATATGATGTTAACAATTATGAGGTTTTAACTTCTTGTCCCTTTTTGATAGGAAGATCAATTAATGCTTTTCCTGAACCTATAGTAATTATTATAAATCAGAATCGATTGAGTCGTTGACAAAGAACAACAAAGGCAGTTCAGGTTATTTGGAAGAAATGGACCGATTACTCAATCACGCTCCAACAAAGATCCAAATGTCGAGAAGGATAATATATCTATTGGCATTATGGTACTTTATAAATATTACCTTTTACCAGTGTGTAACTAGATGTTATGTCGGATTGTTGAAGTGTATCCAGGTTCTGACAATAAACTAATAACAGTAGACAGAAAAACAAAATCAGGCGAGTTTTAAAGGCCTATTACAAAAATATGTATATTGCCTCTGAATGAATCGTAATGTCGTTTATTCGTGTTCAAATGTTTGGATCTATATTTCTGTGTTTATCTGTGTAATCTCTCTTTATACATTTGTTTATAAACATATAACTAAATTTATTAATATTCTTTTAATGTATATTCTAGAATCCTTTGTGCAAAATTTTAAATACTTAATTTGAATATTTGGAAACATTGCAAGGCCCTTGAATATGTTCGGGCATGTGATAGTGACGCCGCATGTGATGCACGCTGATCCACCCCTTCTATTACCAAATTGTGAATCAGAACTGTATGTACGAGGAGAAAGACATGTCATGTCCTCGAGTGTGACCGTGTTACGAATACATTGTTTTTATCAGCAGTCCAATTTGCTTTCATTAGAGTAATGAACAATATTCCTTTATCAAAGGAACTGTATGAGAAATTAATAACTGAGCTAAATACTTTGTTTATTTTTCACAAATATTAAATCATTCTACTGAGTATGTGTTAAGTCTTCAAGATTTCTTAGTCCGGTTAATACCGTAGGAAGAGGTCAAAAGGAGAGGAAAAAAAGAAGTATTAACTGTCTATCTGTCACAAGCCTCCTAAACTGCTAATAGTTTCGACATGGAATTTGCACATGCTATACTGGGGTCCATTTCTAGATTAATTGTACTTTTTTCTTAATTGTACTTTCAAAAAATTACTTTCTAAGATATATAATTAAATAACAAAAATTAAGCCAATTTTCGGCGTTTTATCTCAGTTTTACGTCAGTGACTTCAGAAAAATATATTCCATGTAGATGATTTACAGACCATCTTCAAGAACAGAAAATTATCTATTTAATGATTCATTTGAAATAAAATGCGTTCTTTTCCTTAATTATATAAACATTTTAAATTTATTCCATACACGATTTATAAGAATGCTTTTTATTATTGTAATTAAATTCAAATCAATTTATCTTTTTATTAAATCCTTCATTTCCGCATTTTTACCAATGTGAAAGTTTGGATAAGAAATATTGTTTTCTTTGAATATTAACAGAAAGCAGAATTTTTATGTTCACTTTTATTTCGTAGCATATACATCTTTTAAAACGTTTGCACAACAATCCAGTGGTGCTAATTATTCTCTTTCCGCAATGCTTCATTTAATTTGACAAATTTTTATATGATTATAATGAGTGCGTAAAATCCTTCAAGATTATTGAGCCCGCTTCGTACCGGAGGAAGAAGACCTAAGGAGAAAAAGAAAGAACAAGATGTGGTTTTTCCGGTCATTAAGAATACGGCCACACGAGCGAATTCTAGCAGTCGCTGCTTGAAGGTCAACCGCTCCCGAATTATAGACAATATGCTGAAGAGCAGGAGAGGCCACACGGCGCCCTTTTCGCAGCTTTTGGGAAATTCTATCGGCGCATTCTCGCAGCTGCCGCGGAGCGATGCACTCGGGTGCATGTTTTTGCGTGGGAAAATAATCGCTTTGCTGCTTATCGTGGTGTTCGTTGGTATTTTCGTGTGTTTTTTCTTCAGCTTTTGGTATTTAAAATAATTATATCATGATTCTCGAAGTTGAAAAATATCCATATCTTTACGATTCAAGGCATAATGATTTCGGAAACCCTGAACTCAAAAAGGATGCTTGGATGACTGTAACTAAAAATGTTTTTGGAGAAAAATGGGACCAAATGGATGAAGAAACAAGATCTAATGTTGGTAAGTAGTATAGAAATTAACTTTAAGGTACAAATTATAACCTAAGTTATAGTGCATTATTTATTTTAAAGAAAAACATACTACAGAAAAACCCCAGTTACAGGGTGCATGCACAAAATGAATAATAAATACACAAAGGACAAAAGCTCTAACCAGTGAATCTTAAAGATATTATAAAACATATTAGAAAAATAAAAGTTGTATTTATAGAACATAAAAGTTCAAAACACTAAACTATTAAAGAAATTTACAAACGCTGAAATAATTTAAAACGAATACAGCAGAATTTGAAAGTTTAAAGAGGAAAACGCACACTACAGATAAAAAATCGAATCACAAAGTGCAAAAATTGAATACAGACGAATAAAAACTGCAACTAGAACAAGGGGGGGCAACATTGGGGTCTGTTGGAAAATTATACAGAACTTAATAGTAAATAGTTTAATAATTTAAATTATAATTTAATACATAGCTTTAATAGTTTTAATTTGATACAAAATTATTACTTTTACTAATTTACTAATTTCTTGTACGGAGTCACTGGTACCAATAAATTTTTTATGCTACAATGTTACATGAACGATTTTGCCAGGGCACTGAACCTGCAGGAGAACAGAAGTAATTATTGAAACTGTTTCTGGTTTCGACTCCAATGTTGTCTCTTGTTCCAATCGCAGGAATGCTTTCTAGTGGGCATGACAGGGTGTCTTCAAAATTATAAGCATCGCGGTGTCTTATAAAATTATGAAGCACACAACATACTTGGATAATAATGTCGGCCATATCAATACTAACATCGATTGGTCGATGAAGAATTCGCCACTTATTTGCTAAAATGCCAAATCCACATTCAACGTAACGACGTGCTCTGGACAGCCTATAGTTATGAACTCTGTGCTCCCAAGTTAATTTCTTCGCAGGATACGGTCTCACGA
The DNA here is from genome assembly GCA_013235015.1 of Araneus ventricosus. Taxonomy (NCBI): domain Eukaryota; kingdom Metazoa; phylum Arthropoda; class Arachnida; order Araneae; family Araneidae; genus Araneus; species Araneus ventricosus. The sequence continues at coordinate 360,379 of BGPR01000692.1, forward strand.
TAATTTTACACATAGCAAAAGCTTCGTATGCTACAGAAACGTAGGGCATTGGCTGTCCAGACGAATTGTTAGGCAAAGGTTCAGGCTGTGGCAATTTTAAAGTTTGTTGGTAAATTTGTTTACCTAGCTTAGTTGCTTTCAATATATTTGAGTCTCCTTCGTTGCCAAACGATCTTACATCAATATATCGGAAATAATAGTTGGAGTCTACTATAGCCATTAATACAATATAAAGAAACTTCTTGTAGTTAAAGTATTCACTCCTGAAACCCACGGCTTTATAATTCTTATATGCTTCCCATCAATTTCCCCCAAGCAATAAGGGAAGTTTGTCCTTTTTTTAAACTGATCACTGATTGCCTTCCATTATTCTGTGGTTGGCTGTCTCATGTACTCTCCTTTCATCACTCTCCAAATGGCTGTGCAAATTCCTCGAAAAATAGAAGAAATCGTTGAGCGACCAAGCAGGAATTCAAAGTGTAGTGAACGAATAGAATTTCCACTTGCCAAGTATCTGAAAAAAAATGTGACCATTATTTAGTCATTTCAATCAATATAAAATATACTTTGTTACACTTTACTTTCTGTGTATAGTGAGTACCTTTATCCCGTTGACTTTTTATGTTTATCTTTTTGTTTATCAAATGTAAAAAGTTCAAGCCCTAAACTATTTACTTTTTTCATGCATGAAATTCAGCTATCATAAAAAATTATTTTATTTCTGTTGAAATATTCACTTAATAAATAACTGTAAATAATTCTGGTTCATTGGAAATTATTAAAAAAGTAATTTTTAATTGATTGATTTTGTGAAATAAATATATTTAAAAAACATCAAATATGCAAAGATACATATCCTTCACAAAAATTACATAATTACTTATAACTAAATAGATCAATTAATAATGAAATCAGTAAATATTTCAAAAACCTTGAAAATTAAATAGATTCTAAAAGAAATAAAGTTTACCTATATAAAATATTGCACTTACAAATAAAATGGCCCTAAAATAGATGAAAAAGTCAAACCAGAATGGAGATCCAACAATTTTAATTACTTGCAGATCGGATATATATATATATATATATATATATATATTCATTCTGATTTATATTAAATGCAGGTTATACTGAAGGATGAAAGAATTTTTAAATTTCCGTACTTGCTTCAACAAATGTCAATAACATTGTCTAGGTTTTTAATATCAATGTTTAACTTTCGTTAATAGAGTTTTTGAGTAGTGAATATCTCTTAATTCATACCTGGAATGTTGCTGGAATAGAAGTGCAAAAGAGATGGAAGAATATGAGTGATAGCTTCTTAAAAAGTATGAGAAATGAAGTAGGGAAACGTTTTGATGAAAGGAAAACAAAGAGATCTTATATATACCATAAGCAAAGGACATTTCTTCAAGCAGTTCATAGCGAAAGAGAGTAAGTGTAGTTAAACAGTCAACCTATGCATTATCTTTCACTTTACAACTGTCACTATTGTTTGTACAGAATGAGTATAATGTTCAATTATTATTCTAAAACATTTCTTTCTTACGTTCTTGGATGTATTTTAGTTCTTTGGAAGTTATTTGAATTTTTTTATCAGGACTTTGGGAGACATAAATGAAGATGAGGGTGTGGTCAATAACGATGCAAGTGAAGCAGCAAGAACCGATGAGCCGGATATTGCTCCTGGGCCATATTCAATGATGCCAAAAAGGAGAAAATCCGATCCTTTCGAAAAAGAGGTTCTGAAAGTCCTGCAGGAAAATGTGGGACAAGGCGCAGATGAAATGTTTTTGTTGTCCCAATTACCATATATAAAAAAATGGAGAAAAACCGACAAGCTTCAATTTCAAATTCACTTTCTACAACTGATACAGCAATACAGCAATGTGTGGGAGAGTACTGACGTACCAACTCCATCCCCTGAGAACAGCGCCTTGTCATCCTCATCGACCACGTCAAAGGCACCATCATAAGCAGAATTAGATGAAGATTATGATTCTGTGTTATCAATTTAAATCTTTAAAATTCTCTAAATATAATTTTAATTCAAATAATTGTAATTTTAAAAATAATAAATCTAATTTTAATAATCTAAGAATTGCAACTTTAATAATCTAATAATTGTAATTTAATGAAAAATAAACTGAATTGTAAAAATATTGTGTTGTAAAAAATTAGCGCACACCTTAAAGTTACTGCTAGCTTTTTTTCTGCACTTATACAGTTCCGCATTAGAGTATCATTTTTTCTAATTGAATCTTCAACTTTAGATAATAGTGTTTCAAATGAAGCTATGGACATTCTATAATACTCAAAAAACTTGTCAGGGTATTCTTTCAGTTGGCTGTGTAGAAGTGTAAATTTCCCCTTTATTGTTCTTTCACGTACAATAGGATGTACCCAGTATTTGCTTTGGCGTCTACGACATCGTCGGCGAACAACTAACAAGGCACTTAACCTATTAAAAACATTTTTATTTATTGAAAATGGATTCATGTTGAACCAGTGGCGTAACTGGGGTACAGCTGGTACGGACTTATCTTGGATGCAAAATTGACCTTCCAACAGGCGCGTGTATGTCAGAGATACACTAGAGAATAATTTTTTTTATATCTTTTTAAAAAGAGCGCGCTACGAAAGTATGACCTTTGCCATTCTCCCAGCTCCTTTCGAAGAATAGTTAAGTTATATGGGTTGCCATAACTGCCCAGTATTGTTACGGGACGTTTAAGTAATAAATAAATAAAACATGAAAAAAGTGGGTGGGTAGTGGTTTTTTTTACTCTGATGAAAAAATCAATAAAGTTTAAGCATTCTAATAAAAATGAACACGTAGAATAATACAAAATATGCCACTCTAATCCTTTTTATCCCAGTCATATTTTAAAAGTGATTTTACTTTCGTATTATTATATCATTTTCTTCTTTCACATAATTATAAAATTAGGCCCAAGTCATTTTAAAATTATAATGACAAATCCAATCTTCAGCTATTGCTCCAGTTGTCTCCACTGACAACCTGTTTCTTTCGTCCGACCATTGAGTTGAAATGAGATAAAATATTCTCTCCACATTTGCACCGAAAAATTGACTACAATAAAATTATAAGCACTTTTGCTTCGTTTTCAAATATGAGATAAATAGAATTAATCTTTTATTTATATATTTTTAATGTATTTATTTATTTAGCCATCATAGGCTTCACGTTTCTACCCAAAATGGTGCACGGAGAATGAAAGCCGGCAGGAAAGAATCACAAAACATGGAAAAAACACAGTGACAGAAATCAAGAACAAACCATATACATAACAACAAACAGAAAATTTAGAAAAGAAAAAAAGTAAAAACTAAGACAATGCATAATAATATTACAATATGGTTTAAAAAAAATGCAATATCGTATATTCAATGTATCAAAAGTTTCACACAAACCACTGTTTTAATTCGCCACTCTGTTGCAATAGAAAGCGTACTGAGATCACGTCAGAAAAACTGCACGTATGGCCGGCCATGGTTTGGATAACGCCGCTGAGGGAAGAACCGCTCGTGTGGCCGTAGACTAACACAAACACTAAAGAAAAGAGAATTGTAATGGCAATAAAATCCAAGATATGAAAGAGATTATGTTGTCGCTTTAGCAATGATGGGGAGGGGGAAATGATGTACGAAGAACTACTAGAATCTTGCCAGATGATTCAAACTATGGAGAGAAAAAGAAGAGGGATGATAAACTGCTGGTCGAGAGGGTCAGAGAGCACGGCTGTGGATTAATGAAAATAAACAAAAGACGGTGCTGCGGAAAACGCTTTTATTAAGTTCAATGTGTTATAAGTACTTGGACTTCAAAATATTTTTACCCCGAGCAACTCCAGGTATATTAGCTAGTCTATAATATAAAACAGAACATACATGTGTTTGTCTGTGTGTCGGTCACAAGAAATCCTCCTAAACGGTGAACAGTAGCGACATGAAATTTTTCACACGACATTCTGGGGTACATTTCTTGGTCAACTGTGCTATTTTCAACTGTCAGAATTACATCATTCGTAAGATATTTAATAATATATCGAAAATTAAGCCTTTTTAAGCCTAATTATGAGCCTAAGTATTTCGTCAATAATTTCTAAAATATTTATTGCACGAAAATTATTTTTTCACAATCTTAAAGAGCAAACAATTTTCTTTTTAATGAGTGTTATCCATTGCGGTATAATTATCTCCCTAATTTTAAGTAAAATTTCAAAATTTATTTTCAATACAATTTTTTACAATATACTTTTTATTATAAAATTAAATTCAAACCTATTTGTTGTTTTATCAAATCCTTTATTCTCGTGTTTCTACCACTGTTAAAGTTATAACAAAAAATACTATTTTCGTTGAATATTAACAGAAAAGCAGAATTTTAGCTTCCAATTTTATTTCGTAGCATGCACATATTTCAATATGTTTTCACAGCAACCCATTTAGTTAATTATTTTCCCTGTGCGATGCTTCATTTAATTTTTACAAACTTTTAAAATATCTTGATGAGTGTGGAAAGTCCTTCATGGTTATTTACTCCGGTTCCGAAGGGATAGGATAATAGGGAAGGGACTCTAAGGGCAAAACGAAGTAACGATATCCGGTGATTTCCCGATTAGGCACACAGACACCGTAAAAAAAAGGGAATTAGGGATAATGCTAATGAAATCTATGATATGAAAGAACTTCTATTGGCAACGTAGCAATAATGGAGTTCCAAAGATCTCTAGACTCATGAGAAGTGGGTTCAAAGTGTGGAGATAAAAGGAAAAAAGGAGTTTAAGTGCTGGCCGAGGGGTCAGCATGAGAGAGGAAGAACGAAACTGGACGTTTGATGCTGCTGAGAAACACTCTTAAATTAAGATTAAATTGTGACAAGTTCAAAATATTTTCATCCCGAAGCTACACAGGATATATCGGCTAGTTATTTAAAAAAACTTTAGATATTAAAATCCAAAATAAAGTCAATAATTCAGATTTAAAAATTTTACGTCTTAGCACATTAATAAAGGCTATTTTTTTAAAAAAATTGTTTTAATTAGATGACTTCTTTATTCAAAGCTTCAGCATCGAGCTAATCAACTTTGGGAAAGTTATTTCTGACTAAGTTTTATTTCCGTCAAAGCATAGTGAAGAAAATACTCAGAAAATCCGCTTTTTAATTTAAATTATCAACGCTTTTTGATATTATTTAATGTTGACTGTTTGTGGATGCGATTCGGTAAACAACCACTGACGTCTTCTTAGGATTTTGGACGAATCTTTATAAACAACAACCCATGCATGTTTACCGAGTTTAAAAATAAAACTCTAGCATTATTTTATAGTATAACACCTAGATTGACAGCTGTATCTAACGGTGGTTGAAAAGGTAATTCTCTATTCCTCAGCAGCACGGGCCCACATTACTTCCAGACAATAGAAACTCCTGTCTTCTATCCAAAGAAAGTTTCTGCTTAATATCACAGGGTCTTGCAACACCACCCCAACGGAAGCTCTCCAGGTCGTAGAAGGTCTAATGCCTCTTCACATTAAAGTCAAAATGCAATCAACACTGGCAAGGGTAGGCCCCCTGGGTAGAAATTGCGATTACGAAGGTATCCACTTTGACCATGAAAGTTATGAGCAACCATCAGTACCATCAACGAAGCACCCCATACTCTTTAGCCTGGAAGATCTCACATGGGGGACAAGGTCCTTCCAATAGAACGCCGTTGAAGTATACACAGATATCTCAAAGATAAACGATCAAACGGGCAGTGCTTTCTGTGCCATCGCAAACGAAGCCATCACTAAAACATGGAAGGCCAAGCTGAGCCCAGCGAATACTGTGTTCCAAGCAGAAATGCTAGCTCTCAAAGCAGGCATCGAATGGGCCAGCACTGCGAACGAAGAAGTAACATCTGGAGCGACAGCGGGTCTAGCCTCCAAGCTCTTAAATCCTTTAATGTAAAGAGAAAAATCACTCAAGAAGCACAAATGATCCTTCTGGAAAATTCCAGAATCAGGCTCGGTTGGGTTAAAGCACACATAGGCAAAAAATGCAGTGACATTGCATCCTTGTGAAGGAGGCAACCACGGATGGAATTCCAGTGAGCCTTCCGTTCCCAAAACGGTTCCTAAAGAAACAACTACTAGACCTCTCACTCTCTTGTTCGCAAGCTGAGTGGGATAATGGTGAAACTAGCAGATGGGTTTATAGCATTATACCGAAAATATTTAACAAACAGCTGCACTGGTCCAGAGAATGCATCCAATTCACCACTGGTCATGGGTCCTTCCCCAGCTACCTCAAGAGATTCTGTCTCCATTCTACAGACTACTACGGATATGGGGAAATAGAAAATCTCCTTCACTACGGAACGAGATGCCCACTTATTTTATCTTATCACCACAAGGAACCAAGCCCACAATTCATAGTCCATTGGTGGAAGAGAGCCCTATCCAGAAAACTCTCAAGACGAAATATAGATGATTTAATCACATTCCTGGCGACTAACGAAGATCTAATAAAAAGTCAAAATACAACACCGTCACATACTCCAGCCTAGAAATAGATACATCCAAAGATTCACCTCCTAGAACCAGAAGTTCGATGAATACCCAGTTGAGCAGCAGAGCATGCTAGCTTAAAAACAGCAACCAGCCACCACCAATTCTTCCGTGAAACATTCGAAAAATTCACCTCTCACATCATTGCCAACCCTTGAGTAATAATTCCAGAGAACCCTTCAGTATAAATAACAAGACAGAAGAAAAAACCAGTCCCACAATTTTTAGGATGGTTGCGACAATTTTCATCAATATAACCGGTGGTAATACATTATTCAATTCTTCTTTTTTGTCGCATCGAACACACTATTAGCCCCGAATCATGGAGCTGCAACTGTATGAAACAATGTAACTAAAGGAAACATTCAACCCTTTCATTGCACTCAAATATGATAACTCCTCTTGTAAATATTTTATATTATACTCGGATTGTAAACGTCTATGTTTTCTTCATTTTATTCTTCTTTGTTTATGTATAATTATGTTCCCTTTTAAGTGTTTTTATATCTCATAATGCTTTTTTTGCTTTTGCTTTTCAATAAAGTTTCACACATACTCATCCAACCAGCAGGGAGCCGTTAAGGCTCCAAGTTAGAGGGTATGCTGCGGTGTAATGTTGAATGAGATCCATTTCTTCTTGGTATCTAGTATTCTCTTTCTTAATAAACGAAGTTGCGTTTCATAATTACTATAAGAATAGTGCTTTAGTACGCATTTCTATTTACATTAGCAGTGCTTTTCTGAAACCAACACAACATGCTTTTAACTCGCATAAGCGTTTATTTGTGAATATTAAGCTTTTATGTATTTAGAATTTTTATGCACACAATGCCTAAAAGAGCTATGACGAATTTTATCTCTAATCAGAAAAAGTTGAAAAAGATTTCTTATAGTGAAAGAAAAAAATAAATTGAGAGAGGTAAATTCAGTGTCCATTATTAAAGGGTTAAAACGAAGGAATAAACTTGGTCTTTGAGGAGAACTCATACAGAACTATGCTCGAAATTTTATTACCCGTCTCAACAAACAAGCAAAATTAACCTAGACTTCGTAGAATATTTTTACTTCTCCATACAATTCCTTGAATCCGTTAACGCCCAGCGTCCTATTTATATGACAGTCACATTTCACTTCCGTTGCTTAGGCAAGCATTGTTTCTTATTTGCTCTGACAAACAAGTTAATATGTATTTAAAAATTCCAAACGATTAAAGTGTCGCCATTTCATTTTTTGCTATTTTCTAGTTTTTCCTTTGATTTATTTTCGAGGTAATGGATGAATTCTATAATAATATTCATTTTTTGATATTTTGCTATATTTTTAAAAATCTTTTAATATATATCTATAAAAAGTTTTTTTTAAATGTTTTTCTATCGGTTTTCGACGATTTTCCTTAAAAATGTTTTGGGATTTAATTTTACTTCAAAGTTACTTTAATCCTGATGGTTTAAACAAAATGTAAAAGAAATTTACTGCAATCTAGGCTTTAAATGAAGTTGAGTATTAACTGATTAGATTTAAATCTATAAAATTCGCTAGAAATATTTTATAATTATACCTTTTTGCACTTTATATATTATTCGAATGTTTCCTTCAATAGATGAAATTTGCTTTTACAGGATTTATATTCCTTTCGTCTTCTTGTTCGGCTTCTATCTGCCAACCATGATACCCGTCTGGTGTTGGGGCGAGACTGTATGGAATTCGTTTTTCATCTCTGCCATGGCAAGATATTGCGTAAGCCTGAATATCACATGGCTTGTAAACAGTGCTGCACACAAATATGGCGATCAACCTTTCGAGAAGCACATAGAAGCCAGAGAAAATCCTGTTGTGGCCCTGTTAGCGGTTGGCGAAGGCTGGCACAACTACCATCACGTCTTCCCCTGGGACTACGCGGCCAGTGAACTGGGCTACACCTTTAACCTGACCAAATTTTTCATCGATGTCATGGCAATGATCGGACAGGCATACGATCTGAAGACTGCTAATCCAAATGCAATCAAGAACAGAAAACTGAAATCTGGAGATTGTACAAGAGACTCAACGGAAAGCCGAAACATACTTTAAACATCAAATATGCAAAGTAGCTCCTACTTCCTATTTTTCAAAGAATACAAATAATAAAGCAAATGATGGCGAATGAAAAATATAATGCATGTTTATATTATAAGTACTAACCGCCTTCGGGGACCAGCTTGTTCGCCGGAAATATAATTTCAATTGAATCCCTGCTACAAAATTTGATATTCATAGTTCCCTCAATAAAATATTCAAATTGTGATAGACATTCTTTTAGAAACTTTGCACATGAACTGTTTATTATGCACATGAATGTCCTTAATGGTGTCTAGCAACTGTCCGTATCATGTAGCATCTAATTGTAAGTTGTCGGCGCCATCTTCACTTTCTTATACTTCGTGCAAAATACGCATTTCTTTTTGACAATAAAAGGGCGAGACATATGTTCTGATAAAAAGAATTAAAACATAGAAACCATATTTATACAGCTTAATGGATACATCTTGTAATAACTGTGAACTCCATCCTTCAATAAATTAACTTTTTTACACTAGTTTATTAGTGCTACTATGTACGATTAAATAAGAGCTATATACATATGTACAATCACAATTCACGTTCGAGATTACTCGCAAATACTCACTCGGAGTTGACATCGAGAACACCTACAAAAACGTGCACACTCTGTGCAGAAACCAACTTCATTAAAAAAGTCTACCACCTTGTATCCCGTGGAAATGTTTCTTCCGCTCTTCAATTCACATTCTTCGGCTAAGAGCCGGAACAGTTACGTGGAAAGTTAGTGGCATGACAAATTTCCATATATATTTACTATCTTAGAGGACATTGTTTACAGATTTCGAGAAAAACTGGAGAAATAGCAAAAGGAAAGGAAATTCATTAAGATATTGCCTTCGCTTTCAACAATGGAAGAGAAATACGCAAATAAATGTTTGCTTTAACATCGAAAACGGTTTGAATTTCCTTGTAACAATAAAAAGTATTGCTGTAATTTATGATAAAAATATATTTAAAAATTCATTAAAATTAGAGAAAAAAAGAAAAGCAATTCATATCATTGAAAAGGAAATGTTTTGCTCTTTCAGATAGTGTAAAGACAATTTTTGTAGCTCTATGTCCAGAGGTCTACCCTGTAGATCTCCAACACACAGACACAGACACACACTATCCTTTATTATTAGTAGAGATAACAAATCTAATGGTTGATGCAGAATTTGTATATCCGTATATTTTCTCGAATTATGTAAAATATAAACCTTTTTAGATGATGCTGCTCACAAATATTGTGTACACATATTTTCCTTATTTTTGAATTAGAAAAAAAATGGTGATTTCTTTAAAGACCTTTTACAGTATGATCAACATTGTATCTATACATATAAAAGAGGAAAGTATGTTTGTGTGTATATGTATTCGTTTTTTTTTTCTTTATGAACGTCAACACTGTTTGACTTGCGGCGAAATAATTTGGCACAGTGATGAACTACCACAAGAAGGAGCTAACGCTGTAAAATTTATTTTAAAATTAGAATTAGATTTTCTTATTTAATTTATAATTATTTAGACATTTCTGTATATATAGAAGAGGAAAATATGTGTTAGTTAGGTTTTTCTGTTCCTTATGAACACCAACACCATTGGACTTACGCGAACAAATTTCGCACAGTGATGGATTAAGCTGGGTATTCACGAGAAGTGAAAGTATTACATTTGGCCCAAGGAGCGGTATTTTCCCCCATCCATTCAAGTCGATAGATAAGGCAGGTCATTCAAGGAGGCTCCAAAGTTTGTTTTCAGAACCCTTGTTTGAGAAGGTTCAAAGTCCCAGACAGACTACCACGCACTTTCCCCTCCTCAACGTTCTCAACACACACACGGGTGATTTATCAGCGCCTCGAAGAATCAAAGTTCACTTTTTTATGGCCTTCTATTTCAGTGGATTTCAAATTCGTTTGAATTCCAACAGCGCCATCTATCTGCGCCAATTTTCATCGGTTTCTTACACTGACGAATGTTTTTTCCTTCCCTTGTTCCAAAAATCTTGGAGTTGAAGAGCGGTGAATGTCCCCTTTTAGAACAAGACGGAGCGAACGCCATAAAAATTATTTTAAAATTCTAATTTGATTTTTATTTATACTTAAATAAATAACGAAAATTAAACTATATTTAGAAGTTTTTCGCCAATAGCTTCTGGAATACTTGTCGTACGATAATTATTTTTATACCACCATAGAGAGCAAGAAATTCTCATTTTAATGATACAAATTTAATTGTTGTACAATATATTCTCCAGTTTTAATAAACACTAGCTACTACCAGCGACTTCGTGCGCGCAGAATTGTAATTGTTACTTTTTTTTAAATTCAGGAATGTAAATGTTTCGTTACATGTTGAAAGAGGAAATTAAATGTTTTGACGGTTGATAATACGTAATTGGACGACTAACAGGAGTGCACTGTACTGTCTTCTGTTATAGTTAGGTAATTTTTTTTTATCTATGCTAACACACTTTTGTATACTAGATATTTTGTTCAACGTTTTTCGTACGGTTGTAGAGGTTTTGTGGGCTGGACACACGTGAACACGCCACATTGCCCATGGGGATAATATGGCTTTTCAAAATACTCGCCTGCCCCTTTGAGTGTCTGAACCTGGCAAATGCAAATTTTAAAGGGAATTCTTACCTTTTGTACTTGGATGGTAAATCCTTCGGTATTATCGGAAGGTGTAGAATTTATCACTCTCACCTCTCGCTTTGCCAGTTATATCAGTAGCTAGCACGACTTTTGGTCCTAAGTGTGTAATTTGAAAACGTGTGCCATTGCGCAGTCTCGGTACATCTATGTTACGTATGAATAGTTCTGGCACACTGAATTTTAATATCAGCTTGTCGGAAGGTATTCCTGACAATTCTATGGGGTTGAAGAACTCTACAGGATATGATGTTACTTGTTATTTCCCATTACCGTATCTACAGATATATATTCTTTAATACATCCCTCCTTTTGTGAAGTTTTTTTTTCATTTATCTGACCTAAACTTTCAATAGTCAGTGCCAAAATTACCCATTCAACAAACAATCTCTATTCCTCTTATTAGCTTGTAGATAAGGATAAACCTTGTTTATCAGTTCCTCCGTACTGTGAACAATTTTGAAAAAGTCCCAATTTTATACAGTGTTTGAATCTCTAGCAAACGAAAAATCTATTTGCCATGTCTTTCAAGCGCCGAGTTCGAATCAATTCTTTCTTTCGTAAACAAAGCATTGAATTCCGCGTTCTTTGGGTTTATGAATACTTTCTTAAATCGGTAGAAAAAAAGCTCTTAAAGCATTAAAATTCGAAATGGAACTATTGTAATTAGATAAATTGTTTGGTTTAGAATTTAACTGCCAGTGATTATCCAAATCGTTTGGTTACAAATTTAACAGTCAAACAAATCTTGGATGTCGATAAAAAGAGCGATAAAGAATTATTTCGGCACCTTTCCACTAAGTTAGGCTCTTATTTTAAGTAAACATTAAACGATATTTTCCTTTAGTTATAATTAACTTTAGTTTTTAAATTTTAATCCAAAAACTCTAGGAATTATATTATATCTATCATTAGTTTTCAGTTATTATTCCACAAATTAATTATTTATTTCTTTTCTCAGCAAGATCACGTGATGCTTGAATTTAAAAATAAGATATTTCAAATGCTTGCGCTTTTCTGAAGAATCACGTGACAGTTGGTTTTGTTTACGCATTCCTTAAGGATCACGTGACAGTTGATTGAAAAATAAAGTAGTAATCTGCATCGCAAATCGCTTGTTAATTATTTAACTATTGTCTGTAATCAAAAATAATGAATTTAACATGATGTCACCTACCCTGCCAATTTTCATCCAAATCGGTTTGGTAGTTTTGCCGTGAATGCGTAACAAACAGACAGACACACTTTCGCATTTATTATATTATATGGATATTTATAAAAATAAGCAGAATTTTCAGAAATAAAGGTGAATTAGTTCTAAGTCTAACCGTTGCCTAGCAACGGAGTAGCAATAAATCTTCGTTATTTCAAAATCGTCTGCACGTAATTAAAAATTATTGAACTTTAAAAAATTAATTTCAATCGAAGGGAAATTTCACAGACATAAAATTGGTATCATTGAAAATGTAAAATCTTGAACTCTAAGATGGTATGAAGATATTTCTTGTCGGACAATTTTCTCCGAAGTTACATGGAAAAACGATTTCGGTTAATTTCTAATTAATTGTCTGTTTAATTAACTTCTGGACTTAGAAAAGTTCATAAGTGTCTTCCCCTTGTCTTAAATAATAAGTGTACAAAATTTGGTTGAAAACAGTCCATTGGTTTAGGAGGAGATGAGGAACATAGCCACAAACCCACATACACACATACCCACAATGACTTTTTTATATTAAGATTACAGAACTTATTCTACACTCAATTTGTAACAATGCTTTCTAGTGCTATAAAATCAAATTGAAACTAATTTATTGTTTCATCAAGTTCATTATTCGAGTATTTTTATCACTGTTACACGTATGATAAGAAAATATTGCTTCAACAAACCAATTTTTACTGTAACTTTACAATTAAAAAACAATTACCTATTCGGTTCTATCAGTTTGATTGCCGTGCTCTCTTTTCTCTGAACTCTACATTCTTTCAAAAACGTGTCCAAATATATCCAAGGTGTCGTGCATGCAAATAAATTAATTCAATATTTCCGCTTCCGCAAATGCAATTGTGATGCTCATGTAAATCAACGCAATAACTAAATACATAAAATATTACTTTCTTTAGACATCAGTTGTAACAGAAAGGCAAATAACTGATTATTGAAAATTAAAATATTTTCAAAATAACATGATATTCCTATCTAACGGACATATAATATCGACATATCATGTTATTTTTTTATTCATAGTTTACTAAAGAGAACTGAATGTGGACTTCAGCGGTATCTACGACCTTATTGCCACTCGATGTAAATGTAATGTTTGGTTAAAAGAAAGTCTGAGGCTGGCATTTATGAGCTCTCCACTCCAAGTAAATTCGACCACCCCACGCCAAAATGAGACAAACAGATGAGAATTGGAGCGGTGTGGAGCTGGAGCATAGATATCCAAACGGTACGGATATCCACCGCTCCACTTGGACTGCCGAGCCATAAATCAACACCGGCAGGGGTAGCTACGTGTGTGTAGGGAGGAGGACATGGGGTGCGTGGTTCGCCGAGGAAATTGGAGGAGGCGGGAGTAGGAAATCGTAGTGACTGCACCTGCCTTGCATGGAAGAAAATGACTTACCTAAATGGATGGGCTCAAAATGTGGATGACGTGAAGTGGAGCTGTCGTGAATCACCAGCTTAAAATTATCATTCAACCAGCAACAATATAATCCTTGGATCTCTCGCTTAAGCCGGACATTCGTAGTCACTTCGCTCCACGCAAATGTCGTGGTAGAACTTCACACTATGCCACTTTTCAGCCCATCCATTTAGTTGAGTCAGTCACGGAGGCTCCATGCAAACCACACCACCGGTCACTATGATCCCCTAGGCCTACTGCGACCTCCTCTTTCAAAACGGGTTCCGCTTTCGCGAGAGAGCCTCACTAGCCATGGCTTTACATTTTGTGGTTTTTGCTTTTGTGAGAGAGCCTCTCTCCCATTTCCCAAGGTCGCGTTTCAGTTTTATGAACAACACTCCGTTTGAATAACGAACGAATTTCAATATCCAATCTTTCGACCATTCCACGCCAATTTCCATAGGAGTTTCGCACTTCCGACGAGTTTTGGATCGACTCGACCAAATTTGCTTGAAGTGGTCTGGCCGTCAGTGTCCAGCTTTACATACACAATATGGCAATGCTTGTGTTAAGCTTCACAATGCATTAAAGATAATCGAGTATTCAAATAGACCTCTTCCCTGTAGCTGATAAGATTGATACAAAAAGTGATACAAAATTGTAATTGCGATGTTAAGAAATTCTCAAATCAAGTTTCACTTTCTAAAATCTTTTGTTTTTGAATTATTTCGTTCACCAATCCGTGAACACAAAGACAGCAACCGTTCGATGGATTTCGTCCAAAATCTGATACATATCTATAATTCTAGTGACAGAACTATATTCGGCCATCTGGATCTTTGCAGTTTTAAGTTATTGAGTTCTAATCAGCACAGACAGACAGACAGTTTTCTCTTTCAAGAATTGCTATAATTTTGATAGAATATTATAATGATGTTATGTACCAAAATTCATCATGGTAGATTGTTGCGTGTTTGAGCAATGTTAACAGACCGACAGACATAATTCCAAAAGTTTCTTTTTTCGATTGCAGGGACGTCTGAAACTTAGATTGAAATTCATTCATCAAATTCTCAAAGTCGAATTTTTTGACGATTACAAGACTTTCTGTACTTCGTATGCGAGAAAGTATTCCCGTGGGAGGGGCAACACGAGTGCGTGAATAAAAAGCCGCCGGATAAATAAGCGGGTTCTCTCTTCTCCTGAGGTATAGTAATGTTGGGGTTGAGTTACCTTCGGCCGATGAGGATACGTGCTTCCTTCGGGAAGGGCTGTGGCGTCGCCGGTGATGGCCGTTAGTAGTAAAGACCCCGCACGCTTCCACATGCCAGGGTAACTTCTTTGTGCGTATACGAGAAAGTGAAAATGACTCCCCCTCTACTCCAGTTTCATAAGTGCTGCATAGCAGCACGATTATTTTATACTATCCATATATCCAACAAATTCAAATATTTCACATCGTCGGTGTGAAAAAAGCTCACCTCTACAATAATAGTTCGGATCTAAAGACCAACCAAAAATCGTCGTTTCTGTTCTTAATGTTAACAGTTGCAATTCCATACGCCCTATCGTCCACGCAGCTGCCAGAAAAACCATTATTATTTTTGTTGCCGTCAGTGCACACATTAAGGCCCGGTGCGCAAGCCCAATTTGTGTAAGTATTGTATAAGAGGTGGTTTTAAAACCGTGGATCCATGCCTCCCTTCCTCTCTCCCCATCCCAGTCTTCCCTCCTCTCCCCCCAACCCTCCCACCTCCACCCCTTTTAGAATGAATTTTTTTTCTAATTAAGTTGTTTGTTGTTGTTTCATGTCCCCCTGGCCCAAGATTAGACCAGGTCCATGACACCATGTCGCTCTAACAACTCCACAAGTCCTTTGCCCTCCCCACTCCACAGCTGTCTCGCAGAGGCGAATGCAGTCAATGATATGGGCAGGAGAAGCAGGACAGGAACAAGGGCAAGAAGAAAAAGTCTTTTCCTTATCGATGAATTTTAAGCTTTTAATGTGTCCACTCTGATTAAGTTATTTACTTAATACGCGAATAATGAATTCCTGGAATTTAGTTTTTTGAATCTCTCTCCATCCATTTTATAATGAATTCTTTACATTTTCTGATTAATATTAATTTATTAAATACCTAATTATTACAATATGAGGTCGTTGAACTTACAATGTTTGTGACTTTATTGGAGGTCATTGGTTATTGCCGACCAGGTTGTATCCCATGGAAAGGAATATGTCTGTTAGACATCCCCCTCCCATAAATATACTTTTCATTGTACTCAGAAAGTTTAATTCTCGAGATCGCAACGGTTTTCAGGTGGTACGTACACTTGCTTGTCTGCTGCCTGTCCAAAGCGAACGTCTCTTCAACTTCATCGAAATGAACGTGCTTCTCCAGCCAGACCCACTGTTCTTGTCGAAAAGAAAGTAAAATCCCTACCACTTGCTGTTCCTGAAAAAGTACCTTGTACTGATGATGCACCCGTGATTATTGCTGCAACTGAAAAAACATTCACTCTAAAATGTCTCCCTCCTCATCACTATCATCTGGGAGATGGAAATTTTATAGTAGTTTCGGATTTTGCCAGTATTGTTCGAGTACATTTTTGGAAATACACTGTTAAAACGACTGGAGAGTATACGGCTTCAAAGAAAGGAATAACAGTAGCACCCTTCATGTGGCAGAACTTATGCAAGTTTTTTGAATCTGATAATTTTGCAGATGAACTGAGCAGCTTGCCCAGAATTAAAGTCTTGCAAGACTCTCTTTTACTGTCATACATCTTAGAAGAAGTAACCGACACAGCTTACGTCACTATGCACCGCTACTTTGTGAAACGGGATATGTCGAGAGACATTGCTCCTGGTGTTTGTGTGATGTCTCTGGTTGAATGGGAACGTTTAAAATCTGTACAAGAAGATGTATCCAAAAGTGTTTATTCTATGCTTTTCGGGAAAACTTTTAGAGCAAAAGTGTTGGAAGAAATCAAACGACAAAACCCACCATCCGTCAGTGGTGACTCCTTCAGATGCTGAAATGGTGTTAACTACAACCTTAGTCGAAGTGCTAAAGTCGTACATCGAAGAAGGTATTCAAAAGATCTTCGATTGTGATGGTTGTAATCGAAATCTTCGGAATCAGCTTGGACACGACTGCATTTATATGAGTTTCGACTTGCGCATAAAAAAGTATGGTGAACTTAGTATTTGTAATATTGATTTCAATGCACTTGCCCGCGATTTTGTTAAACAAAATGTTGGAATTTCTAACTACATTAGTGGGAAATTTATTAATATGTTAGATGCTGAATCTCTTATTTAGAGTGCTGCTGAACTTTATATAGCTGATGATCCAAATGTTTGGAAAATGTAGTTATTTTGTGAAAGGCACCACTGTTGTGTGTCCCCCAGTATTTTATATATATATATATGTTTGTGATATGAAAAAATTGTTAATTATCGAATTTTATATGTATATTTTTCACTGTGTTTTTAAAGGTATTAATAAAAAAGTGAATATGACGTATTAGTGTTGATTTAGTTATTTAACCTGCATTATAAATCTATGAATATTCTTATAATTTACATCATTTATCTCAAGACTGTCGAAAAGTGAACAACAGAATGGAATTGGAGGAAGCCTATCTTAATTCAGAACATCCTGGAAGCTTTGGTGATATTAATGCTATACATAGAGCACTGAAGGGGCGAGTTAAGAGAAGAGAGATAAAGAAATGGTTAGAAATGAAAGATTCTTATAGTCTTCATAAACCAGTTCGTCATAAATTCAAGCGTAATAGGGTAATTGTAAAGGGAATCAACGATCAATTTCAATCTGACTTAGTTGATATGCAATCCTCATCAAAATACAACAACGGTTTTAAATACTTATTAACTTGCATTGAAATTTTCTCTGAATACGCTTGGGCTTAAAAGGAAGCGTTCAACATCTAAACGTACTATTCTTTCAAAAGTTAGAAAAGAGAGACGACGCGATATCTTCGATCCGTAATGGCTTACCTTCTCAAAGATTCTCCCGAATGTGTGAAATCTGAACTTGAACTTTTTCATTTACATGGAACTCAGACTGCAATTCAAGGAGGTCACTGGACACAATATTTTCCTTTATCAAATGTTACCGATGGCGGTCCTGTAGAATTCCATATATCAGGAACAGGAGACGACTACATTGATTTAAGCCAAACTCAGCTTTATGTAAAGACAAAAATAGTGAAACAAAATAGAACGGCACTTAAAACAGATTAAAAAATCGGACCTGTGAATCAATTCCTCCATTTCTTATTTTCTCAAGTGGATGTTTCACTGAATGATCGCTTAGTATCAAGTTCAAATAATACTTACCCATACAGAGCTTACATCGCAACACTATTGAATCATGGTCATGACAGTAAAACATCCCAACTGACTACGGAAATGTTTTACAAAGATAATGAAGTAATTGGTGACGGATTGGGAAAAAGATCAGAATTTTTTAAATTGAGTTCGGTAGTAGATATGATAGGAGGCTTACATTTTGATTTATTTAATCAGGAAAGAATTTAACTTAGTATGGTAGATATTAAAATAAATTTAGTACGGATCACGCCTGAATTTTGTTTGATTGGAGAAGCCGGCTGCAAAGTTGTTCTTGATCACGTATCCCTATTTACAAGAAAAGTTCGACTGAGTCCTGGAGTTACATTAGGACATGCCAAAGCTTTGGAAAAAGCGACAGCAAAGTATCCTATTACCAGATTTTCTTGCAAAGCATATTCTATTCCTCAAGGTAGTATGTCAATTGCTCAAGACAATGTATACGTTGGACAACTTCCCAAGCGACGTCATTGGTTGTGTAGATAATGACGCCTTCCACGGTTCTCTTTCGAAAAATCCATTTAACTTCAAACATTTTATTTTAAATTTCATTGGACTCTATGTAGATGGTCAGTCAGTTCCATATAATCCACTCAAGCCAAATTTTGGTCAAGACAACTACATATGGGCTTATCAAAGTTTATTTTTAGGTACTGAAAAATAAGGTCAGGATCGAGGAATTTTTATTTCTAGAAAGGAGTATCCGAAAGGCTACACTTTATATGCTTTCGATTTATCACCTGACTTATGCGATGCAGAGCATTTGAATCTTATTAAACTTGGAAACTTACATTTAAAGATGAGTTTCAGTACGCCTTTAGACCAAATGTTATGTGTCGTTGTTCTTGCTGAATTTGAAAACGTTATTGAAATAAATAAATCTAGAAATATTATTTACTATTTTACAAACTAAACAGTTATGGATTCTCTTCAGATTCATAGAATCTTATCTCGAGATAAACATACTTCCAAATTTTTTAAAGGAGTTTATCCGTCTGATGAGATATCTATCTTAATAAAAAAAATCCACTGTTGTTGCAAATATAGACTGTTCGTCTGAACCAGGATCCCACTGGATAGCTTTTTATAAAGAAAAAGACGAAGAATTAGAATTTTTCGACTCCTATGGACAGCCTTCAGAATTGTATGGAAAGAATATTCTCAAATATACATCAACGTTTCCTGTCGTTTTGTGGAATTCTAAAGCGTTTCAGAGTCCAACATCAAATATATGGCAGCTTACTGTGTTTATTTTGCTTTAAAAGGATGTCGAGGATTTTCTATGAAAGCTATTGTGAATTATCTGAATCACAGCAAGAAAAATGATTTCAAAATGTATCAATATGTAAAGAAACGATATGGTGTAAACATGATATTCAGAAAATAAAAATTATTTTTTTTTTCTTTAAACATGATTTCGTATTTATTTTTTTACGCAACTTAACTTTTTAATTTTTTTTCTAAATATATGTAATGTTATAACAGAAAATGTTGTACTAAAAATGAAAAAAAAATACACTTTTGCTTCTGGAATGAGAAAAACATTTTTATTTTAACTACATCCAACTTCGTCTTTTTGCCTACATTTCATGCACTTTGGGTTTTGCAATTTTAAATTCGAGGTATAATTTTTTATTAACATCATATATAACTGTAAGTTTAGCATTATTTAGTGCTGTATGAAAAATTTGAACCCCTGGTGGATGTATTTTCCTATTTCTTAAAAAAATTGCGTATTAAAGAAGAAATATTAGGCTTTTCAACTAATTAATTGATAAATATTATTTCTCCGGAAGGGGTCCAAGATAAAATGTCTTTATGTTTCTTCAAGTGTTCCAAAATATTCTTTGCTATATTTCGATACCTCACTGGTGCAGTTTTTATGACGTTTTCTTCGATACTTGGTTCTATGTCGCTTGAAGGGGGAGGGACAGGGGACATTTCTGAATGGTCTTCGGAGCTTTTATCATCTTGGGGAAAATTAATATACTTTTGAAGAATTTGAAGATATAAAGTGGCTTTGTCACTTTCCAACAAATCTTTTCTTTTTAGAATGTCATTCATTTACTGATCTAAATCAGATAAATGAATAACTGCTTGCATTCGCTCATCAGGAACTAATAACAGTTTTTTAGCGTACTCCATTGAGAAGGGTACTAATTATGGATATCGCAGCTGGTAAAAGAACAGTCAGAATACCGTCTCCTTTCTGTATTAATATTTGTCTCTTTTTATACAGAGGCACTCGTTTGTCGGCGAGTTTGCGAAAACTTATTTTGTAAGGTAATAATTTGTTTGCTTGAATTTTTGTCAGCGGTAAATTACCGAAAACTGCATTCAATGCACACTCGCATAAAGACTTGATGGTGTCATTGGAGCAATTTCTAAGGATGCCCGATTTTTTCTTACTCTTAGAAATAAGTTTTAGATGCTCTAGTTGCCGTTGTGTACACTTCGACATCCTATCAATAAATGACTTTACAGTTTGAAAACACTATCTATTAAAGCTTTTCTATATGCAATTGCTTTATGTAGAGCACAATGCTGAAAATGTTTCTTATGATGATGGGGACAAACCACGGAAAATCCACCAACTTTTGAATATTTTATATCAAAACAATCACTGCCAGATAAAAATTCTAAAAAATTTCTTTTCTGGTAACCTTTAATATTAATGCAGGAATACTTATTAAATAAGTAACTCAAGTTGGAATATAGTTCAGCATATGGTAAATGTCCATAGTCCCATCTTATTCCATAAATATTTCGCGATACCCAAGAATATTCGATTTGTTTCTTTATGCCTAAAACTTCAAAAGAGTATGGAGGCTTAAAACGCCAGTTTCCAGTGAGGCCGTCCTCTGTACAGACTGCTACTTCCTTGACGATAAATTTATCAGGAGAAATTTGAAAACCTTCTAATTCTATTATGATCGTAGAGGACATGTACGAAATGCTACAGAGACTCCAGCAATACTGACTAACTCGCTTGATATACGTAAAATGTATCCCCAGGAATAAAAACCTGTTCTGAGGCGTAGAGATTCACAAGTATCGGGCTTTAAGTCGATAAAGAGATAGCTAAAAGGCTTTAGTGTTGCATCTTCGTATGCTTCTTGAAAAAACTTCGTTTTTCCAGGATATAACTGTCTACCTAAATGCATGATTTGGGAGCGATCTCTCGGATTTTTAAACAAAGCCATCTAATGAGAATTTAAAGAAATATCTCGCATTTCCTTTCCTTTGTGAAAAATGTTTTGTACAATAAATATTACGCTTATCATTCTGTGATGACTACCTTTCGTGAATAAATTAGTAAACTTTGAATTAGAGTCGAGCTCTGACATTAAGTCATCAATGACAATTAAAGCATTGGAGATGGTATGTAAATCAGTGGGTAAACCCTCTTGAAAGCTAACGTGGTTCATTTCTGAATATAAATTTTGATATGCACCGTAACACCAAACAGCAGATTGAGGAAAGGGTTCGATTATCTTATGATCAATTAGCTTTTTCACAAAGTGCGTCTTACCTGAACCTGTCGGTCCAGAGACCAACATTGTGATTGGATGTTTTAAGACAGGTTGTTCCATCTAGAATAAGGAAATCTGTAAAGAAAAGTTTCATTTATACACTTTCTTTCCACACTACTCATCCCTTGGCGCGTCTTTCTTAAGGAGGTTTCGCCGGTAGCCCTATATCCTACAATATCTTCTTTTTCACTGCAATCTGATAATGCCCAAATGCCAGAGTGTTTATTTTATTCGACATTATAAATCTTTTTTTGTCATACGGAGAAAGAGCAAGCTTGTTTGAAGTCATAGAAAATATATCATGCTTCTTCGATCTTATTACATTCATTTTGGTCAAAAGTTCTTTATTTACAAATAAACATGTTTTATAATCAGAGAATTGAATTTTCTTATCAATGACAGACTTTTTAATACCTTATAATTTTTTCGTAGCTTCTTCTCCTTCCACTTTGTAAGAATGTACTTTTGATCTTAACCCTGCAAATTCTGTAATGAATTTTCCCATTGATTCATCTTTCATTTTGCCTAAAACTTTTTTATTCATCCGGGGAATATCGTACATATTGTTTTCAGGATAATCAGATGTGTCAAAGTATTCAATATTGATTTTGATATCTACAAAAATATCTTCAGTTTCAACATCATATATTAAACTATCCGTATCAGTATATAGAAGCTTAAGGTTGTTTTTGTATTTATATTTCATATAATTGTAATGGAAATCATACATGAGAATTTTTGAGACATCTAGAATATCCATTCCAATAGTTATGGTTTATTGAATGTTAAAATTGTTTTGCGCATTTCGAAAGCAGCTAAATTTTCAGAGAAAAGAGTGCGATCAACGAAATTCGATAGTGCTGTTAGCGTCTCAGCTTTCTTCTCATTACAACATATTCGATGCTGACTCTTCTCCTTATGTTTTCCATCTTTTTTCCGAATATACTATTATTCAACAGTTTAAAAAAAGTTTTTCTGAAATTCTGTCGTGGCTTGCTGACGAAGACTTGTATTTAAATCAATGTGTGTCTTCAAAAAGGGTGTTTGCTCAAATTGTAAAATACGATGAATTTTTGAAATCTTCATTCCGAGGTCAACATATTGTTTCAAATTTCTATAATGGATGATATATTTTTCTATGTCATACAAGGTAGGTTCGGATCTTATAGATCAAGTGAATATTTAATGCTCTGCCCTCGACTTTATATAGGACTGAAAACGATGCTTAAAATTCTTTCTCACACTCCAAAAAATAGAGGGCCATTTCTAGAAAAGATATTTTGCATCAAGTTATGCTTACTAAACTTTCAATTCCTTTCCTATATATAGGTAAAAGGAATCTTCTTTTTTTACAAAGAGAATGCGAAACTGATTGTGTGTCCCTGGAAAAATGAGCGAAGATATTCTCTACCCACAATAACATTCCCATCCTAAAAAAATATGTTTCATTATAAAAGATGCAGCTGCTCTGATCTTGGAATTCTTCAAAATATATTATTTTGTGAGAAAAATATTTTAACGAAGCTAAACTTTTCTTTATGTAGAAAATCCGTATTGATTGAAGGAATGTAAGATGCATAGATCTGAATTTTGTTAAACATTTTTATTGCATTTTCCCTGACCACAACAGAATTCTAGGTTCAAAAGAGATGAATAGACCATCTGTTGATATCAAGGTAGAATTGAAATATTTTCAGATTAAATTGTCTTGTTTTGCGTATAGTTAAGAAGTTGAATGAAATACTATCCAATGAGGAAAATTTTCACAATATCTAAGTAATTTTATTACTTCCAACTTAAAAAGAACATCGAAACCATAGAATGTGGAAAACGAGAAAAACATTGCAATAAACCTATCATTTTCACTCTGAAAGGAAATCCCCTACTAACCTGATAATATCCCCCACCCCCGTGCGGTCAACAACCACTCTGACCCACTTCTCACGCGTGCAGTTGGTGGGGTAAGCACAGGGATGGAGAGAGAAGAGGGAAGGAGAGGGTGGGGATTCAAAAAACTAAATTCCAGGAATTCATAATGCGCGTTTTAGGTAAATAAATTATTCAGAAAAAAAATTCATTCTAAAAGTAGTGGAGGTAGGACGGGGAGCGGTGGGAGGAGACGAGGGAAGCCTGGGGTGGGGAGAGAGGAGGGGAGGCTGGGGTGAGGAGGCATGGATCCACTGGTTTTAAAACCACCTCTTATACACTACTTGTGTAGGATAAGTCAATAGGGACACAAACCGCCGGTGAAGCGATTAGTGGTGTGAAATATATTGATAGCACTTGGGTACTACACACATGCCTCCTGCCGAAATATGTTGTCGGACAAGTCGTTAGTGACACTTTTTCTCAATATTTCCCCCATATGTCGGAAGGAAATTGGAACAGAACCGGAGATATGTATGTACTACTCAACTGCTATTAATAAATATACAGAGGGTGGTCACAGATTTTTAGAAAGATTTCGTTCCGCTGTGGGGAAAATTCGTTTGCTTTCAAAAATTTATATTCGCAACAATTACATTTTTCAAGCTATAAGTTATCATTTGCAACATAACACTTTTGTTTACATGCAAAATGGCGCTTTTAAAGAAGCAATGGATGGAAGGCTGCGTTTTTGCTGTTTCCAAAGAGATTTAATCTTATCCAGTTATTTAAAGACGCTGTGAAAGCCGTGGGTTTTTTTATATCTAAAGCCACTATAGGTAATATTGTTAATAAGAAAGGAAAAAATCGCCCAACTTCGGATTCAGGATTGAAAATTGTTCCAAATACGTATCCAAGGGAAAAACGCAGTCCTTCGAATATTACAAAGGACAGATCTTTAATGTTAAAAAAATCCTCCGACTCCGCTAGCCTCAACCACCCGACCGTGTTCGACAATTTTTCTTTCATACAGAAGCTCACGACGTCTAGATATGTCATCAAGAGTTGCCTGCCCCACACCATCGCATATTTACGGATCCTACTATGGTTCTGATTGAGGTCGCTTTTCATTGGCTCTCAGCATCACGTGACTTGGCAGGCTTCTAAATGACGTGAAAGCACTTTAGCCCAAGCAAAGGCCCAAAGTTTATGATTAAATGCCCTGTTTTATATAAGCAGTAACGCAGGCAAGTTCAAATTTTTTATATACGTCTGAAATAGCCCAATCATCATTCGAATCATTATTTATTTTTTTAAATATATTGATATTTATTGAGAGTTTTGATATTGATTATGAAAGGCTTGTTAATTAGTTGCTTATCCATGATGATTATTTTCCAACAAATGTTTTCATATGTAGTTGGTTCCTTTTCTGATTCTTTTAATATTTTTTAAATTGAATATAGGTATAGTTGTAATACAAATTCATTCTAATGTGAGATGCATGATAATAATCCTTCATCCCTAATATTCAAAATTATTTCTGAAAAATATCAGATTGATAATTAATTTGGAATAGGTACTATTATATACTGAATTTATTTATATAGTTTTTCCATTGTATTATAGCTTCTTAGCAATAAAAATTGTTGTTTGTGCATGTTTTAAAAATATATAGACTATTGAATCTCAAATACAGATTACATTTGTGGCATTGCATGTATAAATAATGAATTTCATATATAGCTATATTAAATAAATTTTTGAAGCCAACATTGTATTTTGTATTTTATTCCGCATTCTCCGATGCTTTATAAATTAAGCATTTTGTACCATGTTCTTACTTTAAAACACAGATGTTGCATAAATAGGTAAACTCAGTTAAATGTTACACAGTATATTTTATTACTCAATAAAACATGATAATGAAATTACTTTAAATGAAGATTCTAGTTGTATAAATTCTTACTGTATGCAACCTGAGACATAAGTAAAAAGTTAAATAAGCAAAAAATACCTATAAAATAATTTTAACTAAAAATAACAATTTCACTCGATGATTTAAAATACCCGGATATTTATGTTTAAAGATAAATACCAAAAATGAGAATTTACCTGGGTATTTATTTTTCAATTAACTCTATTCATGACATAAAATACATCATATGTTGAGTGTAAGGTAAGGTAAAAAATAAGAAACACATATGAACCTTTTATAACTTTTTTAATCTTCGAAAGCTTCCCCTGGTGCTATCTATATAGTATAAACAGTGTTCAAAATTATTTTTCCATTTTGTCATTGCTTCCAACAAGAAAAAGGAAATTATCCTCCCATCCCATTTGGAGTTCTGGAATAATTTAGTTCTAATCATTTTAATTTGGTAAAAACTTTAATTTTAAAATATTATATGCAATGTATTCTAGATATGAATTTTATATGGAGCATTTTTAATCACCATTCACAATTACTTTTTGTTTTTTGCAAAATACCCAGTTTTTAAAACTTTGTAAATTCTATGTTTCATTTTGAATACTTATTTGCAATTGTTTTTTTTTTCAAAACACAAAATTTGGAGATATTTACCCACTCCACAACACTAATTCCAATAGTTTAATGTATTTTGAAAAATATAGTTGCAATTAAATAGAGAAGAAGATTGCTAAACTAAAAAAACAATATGATTTTTTTTTGCTTAATATTTAGTGTTAAATAAATTTGCTATCTAGGAATTCAAAATTACATTTTACTTTTGTAAATTAGCATGTTCATAAATTTGTATGATAAATTCTGAATGATAAAATTCTGAATACATATCATGTATAGATAGATATACACAATGCATTTTTATCATAGACATGAGATATTCAGAAAATGCAGATGTCGTCATTCAAAAAATACTGACTTGCCTCATAATAATTTTGCCTGCGAAGTTTTCATCATACAAGATATTTATATATGATTTCACAGGGAATATATAGCAGGCATTTGCTTATAACTTAAATTTTCATCCTATAGTGAAAATGTTTGTTCAAATATTATTAACGACTCATTTACAAATGATGAAACTAACTCTGATCTTCCTGCTACATATTATTCAACGCAAATGACTCTAAAAGAAAGCTTTTCTTCTAAGTAAGAGCAGTTTAAAGAAAAAAAGAATGTGTAAGAATAAAAACTATGAATCTGAAGTTAGTGTTCTTCATTCTGTTTAGTTTTCGAGGAGGAAACAATAAAAATTTTATTTGCAGTTGAATAAACACAAAAATGCAGTCATATTTTTAACTTCAACCTTTACTTGGAATATAATATTACACTCACAATTTATGATCTACCAAAATTGACCCATATAATATAGATATAATGTACAATAATCTGTGCATTAAGTTTCTTTCATAAAAATAGCATACACAAACATGCAGTTAGCAACAATAACTATTAGAAGAAATGAAATGCTCAATTTTATGAAAACAAATGTTGAAACCTACAATTGCAATGGCAAGGGTCTTTAACACATTTTCTAGATAAAGCACGCAAATTGAACTTCTGACAAATTATTTTCAAAACTCAAGCTAAGATAATTACTTAAAACACACTGACATAAACATATTTCATGGATAAGAACATTTTCTTACCAATTATTTCATGAAAAACACAATTGCAAAGATTATTCGGAAATGTTATATTGATGTTTTATAAATGAAGAGCTATGTAATTTGCTTGTCATTATTACATGCACGATATAGTGATTATTCGTGCGGTATTGAAAATAAACCCTTAAAAAGCCAAAACACTGAATAATTTATTGCATAAAACAAGACAATCCACAAAGAGTCAATTCATACATTCATTTTTACATACCGTAACTATATATATTTAATTAGGAGAGATATTTCAAATTGAAAATATTAATTTTTTCTGTGTGATAATTCATTTAAAAATACTGTACAAAAGCAACCTAATTTAAAAGCCAAAAGTGCATTATTTTATTTTAAGTTCATTCATGCAGTGAGATGTGTATTGTATAAAAACATTTCACCTTGGTAAAAATTATTTATTAATACAATACTGTTATCATTTAGCATATATATTCTAACAACATCAATTATCTGTTCCAAATATCAATTCAAAAACGAATTTTTCAATATAGAACTATCATATATATATATAAAATATTAGTTATTGAACATGTTATAATGATGTGTCCAGATTAAATGTCTATCATAATCTGAAAGTTAAAATTATTTTGTTAAGAGAACCATAAATATAAAATGGTGCACGACTCAATATAAATTATATTCCTGCCAAACAATCTGGTCGCCAAAGGTGGCTAGTGTTATAATAAATATCCATATGAAATAATAATATCAATTCTAAAGCAAAATTATTTTTCAACGCTATTATTCTACATATTATAACAATATCAATTATCGCATATATCAATCACACAACAATATTAATTATTATATACTAGGGTGGGTCGAAAAAAATAAATTTTTCGGAACGCTTTAGTGAGGAAATGTTGCCTATTGCAATAAGAAGGAAAACAGTACAAAAATTTAAAATTGGTTAACATCTTCCGTTCGCGCATCGTGCTTAAAGTTAATGAAAAAGGGTGGGGATTATTTGCACTTTAATTTGGATCAAATTCACTTTGATAAAAAAATATTTTGCACTCATAACAAATATACTGCACGCGAAAAAAAATTATTCCGCTAGAATTAAATTTATTCAGCATGAAAAAAAATATTTGAACTTTGAACAAATATGATGCACTGAAGAAAAAATATTATCACTTGCATTAATTACTTTCCACTATAAACCGGATGTTTCCACGTTGAACAAACTAAATAAACATAGTTTTTGCAGT